>VXBO01003384.1:971931-1222023 GCA_013400135.1 Rhinoptilus africanus
GCCCGATATCACTGGAGAAGGGCGACAATATGGGTGTTTTCACTAGAATGATGGGGATTTGAGGCAATTCCCACGGCGTGCGTGGGGGCAGCGTGTGGCCCTCCCCGTTTCGCTGTGCCACTGGCCAGCGGCTGAGGTGGGACCGGGGCCTCCTCGGGTGTGGGTGCCCACGGGGGGCTCAGGGCTGGGGCAAGCGGGGACCCTCGGCTCCTGTGATCGTCCCCCTCACCCTCCCGGCCATCCCCGTGCTGGCAGCAGCGGGGGACATGGCGTGGTCAGCCAAGTTTGGTGACGTTCAGGTGGAACCCAAGGCTTCCTCCCAGGCTCTCCTGCCCCGAGAAAGCCCCTCACCCGCCAGGAGCCCGGCAGAGCAGGTTAGTGTGCTGGGCTCAACCACCCCCAGCTCCTAATTCCCCTGGCAACTGGATTTAGGGGGAATCGGATACATCCATCAGGTGCTTCTGCACCCTCATGGGAAGCCAAATCTACACCCCGTCCCACCGTACAGGGTTCCTCACCCCTTTGGAGAGCCCAAGAAGCTGCCAGGCCAAGGAGGGGCGGGTGATGCTGGAGCTTGGAAGAGTTTTGGTCACTAAGACACATGGAGATGACTCCCCCTTGCCCCATTTATTCATTCCAGGATTTTTTTTTTCCCCCGCAGCTGCTGTTGACACCTAGAGGTTTTAAAAGCGATTTGGGACTGATTGAATTCAAGGATGGATTCAGTTCTATGTATTCAATTATAATTTGTATAAAAACTCTTAAAAGTGGATTTTGCAATATTCCGTAGCCTAATCGTGGAGTTTGCTATGGAACAGAGTCCTCAGATACTTTTGCCGCTGTTTTGGCATTATGAAACTATTTGGTTTAATAGGAATAATTTGCATCCGTCTGAAATCAATCTTTTAGACCAGGCTCCGTTACAAAGCACCGGCAAGAGCCGCTGTGTTAAAGCCAGCGTCACCGGCGCTCTGCAAACCGCAGTCCCGCAGCTCAGGCAGGGAATGCGCTGCTGCGGGAAGACCCCTAAGTGACCTTTGTATTTAGCAGCCTAACGCAAGATTGTGTTTATGAAAGTGTCCACCTAACTGATTTCACTTAAATTATTTGATAGCCTTCCCTGTACGAACTCTAGCAATTTTTATAAGCAATTTGAAAGTATTTATTGCTGCAAGCAAATGCTTAGTTTGAAAGATAAAATAGGATAACGCTACTATAAAATACTCATTTTTTCCACTTCTGCCTAGCATAACTCACTCCGAAGTGAACAGCTCTGCTTGAATCAGTCGGAATTGCACAGACCCCTCATACCTGTATGCAGCCCGTGTAAAATCATCCTGTCGGTGCACTCCAAGGAGTTTCTGCGTTGCCTGCAGTTCAGGCAGGTGTAAACACAGGGCCAAGAGGGGCGGCAGCAGCAGGGCAATTAACCCGGCGCTGTCATGAGAAAAAGCGACGCACTATCTAATTTGTTAAGTGCGGCACCGGACCTGCATTAGGTAGTTCAGGGGCAGGGTGGCAAACTAGGATTTTCTTTTCATGTTTCATCCTGCCTTGGTTTGTGATTCTGAACCCTTCAGCTTCTGCGTCTTGGTTCCCGTATCAGAAAAATGGAGATATTTCTATCTGGTTTTATATTTCCTCTCCTCCCTGCCTGCACAGAAAGGTGCTGCACCTCTGATGAGGGTATTTTATTTATTATGAAGAACATTGTATTAAAACCTGATGCTTTTATCCACAGTTCTCCCAAAGCGTGGGACGTGGCGCAATGCGTTGGGACAGTAGCAGGCATCGGGAGGGGGGGGCGAATGGCAGACCCCCCTCAGATTTTAACCTCTCCATCTGGGATCTGCTACTTTTGTGCAAGTTGAAAAGATACAAGCTCTAGATGTGAGCGGAGCAGCGATTCCGTGTAGTCTGGGATCAGCAAGTAGCGGCTATTGTTCTCCAGAGTCATGGCTCCAGTCCAAATGCTACACACTGGGTATGGTATTTGTATCAGTGACGTTTTCGGTCTCAACATGCAAGATGAGAAAGTCACTGTTTTAAATGGTTACTCCTTTGGGAAGGGGAAATTGAGAAGATGGACTTCTGAGTAGAGCACTAGTGAGATGGCACCCTATCCTCGGTGATAAATGGGAGCATTAACAAGGCTTGGTCGAGAGGAACCCTACAGATTTATGGCTTCCTGTCTCCACCAGCAGATGCCATTATGGCTGACAGAACAGAATGCCTTTCAAGAGGGAACTGGGGTGGGATTATGAAGAAGGGGGAAAAAAAGCAAGCAGAATCTGGTGTCCATTTTTATCCACCGGTCAGAATTCGCTGATAGGTTTGAATAGAGCTGAAACTATACAGCGTTTGTGCGCTCCCTGCTTCTGTTATTTATAACTAAGTTGGTGAAGGTCATTTAGCATCTCTTTTAGCACAGGAAGAACCCATAATATTTACTGAAAGCGTTTTTGCACACTTGAAAATTAGAGATAATAAAATGAACAGATAGCACTGGAGGCTTCCTTGGCTTATCCAATGGAATAATCTTGATGGGTGCTTAATGTTTACTTTGGAAATGTAGCAAATGATTCTGAAGCTATATTGAATTTTATCTATTTTTATTACATTGCAGAATAATATTTCTCTTTCCTGACAAAATGTTATGACCAGTAATAGCGATGGCAGTTATGCATGTTCAAAAAAGAGTAATCAAATCTCATGCTTCAGGGCATGAGCTGAATTCCCCACTGGGATCTGGAAGGAAATTTCTCCCCCCAAATATAGCAATATACAATCAGCTAAATATGTTCTTAGAGGTTTTCCAATTTCTTGGTTAGGTGCAGATTACATGGAACAATAGTGTGATCTGGGATAGTGAAAATCCTCTATTGCTACAGCTTTGGGGTGGTTTCAGTTCTATTTTTCAAAATAACGTGTGTGATTTGTTTTGCATTACATGTTTACATGTACATGTTTACATGTTTGCATTACATGTTTACAGACATTTTTGTGCACAATAAAGGTCCAAATACGCTTCATGTACTTGACTTCGATAACGGTTCCCATCATGGGAAGTCACAATGAACTCAGCTGTGTTACTTGAAGCATCTTATCTTACTTATTTTTGTTGTCTGTCTGTCTTTCTGTGGCTGCTACACTGATAGTTGAATGTGGGGGGTTTTTCTTTCCTTTTTTTTTTTCCTAGAAGTTATATATATGTAGGTACCTAAACTCACCTTGAATAAATTCATCTTGGAATTGATGACCCCCTTCACACTTTACCTAACATTTTAGAGAAAGAAAAAGTGGAAGTTCTGACAAGTTCAACAAATAATAAAAAATTTAGAAATCATTTTGGTTTGATAAATGAAAATTTTTCAATATGTGGTATTATTACCAGACAATGACACTGTCAGCTTCTATGTTTACTTCCTTCTTACTCAGACTTGCTGTGAAAAAAATTATTTAAAAACCAATGGGATTACAATGATTTTGAAAGCGTCAACTTGACAGATGGACGGAGGATTCCTTACAGAAGAAGAGGGTACGTCTGTAAGTGATCCAGTGCAGTCCTCTCTGCCTGCGGTAGAATAAACTGCACTTATTTCACTCTTGAGGCATGTCTGACCAATATGATGCAGTTTCAACCGTTCCTCTGGGCAACCTATTCTAGTGGCTTTACCATTAGAAAAATTTCCTCCTACTGAACGCTTTCTAGATACCTGTCTCTTTCTTTTTATGGTGTTCTCGAATGAAATGGAGAACAGTTTATTTCTGTCTTCTTTGCAGCAATTTTTAATATATTTAAAGACTTGTTACATCTACTCACCAAACACCCCCAGTTTCTTCAAGTCATTCCTTGTAGGTCGTATTTTTCTGAACCTGGGACTATTTTCATTGTTCTGTGGCTGGACAACATATGTTTCGAAGTGCAGCGCCAAAAGCTGGATGCTGTATTGCGTTTGAAATCTTCCCAGCACCAAGTGGGATTACTTCACATGTCTAACACATGACACCCCTGTTTATATGTCCCAGTTTGACATATGCCCTTTTTGCAACAGTATGACACTGTTGACTCATGTACAGCTTCTGATTCACTGTAACCCCAGATGCTTTCTTGCAGAACTGCTTTGTAATCAGTTGTCCCCATCCTATATTTGAACAGATGATTATGCATCAGTGACAACTTCGCACTGATTCATCTTGAATTGCATCCTATTTTTTCAGACTGTTTCTGCAATTTGTCAGGAGCGTTCTTTATTACAATGCTGCCTTCAAAGGCTGTTGCCGTTCCCCCTAGCTTTGTACCATCTGCAGATGTCGTGCATGGTATTTTCTGTTCCACCTTCTAAGACGTTAGTAACAGTATCGGATATTGTTGGGCCCAGGACCCACTCCAGACATTATTCCAGCCTGAAAACCGTCTATGAAGGTATAATTTTGGAGTACAGTTTTCAAACCTCTTCCAAACCCTTGCAGTAATGTCATCTGGAGGATATCCCATAGCTCCCTTATGTGAGACTGGTATGTGAGACAATGGTGGAAGCTTACAGAAGTCAAGATATATGACTTCCCAGTCCATGAGGTCTGTCACACTGTGTTGTGGTTTGGGCCGGGTTGGCCCATGACAGGACAGCAGATGCTCTCCCCACCTCTTGCTCCAAGGGGAGGAAGAGGACAGGTAAAGAGAGTTATGAGTTTAGAAAAAAACTAAACTACTTTAGTAAAAAATAAATAATAAAATAGAAAGGATGTAATGAAATAGATACAATATAAATAAATATATACAAAACTGTATCAAGCTCCCAGGGAGATGCCACTGGCAGGCACTGGGGAAGTTCCAGACAGGACTCGGGGACAAGCTCCCACTATTCTGGCACTGGTCTTGATTATTTTTGCAATCTGATCACAGCTGATTCCCGTAGCAAAGATGAAAGTAAAAAAGGCTTTCTTAGGGTGATGTGTCAAAAGCTTTCTCTCTTTGCTGAGTGACAGGCGTAATCTTTCCTAGGTCTTTTCCTGCATAGAGAAGGCACTTACCAAACATTTTCTTATTACGTTCCTTTCTAGCTGTATCTCATTTTGTGACTTTCTCTTTAATTTTTCCCTGTGTGTTCATGGTCACCGTAAGGAACTCTTTTCTGCACATTTTTCACGTTTTGACAAATACTCATTTGTTTATAGAATATATATATTTGGGATATTTGCTAGAAAATCTCCTTGCCGTGCTATACAAGTCTTTTTTCCTACAAAGGGGTAGAACAGCGGCACTGGGGCGAAATCCATTTCCCCCCTTTCAGGCATTTTTCTGCACACAATCTTGTTACTCCAATTTGGTGGGGAGGTAAGGAAGGTTAAATTTCACCTCCTGGGATGAAATCCTGATATTGCTAATAATTTATACTTTGAGTAACAGCAGGCAGCATTTCCAGAATCCTTTGCCTTCTAATCTTCAGCTAAAGGATTCACCCTTTGGCTGCAAAAAAAGGCATTTGAGTTAGAACTCCCATCTAACTGCAAAAAATAATCTTTTGTGGCCAAGTAACGAGAATTTAAAACAGTGCGATGGTTTGCACAGCTCTGGCTGCAGCTACCTTCTCCAGCCACATCTGTGGTTCATCTTCCATCGCAATGTCATCAGCTAAATATCACATAAGATCTCAGTCAGAACTATACATAAGGCTCACCATGCATTTTTTAACTATGACATCCTATTTCCAGAATTTATAATTCAGTCTTGCAAACCTCCTGCAGACTGAAACAGCCTGGAAGCTCTCATTTTAGGAGCTGAATTTTCCTTCTTTAAATCACAACAAATCTCCAGTTAAAAAAAAAAAACAACAAACCCAAACAATAAACACGCCACTTTTTCTGAAATAAGCACAGCAATGCTGTAGTACCGTTTTCCAATCAAAACGGCAAAAGCAGCTAATTGAATTGGTTTGATTTAAAAGTTGTTCATACTGTAATCCACAAACCTCCTATTTTCTTCAGTGGATTTTGAGTTAAGGCCCTAATCAGCAGGCAGTTCAGATTTAGTTTCTTTTCTAAAAAATAACAACATCTTTTAAAACAGTATTTTAAAAATAATAACAATCAGCTCTAACTGGGCAGGAAATGAACTGTAATCTCCGAAGAGTCTTCGGAAAAAGGTATATTGAAAAAAAAAAAGAACTGAGAAATGCCTGTTTTAGGGTGAAGAAGCAACATCAAGAAGGCAGTGTTCTTCCAAAACTTTTTTCCTAAAATATCATATTTAATTGAAACATACATTTTAATAGATTTTTAAAAATATGCTATGAATGTTAAAATTATAAATACTTTATGTTATAAATACTACCGAATACCTTACTGCAAAGCAGAAGTTTGAAGAGGAAAGCTGTTTTATTTTGTTTTTTTCCCAGTGAATCAAAAAAATGTCTGTCCTCTACTATAACTAGGAAGCAAGGAAATGAAAAATGCAAGGCCTGCATTTGGTCCTTGCAGAGAACAACGTTTCTGAGGAATCCTGTGCCCCTATAAAATTCCCGCTTAGAAAGGTCTTGTCAGTCTGTTGCCAGTAGCTCAGGGGCTGTGAGGTTGTATCTTCTGGAGGAGGCAGAAAAAGCAGGCAGAAGCCGTTTTCTTTCAGAAAGTAGAACATCTTTCCTCTTTTGAAAGCACTAAGGGGATAGGAGAGACCAGGCCACTTACCAAGACAGGGGAGTAAATATTGGGAGCTCTTTGATGCTGTATTTCTCTCTTCCCTTTAAAGATCGAGTAGCCATCCAAATAAAGAGAGCAGATAAACTGTGGAAAATATATTACAGAGTTGACAAAACCAGATAAACATCTACAGGAAACTTTGGGTTAGAAGCTGCTCGTCCTGAGTAAAAGGCAAGGTGAAGGCAGAGGAGTTTGGGACTAAAGTTGCTTTTAAAAGTGGCTACAGCAGTGTTCATTTGAAAAAGTATGCAAAGACTCCTATCTCTCTGGATAACTTCAATTTAAAGCACCCAGTCACCATGGTATTGGGATGTACGCTATCCATTGTGCCATAAATGCATTGCTTGTGCTGCGGAAGCCTGTTCTTTCTTTTATTAGTATGATTATTTATTATTATTTATAGTTAGAGAATAAAATTATGCTGGCAATTGGAATAATTGATGGATCTGATATTTTGGGGGGTAAAATGATACTAGTACTTTCTAAAGCCTCTAGTATTGTGTCTCTGATAATGGTTGGGGAAAAGGTGAGGTGCTAAATAATTTAAGAATCTGTAATCATCTGTGTTGCCACTCATACTAAACCATGTCACTCACTGAGCCGTACTGCGTTGTTTTTTAATGTCAAGAAAAGAGAAATGGATGAACCCAGTTTAGTTATAACCAAGCACATTTGTTTAATAAACATTGCAGAGAAAGTTTCACCGAAATGCTAAAGCCGCTAAAAGGGACAAACCACTTAATACTATTTTAATTGAAATGCCATTTTAATAAACCCAACCTCTTATTGATATAAGGGGCAAAGTTGTCATACAACATAAAACAATAATTCCACGTGAAAACTAAAGGATGGTAAAAAAGGTTTAGAAATTTTGTTTTCTTTCTGTAGAAGAACTTTCAAAAAATTCTGGATGTTGGTGAAAATGTGGGCCCTCCAGGCCCAGTGGGCTGAGCTTCCCTTTCTGGGTGGGACCCATCGGCTCCTCTCCAGGTGTTTCCCATAGCCCCTGCAAACCGCCCTCCTGGGCAGCTGCTGGGGAGCAGGGGCACCACTTGGCCGAGCTTCTCCCGAACGTGGGATACGTTTCTGGTGTATTCGGGTGGCTGGTCCTGTCTTGGCTCTCTCTGTGCATGCCTCTGTCAGGTAAGTGGTTTTCAGTAATATTTTTATCTTGTGTTCTGTGTAGCCTGGTTTGAATATGTGTTGTGAAGGGGTTTTTCTGAAGGAAATTGTCTCTTTCTTTCTCTCCATAAGTGGAGAGTGTAACCTGCAAACTCAGGTACCTAACGTGTGCTACTTGCACTTAAGGTAAGTGCCCATCCTCACTGTTTTGTCTGCAACCAGTGTGTAAACTTCTTTAGATTAAACAAAATGGAGTTTTATCAGCGAGTTGCATACAAATGGGAAGCTGAAGACTGAAAGCGAAGAGCAGTCTGTATAAATGACTGAGAGTTACAAAAGAAGCAGATGAGAAACACTCAAGTTTTGTGGAAGTCTAAAACGTTAAGGATAAAAACTGTGAGACAAAGTAGGCAGCGTTCTTCCTAACTGGAAACTTAGGAACAAAAAGGAGGGTATTCAGAAACAAGAAAGAATTATTGCTCAACAATAGTAATTGGTGTTGTATTAAAAGTGTTGAAACCAAGAGTGATAATAAAACTAGAAAACTAGTATTTTTGGAGTCTGGAGGCTAACAGTGGAGTGGAATAATGCTGTACTTACGCTTACTCAGGAAAAATGCTGTATATTGCTCTTTGATTAAAAAGAAAGTGCTAGCAGGTTTTATTCATGGCTGTCACTGGTCAGAGTATTTTCTTCTTTGTTCCTAAATCATTAGGTGTTTCTGAAGCACCTGTGTCGCTAGTGGCAAAACTCCTTGCACCACCGTGTGCTGCCTCACCCCTGTTTCAGAGGACATTGATTGAGTTCTTCCAAACCCAACTCATGGTTGTCGTTCTCAAATTGAGGTGCTGTTCCACCACCTCCTTTGCTTATGGGAATTGGTGAGACCTCGTGGTGGCTGATACCTCATCCCCTTGAACTGAGCTTTGATGCCTGCTACTGGTTGTAAAACACGGTTGGTTACGGTACTTGTTTCCTGCCTCGTGCGGCTGCTTGGTGTGCAAACGGGCAAACGCTTTCAGGTTCACGATACGTCTCCATTCCTGAAAAAGAAATCTGAGGCTGTTCTGTTTGGCTTTAAGAGTCTTCCATGAAAAGCAGGACGGCTAATGGGGGAATGGAATTCTAGTTTTGTGGAACAATATTACAAAAGGAGATATCAAGCCGTTTTCATGGAAATTGAATGACATTTTTATGGGCCTTTCTCTACTTCTGCTTTTAATATAAACTGTATAGTAAATACAGGTGGGGGAAAAAAAAAACCCACCTGTCAAAATATAGCTCTGTTTGGTTACCTCTGTCCGTGGGACAATTTTAGTAACCTGTCAATCAATGGGCTGCTAAATAGCCTCTCCAAAGCACAATCTGCTATTTCAGACGACATCAGTGTGTCAATCATTTATTGAATCAAAGCCAAATTTGAAGCAAAGCAAGCCCAGTTTGTCAATCACTTCTCAGTATTCTCTCCACTAACCACCTGACAGCTTTTAACTTTTCACTTTTATATTCCATGCAGCTAGTTAAGATTCTTTCATTTTTAATTGGGCTTCTTTTATGATTGGTAGCTAAGCAACTAATATGTTGTTTTATATGGTAATAATGGGCCCAAACTTGAGAGCTTTCTTGACCATTCCTATTTGTTGTTGGGAAATTATTTTCTTTCAAGTCGCTAAATAGCAGATGTAGCAGAAACAGTTATTTAATTATGGGTTGTCCTGTTGTTTCTATCTATAAACACTTTTGGCACTGTTTAAAAATAAACACTGCATGCGCTGGCAAATATATACTGAGTGATTTTAACTCCTGATAGAGTCCCTTGGAATTTCACTGCTCATTTACAGGGAAAACTGGGTGCAAAAATGAAAGGATTGCCAAAAAGCAGTTTGGAAAAATATTAGCAAAGGACAGAGCAAGAAATCGCTCTTCCAGAATCCCACTAGGCTTTAATCTAACCTGATCACTTTTCAGTCTTAATTTAGGTACAATTACATTTCTGAGGCCAAGTACAATGCTCTGAACCACCATCTCTCAAAACAAGCCAGAAGCCCTTCCTGAATGAGCTCAGCTGGCTTTTCACTTCAAAACAGAGTTTTGAGTTAATTAAGATTTTCTGTACCTGCCATGTGAAAGTTTTGGGTCAGAACTGGGTACCCCCAAAGGTGACCACAAATCCTGGTGTGGTTTCAGTCCCACCTCCCCATCGTACACAAGATGAAAACTGCTTTCACATGTGTAAAATGAGCTTACAGCTATGTAGTAGATGTTCTTTCCATTTCTAAAGACTGTCATCAGTAAAGCAAACATGTTGTTTTCAGACAGAAAGAATTAACTTTCTTTCCTTTCTATGAAAGGAAGTTTGGAAAAAGAACTATTTCTGTGTTACAGAAAATTCTATTTTAGGTTCAAAAGAGTTTTCTTCATTTAATTCTTTTGCATATCTGTTTGATGGGCTTCTGGCTGTCTCTTGACAGACTGCTGTCATCTGGTTTGATCCAAAACTGTGAAACTCCAGATGTGCCCAAGAACTTTGGAGAACGTGGGTATAGTTTTGCAAAAAAGCTGCAGTAGGTTTCAAGGCAATCTGATACCAAATGTACTTTCCACTCGTATTTGAATTTTACATTGGGTTTTGTATTTGTTTTTACCAAAGGCTCAGTAAAAAAGAATGACAACCCATGAGGATTGACGTTGGAGAGGCAAATGAGGGCTTTGGTGGAGTCTAGAGTGTTTCAGAAATCTGGTCCAGATGCTAAATGTAGGTGCCTTCCCCCTCTTAAGAAGCTGAGGGAGGTTCTGGAGAGCACTGGGAAATACGCTAGTACTGCAACTAAGTGTCTCTCTCTCAGGAGAAAGATCCTAGCAGACTGTTGAGATTGGATCATTAATAAACTAAACCAAAAGCTGTAAAGCAGATCATCCTTTCAAATTGATGAAAATGGCAACTACTCCTAGCTCACAAATGAGTTCTTAAGGAAGTGCCAAAAAAATATACTTTGGGTTTTTTTTCTCTTGATGGGATTTCAGATGCCTTCCATTGAACCCAATGGAGTTAAGTAATAATGAATTACTGTGAGATAAAGGATGGGCATCTACTGTTCAATGACGTTCTGACAAATGAGGTGTAAGTTTGCCTGACTGCACAAGTGATTAAGAGATTTATATTTTTTTTATGGATGGATTTGTGCTATATATATAACTAGATACTTATCTAACTATTTATATAGCTAGACGTTAAGAAAAGTTTTTAAAAGGTGTTTTGATCCCAGGCTGCCTCTGTAGTTTGGCACAGTGTTAATCTTGGCTCAAAGGTGTTCAGGCCTGGCTGAACATGATGCTTAGCTCTTGTAGTTCAAGCATCTGAGCAGAGGGGAAACCCACACAACACCCACCTACACAGCACCTGGTCTGTGAATCGGCATAAGACTCTCAATGGAAGAATTAAAATACACAAGATCATAAATATTATACCAATAAGGGAAGGGCAGGGTCAGGAAAGCCAGAAATACTTGCAGGGGATTTTTTCAAACAGCTCCATTTTGGTCATTTGCATACAAATAATACTGAGAAATGTCCTTCTGCGTGTCAGCCTGCCTGTATACGTGTTATTACTCCAATCCTATAGCTCTTCCTAGGGACCCTTTGGACCAGAAGAGATGATATTTTTAAGTGTATTCAGGCATATGCGCTGTACAGCAGCATTTTTCAGATGAGACCTGTTGGTCAAGAGCAGCTCCAAAGCACCTACTTGGTTGAAATTCACAGCTGGGCAGAAATGCTGGAGTGAAGTCTCTCTCTGTGTATTGATGTGGTAGTTTGCTCAGTCTCCAATGCATCCACTGAAAGTCAGTGACGAGCTTTAGTGTCATTGATTACACAGGATGCACAAAGATTTAAAAGGTTTGTAGAGCCGTTCATCCCAAGCAAACTTACAAATGTGGGCTCTGAGTCTGTCCTCCTCCTGGTTAGTGGTGGTTCTTCTTGGAGCGCTTACTGCAGTAAGATAGATGCGTTACCTGGAACTAAGAACAGGAACTTTCCTTGATCGTTAATGCTGCCTACTTCTTTTTGCATGACACAGTGGGAGCTTTGTGGTGGTGCATCCTCAGTACTTGGGCTGAGTCTCTCTTTGCCTTATGCTGAGACTGGTTCCTGTAGCTCATGACAGAGTACCGCTTGTCCCTGAGTGACCTGTGCAGGGGTCTCCATCTAAGATGTCAATATTCACCATTACCTATTTATCAAGCCCATTTTTCCACCTATGTGTCCAAAAGTTGATCGGTGTCAACTGCTGCCTTTGTTCACCCCTCTCATAGGAGTAGAACAAAGACAAAAAAGATTAATACTTTCCTAATTGGAAATGGAGTGAGATTTTTGCTAAAACAGATACCTGTGCTGGAATTTGGCCAGGATACTCTGGTTAACACAGCTATCCTTCCCACAAGTAAAATGGGATATTTAGCTACGCTGAGTGCTTGGACTCTTTGAGTTTACATCTCAAACGCCTACTAACCAGGAGCACTGTGCAGCTCACTAAATCATCAGTAACCCGACCTGTGTCACCTTGGTGTTACTTGGAGTCCGTTCTGTCGCATTCTTACCAACCCGCTGTGCAGCTTCCAGCAGTCGGAGCATTTCCAGGAGCACAGAGAAGAGGCTACGGTTACAAACCATTTTTATAATCTAGAGTTTATACACTGAACGCTGTAACTGGTGTCATTTAGAAGTACTAACTCCTAAAACTGCTAGCTTTCCAAACAGAAAAATAGTGCTTAACGCTTGCGCAGTTATACAGGCACTTCAGATGCAAAGTGAGGTTTTCCTCGCTTCAAGATGGGCTTTGTTCAGAGCAGTATTTGTTCTTTAGAACTAGAACGAAGAACAAAATGGGTTAATATAGACAGGCAAATGCATATACACATATGCTGTGCTTGGTGGCCATGTGAGGAATTTAAAACCATGGAAAATCATGGCTGAGAGATTTCAAAATAGCAACAAAAATTAAGATTGCTTAATTTTAAAACGTGGCTGTTATTTGCCTTTAATAGCAGACTCAGCTGTGGGTTTTTATGAATCCTAAAAATCATGCAGGATTTCATACACCTACAAACCCTATTTTTTGTTAGTAATGGCTTTCTGATTAATTGCATATGTTCTGTACTCACAAAGTTGAAGAGTATTTGAGTGCCTGAAATTATGAGCACTTCAGCAAACCAGTGAAGGTTTCTGCAATGTAAACTTTACACATACAGGGTTTGCCCTGCCAATGACCTTAATCTTATTCTAGCAGGGGAACACAGCATGTAATGCAGTCAGTGTTAGCTTTTTCCTGATCCCTTTTTAAGTACATACTAATAACATTCATGTAAGTGTAGATGCTGTTAGGGGCTCAGGTCACTAGAGGATACAATGAATTAAAATCACTTGACCTCAGAAGAAGGTGCTGCTTTGAACAGGTAACACTCAAACAACCCACATTTTCTATACCATCCTGTATCTCAAGGTTTTTATAATACTTAAAGAAGAATATAAGGGCTACAGTACCATTAGGACTTCCATCTAGCTGAACTGATTTGATGGTTTTGAGGCAAGCATAGATAAATCAGCCTGAAAATAATTCTGTGTTACTTCACGCCTCAGTTTCTCTTCAAATAAATATTAATTTTCACCATCTTTTGAAGACTTGAGATTTTCTGGTAAAAGACAGATTGATTTGAAAGTGATGTGACTGTGCTCTAAAACATTGTGCAAGCTACCAAACTTCATAGGTCCTCTTTAAAGACCAGATGATAAACTCTTCGGTACCATCCAGTATTAGAACACATTCTAAAATTATGGGGAGGATGCCTAACAAAAATCTTGTGCCATTCTTTGCTGTTACTTCAAGCTTAAGTTCTAAGTTTTCATTCTTGTAAGAAAAGCCAGGTGTTTTATTGACAGGATGGATTCTATATTGGGGAAGTTGGTTGGCCCAAGAGGATATAAATGACTCCTTTATTTTTATTTGTGCTTGCTTAATGTCCGTGCTGTATTTTATATCTTGATATTTTTGGTAGCTGTAGAACTGTGCTTCATAGTACTCAAAGTGGTTTAACAAAAAGTATCTGCAGCTCTTACTTAATTTACTGGCAAAGAATGATTATTTTTTTTCTAGTTAGAGAGAAATCGCAATCACACGTTTGTGTCTATGCCTTTCATTGCAGATCGACATGGTAATAAATGAAGTATTAAATACACTACTGCACCCAGTCCTGGAGACCTTGTTTACAGTTTTACTAAGGTCTGCCTTCAGCCTGAGATGTTTGTTTAGTTGTGTTTTGGGAGAGTCATTTATTCCTGTTTCCAAATGCCCAGTGCTCTTTTATTCCATTCGTTGGAACTTGTCTCTTTGAAGTGTTTCTATTTGGGTGTTTTTTAACTTAAAGAAAACTGGTTCCACTATCAATGAAAGAAGCATTATGTTTAATAAAACAAGTTTAACACTTAAATTTAACTACATACTTATCAGATCCTATAGTGCAGAAAATCGGGTACATTTTGCTCTTGTTGCCTAATTCTGATTCAATGTGATGCTGATTTCAAGGAGAAGAATTCTCCTGTTCCAATTCTTTCTTGGTGTTGTGCAGACTTCTAGTGCTCTTGTGTTGTAGATCCTAGCAGGATAACTGCCCAAGGGTCTGCTCGTGCTTACATTGACAATGCCCACTATGTGCTGCCTTGGTGCTACCTAACTGAAGACATAAAGGGTATTTGTAAGATGTAAGGGCTTTGCAATGTCATCCCTGGTATAGATAGCCCATCTATGGAGACAACTTTTATGCGCTTAGCTCTTGGAAAATGGGAATCGGGTATTGTGGAGCTGATTATGGAGGTTGCATTGTGATAGGTACAAGTTCAAGAAGTTTTGGGATTACTCTAGTATGTACAGCTGACACGTGAGCCCTGGGCTGGGTGGGATCCGTTGGTGGGATAGGGTTTTCTCTCTCCAGAGGCAGCTCTGCGATTTGTGCAGGAACATTCCCCTGCAAGCAAAAAGGGACTCTCTGGGTGCCGTGTCAGAAGTCTGTCCCAATCTGTTCACACCGCTGTCTGCTGCGTTCAGTGGTGTCCTCACTCATGTGTCTCTGCATCCCTGCACGAAAAATGACACGCCTCCTTCATTCCTTCTTGCTATGGCTAGTGTTCCCTTTTGGGACAGGGAGTGAGGGAAGGGAGAGGAAACTTTTGTCAAGAAAAATAGTCCTTGATTTGAGGCAGGTGCTGCTAGTGCGTTGTGTAGAACTGATGTCTGTTTTCATGCCCGTTACAATTTTAATAATTGTGAAGTACAGGATATCATGGCGTTTGGCATATAAATGGCAACCAAACATTGCTCTGTCAACTGTCACAACTGTCAACTTGATCAGATGCTGATTTTTCTCTTCCTCCCCCCCTGCCCCCCAAATCACTTCACAAGTCTCTTGAAAAATTAACTTTTGAAACCATAACTGAATACTTCATAAAAACTCCCCTTATCACTCCTATGGGCAAATTTTATCGACTTGGAATTTAAGAGCTAATTTTGCTTCTTAAGTTATATTATCTTCAATTCACGTTGGCAGCTAATGAAATAAGAGAACACTAAGGAAATAATTAAATGTTGTGCAATTAGGGCTACAGCGCATCAGGACACAAATAAATACAAGCCAATATATCCTTTCATGGATTTAACTTGTCTTTATTTTGTAGCCTTTGATCTATATCTGCCACAAACTAAAATCTTTCAGAGTATGATTGTCTGGTCCGAAGACTGCACGAAACTCGCCTGCGCTGAGGTACGGTATGTAAGCTGCAGGGACGTGCTGACTGCAGGGATGTGAAACAACGAGCAGAGAGAAAAGCAAGGTCCGCTTCTGTGCTTGTATTATACTTATTTATTGCAGGTGCCTTTGGGCTTCACATGGGTTACAAATTTATCCTGAATTCCTACAACAGACTAGGATTTAAAAAAAGCAAAACAGTAAAGAAATGTTCAGATGAAATATTCAATATATTTTCTGTTCCCTGAAACTGGCTTGCAGATCGTGGGTTGTTTTTTGCCTCCTCCATTTTCCAGAGCACTCCGTGGCCTGCCGTGCCATTGTCTGGAAAGACCTTTTTGAAATAGGGAACAGCGATGCTTACCAAAATATTATTAGGTTAATTCCAGCCAGGCTAGCTTTCATGAGAGGTCCCTGACGTTGAACAAACCTGTTTCCTTCAGTAGGATGTGTCAGTTAGAAACACCAACTGCAAGGATTTCTTATGTTCTCACGAAAAAGGAAGGAAACAGCTGGTAAATGTTTCACAGATGGTAAAGCTCTTGGCATCTCTCAGGAGAGGGCCACCCATACAGATGGCTCATTATTTTAACATTTGGATTTTCATCTTATTAAAACATCTTTTTTTTTCTGGTTTTATTTAGCATCATAAATTCTCTTACACTTTAGTTAACAACTCAGTGATTTGGGGGAAGCGTGTGCACTATAAGGAACATCATTTGGCTAAAACATGTATCTGCATCATTATTCTCAGCTCTGATGTGTAGCGAGTGGACTTGAACCTGATTAAAAATACCAAATGTAAGCAAATGCTTAGAAATATGACTTTATCAAGCAAAGGTCAGCTAAGCCTGTGTAGAAGCTGAATTATTCAGCAAACGAAGAAATATACTGAGTGAAACAAGCAAACATTTCTATCTTGGGCGTTACGTCAGTTAATGCTACAGTGCTTTCTGCGCACACCAGAATAGACCGGCACTGCATGTACTGAGTGTGAGTAAATGTTTTGTGTTTATAGCATCACTCAATACAGAACACTACTTTTTAAAAGATCTGCTTGATATCCCAGATGATACTCAGGTTTTCAGGAATGTTTGTAAAATGATGCATTTTCAAAGGCAGTTCCACCTTGCATTTATGATGGCATGTGCAATCATAAACATGCAAATAGATGGTATGTTTAGCATCTGTCATACATAAATCCCAGCTCCACACACAGTTTAGTAAATACCATTAGTCCCATTTGGCTTTATGGCAGGAGGAGGGGATGGAAACGGTGCCAAAAGGTGACAGAACTTGCCGTGTGTGTCAGAGGAAATTGGGGCAGGCTTAAATTGAGCTTGGATGTTCTGGCTTTTGGCATTAGTGCCTTATCTTACTTGTTCTCTTGATACTAGCTGGTCTCTTCAGTAGCTGACACTCCGCACACGCATGGTTTGAAGAAGCTGAGGCAGAGACTTTAAGCCCTTTCTGCAACACAAAGAAAACGATAGGTAGGAGATAGCATGGAGGAGAGGAGGAAGGAAGAGAAAGTCCTAAATACAATGCCAAATCTTTGGTCTCTGTATTTTTTATGAGGATTTTTAAAGTTTCAGCAAGGCCTCTCTATGAAACTACTGAAATATAGGCTTGTGGTGTAAATATGGATCAACAATAGCGCAGATTGCCATATGGATCAATCTATAAAGATTAAAAAGCAGCAATTGATGCGTGTGCTACAGCTGCCTTGTAAATCTCATTATAGTCCCAACCAAGATATTCAGTGCCTTAAATATTCTGGGTTCTCTATGATTAGGCTTGTTCTGGCAGGGGGGTTGGACTAGATGATCTCCAGAGGTCGCTTCCAACCCTATCGTTCTATGATTCTCTGATTCTCTGCAATTTTGCTTTAATTAAAAATTAAATAATGAGGTTGGGAAGAAAGAAACCGAAGCCTTTTTCCGCAGCTCCTCATGATTCCAGTAGGTTACATCAACAGCAAAGAGTTGACCCAAATGCTAACTGCAAATATTCCATTAATAAATACGGGGACAGATTTGTAGCATGTAAATCACTGGAGCTCCACTGATGCCAGTGTAGTTGTACTGATTTACATCAGCTGAGGAGCTGGCCTGTGGAATTCACATTCCTTCTGAGATCAAAGATGTGTCAGCAAATGGTAAACTTCATTTGTATGTTTCAGCCTTCTAATTTAAAAATAGCCAAATTGA
Organism: Rhinoptilus africanus; assembly: GCA_013400135.1. Lineage (NCBI taxonomy): Eukaryota > Metazoa > Chordata > Aves > Charadriiformes > Glareolidae > Rhinoptilus > Rhinoptilus africanus. Next base: position 989,759 of record VXBO01003384.1, read on the forward strand.
TTTATTATTAAACGGCTGGGCTCTTATGGCGAGACGTTTTATGCCACGTTTCAGCCAGACGCCACTCTTGCAGCCAAGCTGTAAATCCTTCCAAAATGGGGGTTTTAGCTGAAATGCTGAAAACTCTGTAATGCTTGTGGGTACTGCTGTGTCATATTTATAATGGATGGGCTAATCTAACCATATCCTAAAAAATGAAAGGCATGAGGGGTTGGATGGCTTGGAGGATTGGCAGAATTGCCAACTTAAATTCAGTAATAGCCAGAAGTGACAAAACTGTTACCGTTTTTGGAAGCCTATGAGATGAGTTGTTGAGGCTCAGGCAATTTGTTGTCTTTCTCTCCTTTGAGAGGTGAAAGAATGATCGAGCCATGGAAGAAGCTGCTGGTCTAGCTAGCTGCTTTTGCCTTTCGGTTTACATGGCACTGCAACTGGTTTAGCCTGGATGCTCTAAGTAATGAATAACTTGACATGTAACGTTCATCAGCCATGGAATGGTGGCTGTAATATGGAGAGAGGAGTATTTCCAATATTCTTCTTGATGTGCTTCCAGGCTCTGCTGTTCTGTTTATTTGTATGTTTTAATGGGTGACTCAATTTAGGTTTCTAAGTATTGTAGGAAGCTTATCAGAAGTGCTCAGAACTGTTGATTCTGCAAGGAGCATAGCAGACTTAGACTGGAAGGTACTTTGGAGCTCCTCTGGTACAACCTATCTGCTCAAAGGAGGCGCTAGCTTTGAAGTTAGATCCAACTCTGAAGTCAGATGAGTGTGTTCAGGATCTTCTTCCAACTGAGTTTTGGATACCTTGGTGGATGGAGATTTTTCAGCCTCTTTGGGCAATCCGTTTGCATTGCAATACGGATTGAGCAAGTGGACCAAGAAAGGGAAGATATAAGTGTGTCCTTTTCTTTGATTTCCTGTGGAAATTAACTAAATGCAATGCTACTGTTTGTAGGTAAGAATTTTAATCAGATATGTACAAAAACCTGTTAGTGCTGAGGGATATGAGAGGTAACAGGGCTCCTGTAAGCTGGGTGGAAATGGATGGCTAAATGAAGGGGGAAGAGATCACGGTTGAAGGACAGGTTGTTGTATAAACTCGTTGTGCATAAGGAAACTGGGGAATTCTTTCAGCTGCTTCAGCAGCAGGGGTAGCTTCAGGTGGATCTTGCAGCCTCTTGGGTTTCAACTGACTACAAGACACAAATCCATAAAAAGCAGGCTTTGTTGGTTCTTGTCATGTAAATTGCTAGTGTCTTTTTTTAAGTCTTTAATTGCAGTATTTAGTGTTGATAACTAAAGAGGCACGATCTCTAGCTGAGACTGAAAGCTGGTTTTTACCATTAATGTCTTTATTTGTGACTCTGAGGTTTGGGTGCACTGTACTCTCTGAAAAAGGGCATAGTGGAAATTAAGTGATACAGAAGGTGAAATAAGGAAGAGACTTATTTTGTCTCTTGAGAGCTTGTATTTGCAACAAATGAATGCTGCCGTTACTTTCAAGCTCTTCCAAAATGAGAGTTTCTAATCGTGCACAGTAACAGGTATTCTAATGGACTCCTACTTGACTATAACACAAAAACAAGTAGTGAAATGGAAAAATAGCTAATGAACTACACAATCTAAAATGCACACTCCTCTCTTGGGACTTTCTGCTACAAAGCATCCCTGAAATAACTTGGTAGGAGTCACATTAGATATTTGCATGCAGGCTGAGTGTATCCAAACAGCATTAGCCTTAAAAACAGTCTGAGCTATATGGCCCCGTCTGCTCTATACAAGAGGTTAATCACTAACTAGGGGAGCTGAGAAGAGGCTTGCACTGTATGCATGCATGGTGCAGTGTCTTGTGGAGGTGGATTGTCATTGCTGCAAACAGGCTACAGGAGAGGATGGACCAGTGACCTTTATATAATACAGTAGTTTGTTTCACATTTGTTTTACCCTTCAGAAATGCGTATCCTAATTTTGTGTGGGCTTAGAAGTTATTAGCTTGCAAGGGAGTGTGGATTGCATCTCTGAAATCTAATGTGGGCATGGGGGCTCTCTTTTTGATCATGATAGGGTATGAACGTTTTGTAATTCTTCCTGTGCAAAAGAAGCTGTTTGGTGACAGGCATCAAGTCAAATTCCTGCAAGAGGCTGGCAGCAGAATACATTTGTCTATTTAACTGCATGCAAAACACTTGTCAAGACAGATTCTGGTCCCCTCTCCTAAGCAGGGACTCTCGCTACCTTGTGTTCCAGATAACCTGGCAGAGAGAGAGGCTTGTGCAGAAGCACATGCTGAGCTGTTACCAGGACTTACCATGTCTCTGGTTCTGGCATCTGCCAGATAGAAACCTCGCAGCACATTGCAACGGGAGAAAAATGAAAGGCAGAAACACTCACATCTGGAGGTAGGCTAAAACAGAACAGTCTTTCTTAAGACTCTCTAAAGAGATGACAGGTTGTCTCATTCTTTAATGCATTGCCACCATGTCACCACTTTTGGTCGGAAAACATGGGGGTAAACAACATCCTTTGGGAGAGGACAGAGGGTGAAAGACTGTAAGAAGCGTGGTGGTGGTGAGACTGCTGAACAACCTGCATGGGTGGTGGGCAAAAGAGAGCAAAAGCCTGGAAATGAGGCAACTCTCCCTCTGAAAAAGGAAATTAGTTCTGCTTTGTCCCCCTCCCACTGTACTTGGGTGCAATATAAGAGTTTTTCTGATTTGGTGGCTTGGGAACGTGCTGCAAACTCTGTTTGAAAAGTAAAGATGTAGATGTATGAGGCTGAGGTTGCTACTCTGTATACTTCTGTTCTAATTATAGCTTTGTCTTCTTTGGACCCTCTCTGCTATTAAAAACATGCTTATCTTCATGCTGTGCCTCTCTATTTATACTTGGTATTTCACTTTCTCTATACATGTTGCCCTTCTTCCTATTCCCCTCACTTTCATCTACTGTTGTCTTGACTCCTCCGCTTCCTCCTGTGTGTATTTCTCTGTGCCCCTTTGCCAATTCAAAAGTGTTATTCTATCATTTCAAGTGCTTCAAGCTACCTCTGGGGCTGTCTCCTCCTTTAGCGCTAGCTGACCTTTTCTGAAAGCCAGCCTCACCTCTTCAGGATCCAGCTTCAGAGGCTAAAGAGACAGGCAGGCTTTGGCACGTGATGGTCAGCTCTGGCAGAAGTGTGTATGTGTTTTGGAAGGGGAGGAGGGAAAGATGGGGCTGAGGTGGCTGAAAATGATAAACCTGTCACAGACCTCATCTCTGAAAACTGGGGAAATATTGAAATATCCTGAAGAAGAATAAACCCCCACCCTTGAATTCATACTTTTGTCCAACCTGTGGTTTTACAGAATTCTTGCTTGCTACGTTGTCATGGCGCAGATGCTTTGTGCTGCTTTTTTGTTCTTGTTTCAGCGCTGAGAAATCTGTGCTATCTTAATTATTAACCTGTTATGCTTAAGTTTCATTACCTATATATTTTTTAATGTCTTCTATTGAAGTGACAAATGAAAGTGGTAGTTCTGCCACTGCTGCAGTGCTTTAACTTCAGACTCCGTACTCGCTGTGTGCCTGTAGTAATGACTCCCATAAAAGTCCTTTGATTGTTCTCTGATGCAAATTGAGATCAGCAATAACGCACCATTCTCTTTATAACAATTGTATACTGCTCAACTTCCTTGGACACCTTATTGAAGCATAAGTCAACATTAGGATAGGTTAATAAATACTATGGTAAAAATTTAAGTACTTGCAAAAAGCACACATCCCCTCTGTGCTGCTGCTTGTGGAGGAAGCAGAGCAAGAATTTTCACTTGAATAGCTTGGTTTGAGCCTAACCCCTTTTAGAGGAGGGAGTAGGGGGAAACACCAAGGAGGGATGCGCTGGTGGTAGGGTAAGAAGGACTCAAGCCACAGCAGCTAGCTACTATTACAATTTGTAAGCCATCCTCACTTGAGTAGGGTTGAATCTCTTTGCCTGCATGCCTGCTGGGCACTTGGAGCTTACAGTTGAGCTATTCCAGCCTATTTGTGCTGGAATACCAACTGTCCACCAGCTACAACAAAGAAACTTCAGTGAAAACAACGTTGCTAAAAATTTACATCTCCTTTTTCAACTCTTGCATATCTGATGGGGGCAGAATGTTGGTAGAGCTGATGTAAAAAACATATAGGGTTTCATTCCCTGACTCTTGCAGACATGCTTTGGATTTATCGCTAGACTCTGCCTGTTTTCTGACGGAATTACACCACTATTACAGCAGAGAGGTGGGAGAATTAATTCAGTCATGTTTGTAAAGTGCAAATGCAAAATAATAATTATCCTCTTATAGCCCCTTGTTTGTATATCCACTTCCATGTGGAAATGCCCTCAAACTGAGTAAACACACACAGATGAGCATTAAAATAAACCTGTTGGGAAGAGAGGCTCAACAGCCCACCTCTTGCAGTCACCCTTTGTCATGCTCCCCCTTACGTGTTCAATATCCACCCAGGGCCGTCTGCCTGCATTTGGGCTGGGGCAGGAGTTCCTGGCTTCTGTCTAGCTTTTTTCTTTGTTTGCTCAGTTCTTTGTTCGCAGAGCTCCTGCGCTCTCAGTAGAAGTTAACTATAGCCACAGCATCTTGGAAAAAAACCCACTATTTCGTCCTTTTTAAGAATGCTCTAAATATAACTATTGAAGCAGAACAATACAGTTGGATAAACAAAGAAATGCAGGCAGTGTAAGCAAAGGCCTCTTCAGCAGGTCTCAAGCCAGCCAGTCTTCCCTTCCTTTGGATGTTTTAGCTAACAGCCCATTGAACTAGCAATGAGGAAAAAAGGGAACAAAAATGTAACATGTCACTGCGCTTTTAAAGATATTAATACTAGTATAAAAGGTATGATTTAAAGGAACTAAACCAGGGACGTTCAGCTAGGACTGCTAGTTTCCTTGAATGTCCCCTGAGGAGGAGCTATGGAATAGGGTGCTAAGGGCAGTTGGGTCACCTGTGGCGGTAGGCTGTGTCACACTTCGTAGCAGTGGATAAAGGGATGAAACTGGTTTAAACAACTCCTATGCTTTTGCTACAGTCTTAACTCTGTATACTGTCTTTACTATTGTACTCCACCGCCACATTTGTAGCTGCTCAGTAAAACAGACCTAGGAAGTGATCTGGCTGAAAAACAACATGGACAGAAAAAAAAAAGGTTGTTTTTCAGTTTCCTGAACTTGCTTGCCTTGCAAGCCAGGCTACAACCGAGGTGAAGGTGATCTGGAAGCAGAATAAGCTGTTAATGGAGGGGTGCTTGTGCCACAGCTGCCAGTAGGAAATTTCTGTTCAAGCTACAACCTCACAAAACAGTTTGAGGACACGTTCTCACTTCTAGTAGCAGAGAACTGCTTACAACAGATCAGAGGACAACAGCCTCAACAGAAGCCAAACAAAAGTTTTCTGATTCCCTTCTGCTGCTTTGATTGCTCGCCTTTGTGCTGTTGCTTGCAAGAAAACAAGGTAAAAGTAGAGTTAGAGGGGGAAAAGAATGTATTAGCTTTTAAATACAAGTAATATTCTTGCATGTTTGCAATATATTTTACATTATCTAGTTGAATAAGTAACTAAGGATGTAATTCTGCAAGCCATTGCTCTGTGATGACAGTTCTTTGAGTGTGAATAAGGGACTGGAAGGTTGAACCCAGAGACTGAAGAGCTGACAAAATACACAAGACTTTTAGAAGCACTATGTGTTGGTCTTGTTTTCCACTAAAGTAACTAGGAACAGAGTTAGGCTTTTCCTGAGCACTTTTGAAGATCCCAGTGACAAGGCAGACAGCATTTCTCATATGGGTAGGACAGCAAGCATGAGTCTGTAACTCTTTCCCTGTGGAAATCACTGTGTAAGTGGATCTGATGCGTAATACATTGTAAATAGCAGGTTTCTGTGACTACGCAACAAATGCATTCAATTATTGATATTTTAAACATATATCTGTTTTCATGTTTGGCCCCTTGGAAGCTCTGGCCCATGCAGTTCAGCATTGGCACTGGATGGTACTCTTTTCATTTAAAGTTTGAATTTATACCAAGAGGGTAAAACCATAGTGCATGCTGGTGCCGTGCAGGGAATGTGCTGCAGAGTCATACTAAACCATAAAAAATGAGGTAAGACATGCCTTTAAACTTCTTTGCTACTTAAGAATATACCTCAGGATTTTTCGACCTGATAAGTAGGTGATAAAATAACAAGTCGGGTTGGCTTTGGATGCTGTCTGGCACATGCAGAACAGTATTTTGTTAGCAAGTACCTGAGCAGTGGTTTCATTTAGGGAGACAACTTCCGAAGGGCGCTGCAGGGCTACCACAGACCTGGCTCCATGTGGCTGTAAAAGGTGACAGCAGGCATAGGGCCTGTGCCTCTGAGAAATAAACACAATGCGCAGGTGAGGCTTCAGCTTCATTTGAGACAGGACCCCCTATTATAGAATTATGGAGAGAAGGAAGATCCCGTTAGCTTCCTCCACCCACAACAGATCCGTTCTTGGTGAAAATGGGAGTGTGCTGAATCACACCAGCAGTGTGTGGCAGTGCCTTACGTGGTGGTTGGCAAAGGGGAATGTTGCTCCCTAAAATAGCATGTCTTGACATTATACACAGCAAAGGGCAACTCTATATTACTGCACAACAAATGCATTTGAGTAACTGATTAGCGTTTCTGTAACATTCAACTTCTGTTCTAAATTATAGTAGAAACTATGGATTTGGGGGAACTTGATTCTTTAGGGTAGCTCTAAATATACTTTTTTTTATGCCTCTCTATTAAATAAATGGAAGCTTTCTTACAAGCCAATCCTCCTTTTCTGTTCACTGAACAATAGAAATGGTGTGCAAGGTCTGAGGCTGGAGAACTGGGCTCCTTTGGAGCTGGTAGCTTTGCAATGGGTCAAGGGGCACAAGAGAAACCTCTGGCAAATTGCTGACATGGGAGAACTCCTAGGGGTTGCCCATCTGGCTATGGAGCCTGTGTTTCTGCACCTGCCAGAACAAGGGACATGCTGGGGTTGAGACAGGAGAAAGAAAAGTAAATGCAGTTGGCAAAACATCCAACACATCAGGAAGAGCATCTCCCATGCTGCGCACGCTGTGCGAATGTTGGCACTGGCCTGGAAATCAGAGAAGCATAACTGCTTCCCTGGAGGACTCTGATGCTTTGCTTCACCCTAAATTTGGCCCATTATTAATATCCCCTATCTCCCTTGCAGAAGTGATCCATTGCTTTATATGTCATTTCTTATTTAGGATAATGCCATCTGATGTGTCCGGGATGGGCCCATAATTAGTATTGCTTCCTTTCTAAATCCTTGACCAGCTACATGAGAATGATTTAACTTCCTCTCCTCCCACCTGATTTATCTGTCTCTTTCTCTGAATAGGGGAAAGTTTGCTAATCAGAGCGCTATTTTCATGTGAACATTTACCCAACGTACAGCCTGGTGTTCACGCGTTTTCTACTGATGTGAAACCTGCTGGTTACAGAATTCAATCTAAAGTATTCTGGGCTAATCATTAATTCATCTGCTTGCAATTCATTCATCTTTATTTCACCATTTACTTAATGAGGATAATAGGGAGCATCAAAATCTAGAGACTGATCATTTTTTAAGAGCAAGCATCTGATGATAATTAATTAATAATAGTGACAACAATAACCTTAATTTTCCAGGTATTCCCCAAAGAGAGCTGTATTTTAATTATAGTTGCCACAAGGACAAATTAAATCTCGTGGATTCAAGCTTTGGTTTATGGCATTCACTTCACAAGAGTAAGGAGAAAGCTATCTTCATGTAAAAATAATCTGAATTTTTTGGAAGCTCCTACAAATGGCAGAGATGAAGAGAAGATAAATACTGCTGATGATATTCGGTATGACATTGGTAATTCTCAGAGGGACTCCACAGTGTAGTGTGCCAGTGTAGATGTTCTTTGCTTTTATGAAGGTGACAGACTTGACCTGTCATGTACTAGTTACACCCCGGACAGACTAGAAATGTCACAAACTGCTAACAGTTACTACATAAGATATAAAAGCTTCTCTTTGGAAAGCTGTGGCACTTAAAAAGGTGGGGGGCAAGCTGCTTTCCTACTCTCAAGGTTTTTTGTTTTTTTTTCACTCTATCCTCCCATATGACAGTATACATACCAGAAATTATTGGGGGCAGAAAAAGCCATTTTAGCAAGCTTAAAAATGCTAAATTAAGTAAACTAGTGGCAGCGAATAGATACATCAGTTTGTTACTATTTCAAAGGTTTTGTGGAGTACGAGGCTGAGTGGGACTGTGAGAAATGTAGAAGAATTTCTTATACACAAAGAAGATGCAAATATTGGGAAGGTGTGTGACTAATTCTGCACTGATTTATCCGGCTGAGCATTTACTGTAAGAGCCCTTCAGTTGCTGTAACTCGCTGATGCACTGGGCCTCTCCAGTTTGAACTGAAGCTGGCATACAGCTGGAGGGAGCTGGTTACTAGAAAGATATTTGTGTGCGCCTCTACCCCTCAATAAAGCTGTGTGCTAGACAAGTACACCACGTGTGTGTACGGGAGATACTGGTCCAAGACCTGAGCTTCCGCGTGTGACCCAATTCTGCCTTTCGGAGCGCCGTGCCCAACCTGCTGAGCACACCCGCGTGTTCAGCTCCCACTGCTGCTTTAGTCCCGCTTGTATGTCAGGCCCTGGTGCAGCTTGTGTTTCTACAGCAGGTAAAGGCAAGTTTTGTTCTGGGAGCTGGTGATACACCATTAGGCTGTCTTTGTGGCTCTACAACCTTATTTTTGCACTTGGCTGTGGAATAGCCACCACATACAATCTTAAAACTGCAGGATTTCCTTGCAAGATGTATTTTGTGTGTAAAACCTATTATAAAGTTTCAAAATCACAGAATCACAGGGTTGGAAGGGACCTCTGGAGATCATCTAGTCCAACCCCCTGCCAGAGCAGGGTCACCCAGAGCAGGGGGCACAGGAACGCATCCAGGTGGGTTTGGGATGTCTCCAGAGATGGAGACTCCACCACCTCCCTGGGCAGCCTGGGCCAGGNAAATGAATGAGAAGCTTTGATTTGTCCTTTCCTAGCTGTTGTTACACTGTGATCTAGGGTCAGTGGTGAAAATGAGACAGAAGTACATGGCTTCCTGTAGGTGAATCTCTCATCAAAACTTTGTTTCAGTGAACTGGGAAGTAAAATTATCTGCTCGGTTTGAATTCGCTCTTAACTTCAGCTTGAAGAAGACCTTTGCAAAGTTGTTAGGTTGCTAACATTTGGATTTTACATGGCTGTTCATTTTTAGAAGAAACTCAGCTCTGAGCAAAGCAAACACGGGATCTGGCTTGCCCACTCCAAATATGTAATCATGTCTTAGTCCGTATCTGCAGTGTTTCCGCGACACAGATGATTAATGCATGAACCGTATAATGTTCTTTGCAGGTCGGTATACAGTGTAAAACGCTGCTGTGTTCAAACACAACTGCGAAGAACTGCATGAGTCAATGGACACAGCCCTGAGCACGGCGTACCCAGCTCTGCAGCCACTGGCTGCTCGCGAGCACCGTAGCTGATAACTGCCTCCGTTCTTTGTGTGTATATTTGACTGTGATAACATTGTCTAGTAAAGATAAGCGATTAGACTCTCTCAGAAAATTTTACTCGGATTGTTTTGATCTTAAAGTCAAATATGCTTGGATCAGACCCTTCCAGAGTTGACTTTTGGTGCAGTTCAATTTATTACAATGGAGCTGCATTATTTAAAGATATCACCTCCAGTCTTCAAAGTCAACAACTGGAGGCAAGCATTGGTAATTGATGTTTGAAATATTAGCTGGTCATAGAGGTATGCGTTTACTAAAGTATAGTTCAAGTTTGCCCTCACTTGTTTATACTTCCAGTGAGCTTTTCATTTGCTTATCACCTAATCCTATTTTTTGCTGGACTGTTCAGCAAGCCCCAGCAATATACCAAATCTTGAGCAATAATTAATCTAGTTTATCTCTTGAAGTAAAAGCTGCCATTTCAGACTAGTGCAAACCTGAAGCCTGTTGCTGCAGGACCCTCCCACTGTGTCGTTTCATAGCTGCGGGACTTCAGCCTCCATTAAATTGTGTCCTTTTTTTTTTTCCCTCCACAGGCTGAGTAGTTCTCAGGCAAGTCTTATTTTTTTTTTCTTGCGTGAGTCCAAAGTGAAGGAAGCTGTTTCTGGCTGTCATTTCTAGGAAGAAAGAGTGCAAGTGCCTCTGTGGGGACAGAGAAATGCCTTAAGCAAGTTGTAATGGGTATATCAACACTAAAAAGATAAAGGAAAGCTGAGGAGAGTCCTGGACAGAAGGGTTTTGATGGGAACCTGCTTACCCTGTCTCCTGTAATGCTAGAAGACCTGAGAGGAGAAAGGAGATGCCCAAAGAGACCTGTTGCTAGGTTGCCTTGGTAAGGATACTGAAATTGCCAGGAAGCAGGTTAGAGATTTGCTTAGAATCAGCTGAAACTTAGGGTTGCTTCTGTCTTTGTGTAGTTTGTGGAGGGTATTGGAAATACCTGAAGTGTTTGCTGACAACTCTGCTATTTGAGGAATATCCTTCTAGTTGAAAATGACAGTAACTGAAATCATTTCAAGTCATTCTTATTAACACACCAACTAACCTCTACCTTCTCTCACTTTATGCTAACTTGAGTGTGAAATAACTTGGGATGCAATTTCTCGGTCTTCCTCTTGACTAGATACCACTTCCACTGAAGTTGCTGGAAGCCTGTTAGTAACTGCAGTGAGAAGCAGAGCTGTCAGGCATTTTCTGAAGAACTAGGATATTTCTGCAGGCTCCTCTTGGAGTTTTAAATGAAGTATCAAGGAAAAAGTGTTCTGGGAAAATAAGTGTGTAATGACTATTAAAACTGCCTATGAGGTGCTGTAGGACCTTTATCACTTTTTATGTATAAAAATAGCATTTTAGAAGCAGAATAGCCATAAAGTATCTATTGGTAATGTCAGTCTCTGCTGCCTTGTAATATGCAGCACATTAGAACTGCAGGGAAGCTATGCATAATCTTGACTTTCTCTTCTGTTTTTCTTGCCTTTTAAAATAGACGCTCAAGGAAAACAGTCTAGCGTCCGCTTAAAGGAAATGTAGAGCTAGTCATTAGCACTGGCTCAGCTTTTAGCACTTTGTTGTTGAAGGTACCTACTGGTCTCAAGAGGCACAACAAGCTGTTTTCATTCTCTAATTTACAGGAGAACTGAAATGTGCAACCCACTTCACATGAGGTAGTGGCGAATCTGCAATTTAAGGCTTCAGTCTTTGCTCTGTCAAAATTTTTACTGGGGAGGAAAATGCCCATGTAAAGATTTTGGGATCATAGTCCAACTGTTATTGTCCTGAGAGCAGGTAACTTGCTTTCTCACTGGTGACAGCATTTATGTAGTATGTGCCTAAGTAATTTAGAGATAACGAGGAAAGGAAAAATCATCGGTTGTTATGAACACGTCAAGGTTGCTTATTTTATTTTTCTTCCTGAATTCCACATGTGACAAGCAGCGTCATGACATGTCAGGTCAGGCTGCATCAATCATGTCCTCTTACATCACATCACGTGTGCAGGATGGTGGAAACCACTTATGGGTCAGATGGGAGACTGAAGAAACAATTTTTTTGTAGCTTGAATGGGGGGAAAGAGGGTTGGAGAAAGAGAGGCAACTTAACTAAAGCACAGGATTTTTTTCCCTGAACAGATGGCCAGCCCACCCACCATCAGGTGAAGTCAGATAGGGCTGGAGATACAAACCTCATCAGATGGATTGTTATTTCATAATGCTGTAAGAACCTAGGATGTAAAAATGTGCTAGCTTCAGGAGGGAAACACTTTCAATTTAGAGTTGAAAAAACTTTTGATGGAATTCTTGAGTTTTGAAGTGGAGAAACCAGTTTGGATATTTGCAGAATTTAGAGGGGATAGAAAGGAAAAGTTTAGACCCTATAGAAAAAAACATCTGAAGGGGAGAGAATTCTTTGAAAAGCACTCTTCGCTTTGTCCAAAGCCTTTTCTAATATATACAATAATTTAAAAAGTAATATATCATTGATGTTGAAATTAACTTTTTTTTATCTCGGTGAAATTTTTATCATTGGAACTTCTAACAATATGAATTTCTTTGGGTGTCCTTTCCAGTAGAGACACAATTATGGAAAATGCACATTTGTAAACAAGAATTGCCACCCTCAGTAAAGCTCTGGTTTTAAAGTTGAGCCCGTCAGTAGGAACATCTTGACTTTTGATGCTTTCTGAGAAAGTTTATAATCCAGAAAATGGATGCTCTGGGGTCATTTGAGGCTTAGCACCACAACAGAAAGCCAAATGTAACGTAACAGCAAATGTTTGTTATTTCCCTGTTGGTATCTGGGTCACAGAATCAAAACAGATTTCAGCAGACTTTGGCTTTATCTTTTTTCTAAGATTTTGCTTCTGTTCTTGTCAATAGCAGATTTGAATGTCTTTCTGCTGAGGTCTGACTTGTATGGCTGTTTCAGACCATGGAGAACAAAGCTTCATCTCAGCCATGTTAGGCCAAGATTAAAGCCGATTAAGCTTTTTAGGTTTCCAAGCATTTTCACAACAGAATTAAAGTAAAAGGTCTATCTCCACACTTTCAGAAAATAAAACCAAGTTGGTTTTTTTTAGTCAAATATTCCTTTTATGCTTCACATTTTTTTCCTTTTTATTTTAAACTCAACATAATTTTTAATCAAGGTATTTGAAATGGAGTGTTAAAAAAAGTTAGCCTAACCTTTTCTTTTTACTGACAAGTTGTGGTAATTCATGCTTTTTCATCTGGAATATATTTTAATGGTACCAGTTGTGATCCCTTCTAAGACTTCCTCGTGATGCCAACAGCTGCTACAGTTTGCACGGCAGGTAATGTGCTTTTATATTCTTATGCATCCTGCAAGCTTTGGAATTTACTGGACTCTTTTGGATGCATCTGGGCTCTCTTGTTTTCCTTGCCAAATATGGTGGAAAAGAAACACATGATATCAGAATTATTTCAGCAGTTGGTGCTCCATCCAAAAAGGCAAAGCACCAACCAAAAAACCACACCCCTCACTTCCTTCTCAAGCTACTGCTTGCTTGAATGGATTGGCAGAGTAAGAATCAAAGAAAAGCTGTTGGCTCAGAGGTCATAGTTGGCACGAAGTGGAATTTTTTTTTTAAAAAGGCTTATTGAATTCAGTTATTGGAGGTACTGAAAATAAATACAGTAAGTGCTTAGTACATCAGCTGGATATGTAACTCCTTAAATGAACCATAAATGTGATATCTGGGAAGCTGGTGTTGCCCAGTGGCCTTAAGGAAGGGCATATGGGAAAGGGGAGTAGTGAACCCTGTGGCTGTCAAGGCAGTACAGCGACAAGTACTTCACTCAAACATGTTTTTGGGCAGAAAGCCTAATAGATCTAGTAGTGCTCAATATTGAAATTCTTGTTTCATATGTCTCTTCTTACAATATGTAGTATAAATGTGTATACCTTAAGCTATATAGTGCAGCTGAGTCTGACATATCTTGTCTAGACTCAGTTTGTCATAATAAACGCCATTTCCGTGAGTTAGACTGAGTTAGCTCTTGAAAGAAAGGAAAATAAAGGAATAACTGAGCACTACTTCTTTCTTTCCTTCCCGTTATTTGGTCTTTCTGCTCATGTAACTATGGCAAGAGTTCTTGGAGTGCACCTTGCAACTTGCCTCAGCTGTTCAAGTTTGTTTTTGAAAGTAATAATTGTGTGGGTCACTTCTTTTGATGGGTTGAGCTACTTAAATCTCAACTCTGCCTTCCCTACCTGTTCTTTTGACCTTCCATTCCAGGTTTTGCTATTTCTTTTCTCCTCTTGTGATCTGACTCCATTAGAAGATACAAGGTGAGCTCTTCCTCAGTTTTAAATTGGGCTTCGCTTGTGCAATGTTAGCTGGTGCAGATGTGACTTCTGAATCTTCCCTGGAATAAGATCTGTCCAAAAACGGAATTCTACAAAGACGAGATCATCCCTGAGTTTCCCTAGCAGAAATGAGAACTGACTCAAACTTTCGATATGATTAGAGGTGAACTACGGGAGTTAAAAATGGAGAACGAGCTTGTTGTGACTGGCAAATGCCTGGCTCATAATTTTAGCCTTATTTTCACTGTCCATATAGCATCTTTTGGAATGTCATGTAATTCAAAGCAGTGCATCTTCTTTTCTTAAGTTTTAAATGATTCCTGGTATTAAAAACTACATCTAGTCCTCTCTATAGGGGAAGTTTTCCTCAATTTGCTCCCTCTAGAATAAAACGTGTCCCCTGAAGTAGACAACCATTGCAACATATTGATATAACATACCAAATTGAGAAAACTGCTGTGATTAAGTGGCTTGGTGAAGAGCAACCAAGCAAGGAATGTGTGTACTACGATGGGTTTAACATGAATCCACAATAGTATTGCAAATATATTTTAATGAGAGGCTCTGAAAGTATTGTCCGTAGCCTCATTGGTCATGTTATGAAAATGATTATCTGAGATCTGAGACATAACAGAGTAAGTGGGGTAACTATGACGTGGGTTTGAATGATCCATTCCCATACGTGGAGATGTGCCAGCATGAGCATGTTCAGAGTATTTTGAGGGTCTTGAAGTAATTGTAGGGTTCATTTATTCTCACTTATTTCCATCCCCTTTATATTAAACTTACTTTATCTCTTAAACTCTAAGTGAATAAAAATGGTAGATGTCTGTCTAGCTTTTGTTTTGGTTTTTTTTCCACTTTCCAGAAAGTATTAGCATTGCAGACAAGTTTAGAGGATGTTAAATCTTGGCTTGCTAACAGGAGGCTCAAAGATACTGCAATCTGGTCTCAGTATAATGAGCCCCTTTGTTATATTTAAATACTATCATACTATCCTATGTACAGCGAAGCGTTGGGATGTTTTGTATTAACAATGCACCAGCACTAAAACCTCAGACAACTCTAAAAAGGCACTAATTATTATTATTAGTGTTTTACACTAACAATAAATGTCAAATGGAACCCTGCAAACAAATAACTACCTGTCACTAAGTGAATGAAAAGCAATCTTAGTAAAGTGAATTAAAACCCAAACAACAGAAAACTCAACAGGCAGGCGCTACTGGGGTGGCTTAGCTGGGTGGTTGATGCAGCTCCTGTTACAAGAGCAGCAGCAGTATGTTCTTGATTGTGACAGTCCTGATAGTCGTGTCTTTTTATTGACACGTAGGGCACCTGGTTAGTGGGAGGTATATGAGCTTATATCAGCTGAAGTGCATCAGCTGTAGGAGACACTTAGTCATGGTAAATGGAAATTGGATACTAGTGAGGATTTAGCTGTTTTATTTACTGTATTGGTTGCAGTGCTTGGGAATTTTAGCAGTGAAAAATTAGAGTTGGACAATAGAGTATGTACTGGTTTTGGTGACATATTTCTCTTAAATTTTTCAAGGTACTTGGAGTGTGTCTCTCAAAGACTTATTTTTATAAATTGTACATTTTATTTTTCAATCTTCATGTATCTTTGATATCTGATTGACATTTTCAGGACATTCTAATCCTTTCTACTGAAGGAAGCTCTCACAGTGGCAGCTTTTGCAATCAGCTTCACCGAGCTCTCCGTGGTCTGTTTTTATGATGGGGATGAGGTCTATGAGAGAGAAGCCGAGAGGAACCGAGATCTGATGAGTGGCAGGACAGGCTTCCGTAGTGACAGAGTCTGATTCTCACATAGACCTGTTCATAAAATTCAGATCTGTGGGCCCTGAGTCTACTCTCACACCAGTTTGAGTCCACTGGCCTGAGCTGAGTTTCAAGAACATAAAGAAGGAACAAAGAAGATGAGAATTGGCCCCAAAGCCTTGATTCAGATGGTTTGCAATTACAGGCAGCAATGAAAGTTTGTACACTTTTAATACAGGTTATCTAAACAGCTTTTCTGCAAAGGGTGAGAAAATGGGGGAAGGTTCAAAAATCAATGGTTTTCAGAACCAGATCTCTTACAAAATTTCATGCCTCTGCTAAGGTAAACCAGCAAGTTGAAGTGGGTGAAAATAAACGAGATCAATGCAAGAGCAGTAGTTAGTGCTCAGTAGATTGTTCTGCCTTGTGGATGACAGTCTAAATCAGTTCCTCCTACATTTTAGATTACCTACCTCAACCTCTCCTTCTCGTTTTAAAAAGTAAACAAAACCAAAATACCCCAGTCTCACAGATGTCCCAAGGTGATGCTCAGTGTTAACAGAAACTGATATTTGTTTACTTTGCTACCAAGACACAACACAGGTCAATACCTCTCCTTATGCATCCCCTTTCCAGATTCATCATCTTTTTCTCTTAAACTCTGCATAATGGAAACAAACATATGTAAAAAAAGAAAATCCATTCACAATGGGTTTGACTGCAGTGATCTGTGTTGTGATTTATCTTTAATACTTGCCAAATCATTCTTGGTAGGCTTGCCTCTTCTGGGTTCCACTTATGAGGAGACATCTACAATTCATCTAGGAAAGAAAGCATGAATTGCTGTATTCAGATTTAAAAGGGAAAAATTCTACCAAAGTTGTCTTATTCATTAAATGCTGAAAGCAAATGTCTGGGTTGCATGGTGGTTTTCAGTGGTTTTGAGCTTCAAACTGGGGCACACTCTGTCATGAACAAAAAGTTTGGCTTCTCTGTAATGATACTGGCAAGTCTAGTTTACTTTCCCCTGACCTTACCAAAATGTTGTATGCTGTAGAACCGCCCATTTTGGACACTATTCAGATCCTTCTATTGCAATATTATTGAAATTTGGGGTGTTTCTTCTCTGTAAAGGGAGGTCATGGTGAGGAATAAATGCAGCTTATACTGATGGATTAACTAGAAAGGTTCAGTTAAACTCAGGCTAACTTATCTAAAGGTTTTCTAAAACTTAAAATATCTCTACTGTAGAGCTCAAGCTGCTGTGATCTGAATTTTGTCATGAGTGCTGGTGAAGGATTTGTAACTTCAGTCAGAAAGAGTACATGCAATTTTATTTTTTTTTCAGTAGTTTTTGATGACCTGTAGATGCGAGCTTGGATATTTGCTAAAAGACCAAAACTTCTAACTTTAAATCAGAAAATGCAAGTCCAGAACTGAATTATTTTAAATTTGACAAAGCTCAGGTACTTGCTGTCTATTGCAGAGCACAGATAAGACAATTCTGTGGACATCTCTCCGTTGATAGAGGCTGAAATCTGGGGAGGGCTGTTGTGCATAACTTCAATTTGTCCTCACCTGAAGGCAAAGATGAAGCAAGAGGGAATTCGTGTGGCAATAATTATACAGACAATGAGCAATTTATAGGAACAAACTTGAAAATACCAGAAGATTGTATGGAGAGAGAGATCTTCAGTGTAATGGGAGAGTAAAACTTTTTTTGCTGGAGACATACTTGGATAGGAGACAGGATTTCCAAAGGAAAAATTCACTTAGCTTTCTGCAGAAGGAAACTGAACCTTTCCAGCCACAAGCACAAGGATGAAAGTGCTGCGCACCCAAGGGGCCTGCAAAAAGAAACAGCATTTTGAGCTTTGCTCAAAGCTAGGGGAGTGATGTGGCTGTAGGTCAGGAAGAGGAGTCCAGAGCAGGTGCTTGGTGTGGGGTTTTGCCCAGAATTGCTGAGAGCAGGACGACTAGAGTCAGCTACCATCCCATCTGCGGCTTGAGGAATAACTAACCGCAATTAAGAATACAAGGAGATTACATCCTTGTATCTCCGTACTCTTCTCTGAAACAGACATTTGTGCAGCGATAGGCAGCAAGATGAATGTAAACACTTGAAAGGGAAGTTAGTGGATCGCATTGTACAGAAGGTAGTTTGTGTTCCCATTAAACAGCGAAATCCACTTCCTGGAAGCCTCTTGCTCCGCAGACTGAGAGCGAAGCGAAGCTTGGAGATAGACTCATGCAGCGGATTGCTTTTCAACAGAGCACTCTTTCAAAATTTCCCACCAGGCGTCAGCAGCTCTTTAAGTCATGCTGTCTATTTTGAGTTTTATTTAGATTAACAAATTCCACACCCTCGCATACAAAAGCAGAATAGAGTGAAAACACAAGCTGCCCTAACAGAGCAATATCCAACAAACATTATGCTACTCAGAAATATTTGCTGTACAATCCTCCCCACAAAAGGGAGTTGTTCAGCCAAAAGATGTCAGATAGCATCTTGCTAAAAGCAATGGTGCCAGTGGAGCTGGCTTCCAAGTTCATGCAGCTGATTTTTTTTTTTTTTCCTTCCACTTGCTTTATGCTAAGAATATCAGCCATTTATTTCTCTGAATCTCTGAACTTAGAGAAATGAGATAGGTGGACTTTAGGCAGGACTGTATCTGTGAAGGAAATGGGCTCTGTGTAAACAAATGTAACGCTGTGCAGTAGAAGCTGCTGCTCTCTATTTAACAGAAATCGTCTATTCCACAGGTTGGTTTATAAATACATGTTGCTGCACTTGCTCATTTTTACTTTATTAGGCCTCTAGGAGCTAATAGAGTAGAATTCTTAAAAAATATGCTGTGTGGCAGCAGTCCATTTTTGTGAGATCTGGGAAATTTATGTACTGAAATACCAATGATTTTTGAGTGGCCTGGGAGGGCCCTGAACTGGGAGGACATGCTTGATATGTTAAGACAAAGACATTTTTCTCTATTTTTATAGTAGGTCTCTCTTGCAAAAGTTTTGTCATGTGTTTTCAAGTCAGAAATTATGTGATTAGGGTGATTTGATTTTAAATTTTACATTAAAACTTGGAGAAGAGGGAAAAGAAAAGGAAGGAAGGAGGGACTTGTACGCCTTATGACTACCTTTAGATGGATCAATTTTGCTTTTAGTACTAGGACTAAACTTTTGCTAATGGAGGGGAAAGTAATCCCTCTAGTGAACTACCTGTATAAGAAGTCCACTGCTCTTTTCTTTGATTTACAGAGAAATATTTGTGTAAGAAGCTGCCATGCAATATTTTAAGTGGGGAGAACACAGAGGTGCTTACACAGAAGCTATTATAAAGCTAAGCATTTCAATCCATTTATCAAAATACTCATTGTTCCCATCTGGAGACAGGTGAAATAATAAATATTGAGCAACGAAACCTCAACTACATCCAAACCATTTTATTAAAGGAAAGATATTATTTTTTTAAGTGACAATCTTTCAGCTCTTGCCAACTTTCTTAATAATTAAAGCACATACCCATCTATCTGCTGACCACGGCAGGCTTCTGCAAAGGTGTTTATTGATCAGAAATGTGATTTTTGGATGATATGCTTTTACCTTATCTCTTAGATTCTTAAACAATGCTTAGGGGAAATTGCATTAAAAAGATTTTTTTTCTAAAGATTATTGTTTAAGAGGTATTTTAAAGACCACTATCTTTTGAAGGCCAAAAACTATCTGGTATTTGTGGAGCTGCCATACCACTAATTTAATTAGGTGGTAGTTGAGATGGTGGGGGAAAAAGCAACCAAATTAATTCTTGGTATGATCTCAGTTATGGGAGGGAGATTCTAATTCTAACCTTGAACATAATGTTCATAACTCTCTATAGTGTAATGATCCTGGAATAACCAGAAGAATCACTTCTCAAACTCAAATGATCTAATTTGATATATTAATTTGAAAGGGTGGGGGAAAACAATGATGTGATTGAAGTTAGTTTTGCAGTGAATCTAAGAGCATTCTCCCTCCCACCCAAAAGGAAAAAAAAGCATTAGAGACTCATACTTCCAAGCTGTGTGAAGTTGCTTCCTCAAAAGGAAATGCCGTTCCAAAGGCGGCAACCAGAGCGTTGGGTAGAAATGAACTGGGGCATGGACGACACGTGGATGTCAGACCAGTGAGTTCTCACCGAGTAAACTGAGGAATAATGCAGCAGTTACAGGCGACACTGCTGTTTCTTGGTTTCTGCTTTCATTTAGCCAAGCTGCAACGTATTTATCTTGGAGATACTGCTAAGATATTAACCTAGTGTGAGATTATCAAGTAACCACTGTTCCCACACTGATTATGCACCAGCCTCTTCATCTGGGGCTTCATCTTCTGCAGGAATAGAGAAACAGACAAGCTCTATTCCTGTAAAGAAAATATAAAAACATTGGTATTTTATTGAAAGTGCTGAAACCCATTTTAGCTGGAATCTATATTCAAAGGTAAGAGCTGAGTCTCTCCTTTGTGCATTTTCAGGCTAGAGTCTTTGGGCTTTTTTCACTACAGCTTTCTAGTGAGCTTGGTAGCAGATCCTCTGTCCTTTCTTCTTCCTGTTCCCAGCTGCTATCAATAGCATCACATCTTGGATTAAGCTGGTTCTGGTTTTAGCAAAGGTGGCTTTTTTCCTAGTTTAAACCACACTGTTTCAGGGGAATCTGTTACCAGAGACATCAATTTTGATTTGTATATCAATAGTGCTACCAGTAGCCAGAGGGTATGGCACAGGGATTTCCATAAGCCTTTATTGGTGGTGTTGCTGCAGGATTGTTTCAAATCAGCTTCAATCTCATAAAAGTACAGTATAATGTTATTTCCCACTTGTAAACAAAATGGTGACTAGTTAATTATCGCAGTAAGCAAATTTGGATGGTTTGCTTGTTCCAGAGTTTCAGCAGAGCTCTCACTCTGCAAATGTCTGTAAGTCACCTTTTCCTCACTGTTTTAAGGCCAAATACACCACAGGCAGATTGGAGAGGAGCATGCTTAGAGCAGTAATGAATTTGGCTGTCTGTATATGTCTATTTTGTCCTTGAAAATAAAGCTATTTAATGCTAACTCATTTTTAGAAAAAAAAAAAAGTCTATGGGACAGTTACTGGAGACTGGCTAATGCCATGAAACTCAGATTCATAACGAGAGACATGCAACTCCAAAGTTAATTAGTGCTTCAATCTAAAGATTTATTTTAGCTCATTATAGATACTCAAGCTGTTTGCGAGATGCAGGGAGCAGATTTGGTTGGAATACAGCATTACTTTCCTTGGCATTTTTGAAGCCATGAAGGATTTGGGTTTTTTAAATATCAATGAGTATTTCTAGAAGGTTATGAAATACTTGAAGTTTGAGAATTTAAATGTGACTTTTCATGGGATACATTTTCAAAATATTTGTATTAAAAAAAATTAAAGATATTTTCTTTTGAAAGCTGGGGGAAGAACCCTCTCTATCAAGAGGGAAGTTAGAAGGCCTTGGTCTTCCATTTTTATGCACCAGGATGTACAGCGTGTCATGCGTGAGGATTAACAGTAGTAGAAAGCAAGTGTGCAAATTTTACTGGAACAGTAGCTCTTTATATGCACTTTGTATCAGTGTAAACAACTGCAAAAGACGGAGGGCAAATGGAGGAAAAGGCTCCAGAGAGCAGAAGGAAGCTGATTAATCTTCTGCTATCTTACAACTTCATATTAGTAGTTTCTCTTATCACACATATTTATAATCCATACCCCACGTATTTCAATTGCAGCTAACTTGTACTTTCTAAATGCCAAATCCATGAAAGCTAGCTTGCTGATGTCCCTTTAAAATCAACTTAAACCTGACGTCGTAATTTACACCACTCTTTGTCACTATTTAATTTTCTCTGACACTCCCATTAGTTATACCTGCTCACATCTGTTCTGAATTTATCCCTTTCAATTTAATTTATTATTACTTTCAATGCATAAAAATCCAAACCAGTAACAAATTGTCCAGGTAATAAGTCCCATCCATTGGCATGCCTATAGCTAAGAATTTGTTGACATCTCCATTATATATCCTGAGGTGCAGGTTGTAGGTAGGAAGGAAGGAGTTTAATACACTGACAACAAAAAGACTCCAAGTGCAAGGAACGTTAAGGGCAGGGTAAGAACTGGAGAGGCTTCTGAAGAAACTGGATGATTTTCTTAAGGGAATGGTAATAATTAATACATTGCCCTCGTACAAACTGAAAAGACCTTCAGGAAGAAAAAGATTTACTATGTTCTAGATAGTTAGTCAGTGTCTGCTCAACAAGTTCATGTGAGGAGGCTGGGATGCAGCTGTTGAATCGATAGAGTTGGGAAACAATTCTGGAAGGCACGTTTTTGAGTGCAAGGAAGGAAAAGCAATAGGAGAACAATTGAGACATGCCCCAGGAAGAAAATTAATGTGTCTGGTTTCCCATGAGACAACAGAAATCTGAACTGAAATTTTGGAAAAATGGGAGGGCAAAAAGCTGAAGGAACAAAAACCCTTGCGGATGTTAAACTTCCACTGGTGGGGAAGAAGGGCACTGAATTGCTTTGGGCTTTTGCTCGTGATCGTTCATGATCCCATTTTCTCTATGGGATCTGATATGCCCTGTAGGACAACAAGAATTTTGAGACTTGAATGTTTTCAATTTGCAGAATGGCTGTATCTGCTCCAGGATAATTAATGTCTGTTCCTGCTTATGTCTCTAAGCTCACTCCAGTCCCTGAAGTGTAGGACCATGTCCCAGGGTTGTGTTGGGCAGAGAAACCTGAGCTTAGCACATGAAAGACCTCCAGCTTGCTCAGGAGTTTCAAGGAGCAACAGGTCTGACATTAGTTTCTGGATCTGGAATGTGAAAATAAAACTTGAGGCTCCTTTGGAGGAAGGGCCTCGTTGCAGTAGCTGGCAGGTCTGCATGTTCTCACGAAAGGAACGTGATGGAAGATCCCAGTGCAGGATGGGCATGCTTGGGTGGGTGGAAGAATCAGGTGGTGATGTTTGATAGGCGAGTAGGATTTGAAGATGCAAAACCACCTGGTGACTCTGCTTCAGCAGAGTACACTGGATTATTCATTCTGTGGGAAGGTGAAAGTCTTTGCTTTTGAAATTGTGCCTTAGTGAATAATCTGGAACGTTATGAAAACAGTGAATTCATCTGTTCATGAATAGTGTGGATATTTTTGCTTTTGTGCCATACCCATCCACAGCAATATTTTTTGTATTAAATACTATGAATCCACTTCACCTGTCAGCACTATTCAAAACACAAAATGCTGCATGAATAGGAAGGATGTTCTGGGATCTCTCAGATGATTACTGTTGCTAGGAAAACCACTTCCTGATATCTTTGTGCTCAGTGTCTGTGTCTCTCTTTGTGTACAGCCTTCGGTGACAGGCAAATTCATATCAAGGCACAGGGAAGAAATAGGAGAAGTTTAGAGATGTTTAAAGAACACTGCTTAAAGTTAAAAGGCGGATGTCATTGCAAATAATAGTTAAGAGTTATGATTTCTTTCCTATGTGGGATTATTGGTATTAAATTGGAGAGAATTGCAGTGCTGGTTATGCTGTGACTGTGAGTCTGATGCGGACTTGGGCTGCATTAAAGCTGAAAATTGTTAGGACCTCCAGGATGCACTTTATGTATTTTGTATTGTAATAGCAAAGAGGCTTATACCGAAGGGTCACAAATGCTGACTTTTCATCCCTATTTGTCTGGTTGAGGGTTTTACTTATTTTGATTTATTTATTTATTTTTTAAAAGCAAATTTCTGAGCGAGTTAAATGTTTACATTAGCCAGGGGGCTTTATAGGTTTATATTTTTTTGGTATGCACTTGCAAGCACAGGAATCATAGTATTTAATCTGCCGTGATGTAATGTGTTGAATGCTAACAACTATCAGATAATATGAAGAACTAATGTTCTTAAAGTCATGGTGTGATCAGAAACCCAGATTTAAATTACAGAAGATATTGAGACTCGTGTGCCATATTCTCAGGACAGTATTACCTTAGCTATTTGAGGCCCACCCTTCAAGTTGTGCTCTTATATGATGGGTCCTAAATCAGGGAGCTATCATTACACTCAAAGACTAACACTGGCACAAAAGGCTAGCGTCAGCCAGGAAAAAAGTCTCTTTTCCAAGTTTCTGCTGTCACCTCTCTCTCTACTACCGCTATTGCTGTCCCCATTAAGGTTTTTTTCTTAATGAAAACAAAAATTTCATAGAAGAAGAGTCTTTCAAAGAGAGTTTCTATCTGAACAGAATAGCAAAGTTGTGTAGGTGCAAGTCAGCAGATGAGCAGCAGCAGCAGCACTGGCCAAACCTTTTAAAATCACCTGAGTAATGCCTACAGGTTGGCCATTGCTAACAATGTGGAGGTTCCCCTCTCAGGCTAATCCTGTGGAGATTATCCTTCTCCAACCCAGCTGGAGAGATTTGGACTTTTTATCCGAAACACCTCAGATTTTTTTTTGTCTTTAGAAGCCCCTTGTGTACGAAGCTGGTGCGCTGAACAAAACAGCATCCATCACATGCTTTTGCCCAGATGTTAGCGCTGATTCTTTTCTATTGATGGCAAATACGCTGCTAAACTGTACTGAATTTGTCACTTCTACCAGCTGAATAAGAAGATGCAGCTGTACAGGGTAGATTTGGCTACTTGATGGATAGATTAGTTTTTATCTCTTGCGCTTGGCTGGAACTAGTCTGAATGTACCATTTCCTCCCAAACTGGATGTGTAGTTCTGCCGCCTGCCCTAAGGAGAACAATGGCTCCCACTGGATGCTTTGTCCTATTTTTTCCACTCTCTAGCTGCAACATCCTTTTAATAAACCAGCTCCCAGCCAAGTACAGTCTTTCCCCAACGCATTCTAATTCTTTAAAATAGCAGAAAATTTATTCTGTTCTCCTGGGTCTTTAAGTCCATGTTTTAAAATTCAAAGGGAGTAAGCAGAGTATCCTCTACTGTGATACAGCCAAAAAAGAGGATATATTATATTTTCTACAAGGAACTAGCTTAAGAGTTTTAATGATTATGGAAAAAAAAAAATAAAATCCAAAAACCCAAGCCGTAGTAGTTATTAAAGGAAAAAATTTGTGGGCAATAACTATGAATGAAACAGAGATTTTTTGACTTTTCACATAAGTGTTTCACTTTCCTTCTCCCTTGCTTTTATCATTATTTATATTTATTTGTTTTACAGTCTAGTGGACTCAAAGGATAAATTCCTTTATGTGTTTGGTGCTAGAGAAGAAACATGTTAAAACATAACTCCTGATTTATTTGTAGCCTAGTGGAGACAAACAAGCAGAAAACGGCAGCGTTGGCATTACAGATGGCTAAATGAGGACCAGTGACAATAAGCAACAAGCCTGGGGTTGCAGGAGGAGTCAGTGTCAGAGGTTTAAATCAGACCTTGGATTTTTATGCCATAGCTCTATAGGTCTGTAAGTTTTTAAATCTTTTTCTAAGACTTCTCTGCCTTCCTTTCCCCGCCACTTTCTTTGTTCATCTCTTCTTCAGTTTGTCCATTCTTCTTTGTCGTCTTCAGGGTGCCAGAAAAGAACTAAAACCCCATCAAATAATATAACTAGTTTCCTTGGGATGGCCTAATGAATATGTGATGAAATAATTTAAGTAGACATTTAGTCTCCTAGAATTTCACAGTCTGAATGACTAAATTCCTTCACTTTTTTTCCCCCCCTTTGTGCAGGAGTCCAAAACTTTTAAATCATTATGTGGTAAATTTACCCCCACCCACCTATTGCTTTTGCTCCCACTTTTCCTTTTTTCTGCTAATGAGTCATGATATGTAATTACCTTCTGTCTTTTCTGCATTTAGCTAACATGCCAGTGCAGAATGATTTAAGAAAATAAAAAAGGCTTTAAAAAAAGACAAGGAAACAAGCAAGCATCCAGGACTGCTTTGGCTCCCACTCACCATTCTTGCTCTTGCCAAGTGTAATGAATATTGCTTTTTCTCTGTGGCACTCTGAATCAGGATTAAGTAAACTTAAATCTATATTATTACATTTTAATGAAAGTTTGTGTACTGGGATGATTTTTTTTTTTTAGCGGCCCATCAAGCTTCACTGGACTTACTTACGAAGGTGGTGAAATTCAAATGATCTGATCTCTCCCTGAAACTCTTTGCCTTTAAGTCTATTATTCAGCCTTGCAATGTCTGTTAGAAGGAACTGTGCAAAATATACTAGGTGAAATAAGCCGAGGCTGCAGCGTAAGGTGGGAAGGGCTGACTGTGGGTTGAGGCATGCTTTTATCGTGGCCCCCTCTGTAAGTGCTGATTTCGCTTCTGGAAATACTAGACTGTCTTAGACCCCCTAAACCTCCACCTGAAGCGGGGAAGAGCACATCAAAGTCACGGCACCTCAGAAGTGCCCTACTTGCCAGATCCCTCTCTTTTTAAAGTGCTTGTGCTGCGTGTGGCTGTGACAGCGTGTCCTGAAGAGAGAGATGTTTAGGGTTGCTTATTAAATAGTGGGAACTAGAAGTTCATTGTCACTTTAGGAATTTGTTTTTAAGGATTGTTTCTTCTTACTGACGTGGGGAAGAATGTAAAAGCCAGCTCTCTCAGCCACTGAATAATAAATGATTGAATAGCAGAAATTCAATAGGGCTTTTTCTGTGACTAAAATGGCAAAGAAAATAACCATTTCTTTGGGATAACTCATCCATTCATGGATAGCTTCTTTTGGTAAATAAATATCTTGCCACCTGCAACTCTGTGCTCCTAAAGCTGTTGTGTAATTTCCAGTATTTTCTGATGGCTTATGAAATGAGTTTTAAGACGACTGTTGTTTAAAGTAAACAAAAAGAGAGAAAGGAAAAAGAACTTACATCAAAGATATCAGCATTTCTCCTCTCTGCATGTTTCCCCTGAATATGGAGTTGGCAAACTCTCAAATCACTTTATCATGTTTGAACTTGGAAAAATGTATGATAATACCAGCTGAGCTAATATTTAAAGAGCTCTTCGCTTCAGAATTTTATTGTCTCTTTCTCAGTTCTTATAAAGTCTTCTGACAGGCATGGTGGTGAGGCTGTGAATGGCTCAGGCAACTGAAAAGGGAGGCAAAAAGACGTTTACACCTCAACCTGGATGAACTAGGTCTAAAACAGCCCCTTCAAATTTCTTGGAGATAGATTTATTTGCAGTAGTCTCAAGGACTGCTTAGTAGCCAAGTCTCATGCAGAGTACCATGTATTCTGGCTTTCCCTGCCAGCTTTCCACATCTGCAGGATCCTCTGGTGTCTACAGGAATCTGGTTATGCCTCGGGAGATCTCGTTGCTGTGCTCCAGTACTAATGGTCACCTGAGTGTACAGTGTCTGGTTAGGGGGATAAGATCCCTCTTGTACAGACAAAACTATAAATTCAGAGAGCTTACTTGTGTTTTTTCCCCGGTGTTCCCCCCACCTCAGTAGTATGTGGTGGGTTTTTTTTTTAGTGTGTATCATGGTGGTAACTTCATCTAGTTGCAGGTTTCTGACAGATGCAAGGAAAGGTGGGAAATGGCACTTTGATGTTAAGTGGATGTGCAACGGGAGAGGGGGGTTATCAGCCCATTAGTGACATTTTATTTTAGACTGTTATTTACGGCTTCCTTCCTGGCCTCTAATGTGAGTTGAATTGATAGTAGGAAGAAATGGTGGGAAAAAATAATTCTGAGGATCTTGGAGCTCCTTGGGGGCCTTAGACATTTAGGGCTTGCTTTGAAAATGCTCTAAGGTTTGTAACGCGTGGGTAGAAAGTGTTGTCTTGTGGCTCTGTTTGACTTTTACCTGGTTTTTACCCTATTTGCCACCAAACCAGACAATCAAATCAGGCTTTGGCAGGTGATCTCTAGAGGCGTTTCTCCAAAATGCTTAAAGGTTAATATATCCTCAAAATCAAGTGGGCCAGAGAGATAAGGAGGTTTTGGCTTTCCTTCATCTGTGGTCTGAACCTGGGAAGTGCTGGGCATTATCTCCCTCAGCACCGCAAGTAATGAGCGTTTTGGCATGGGTTTAGGATCTTTGACCCTAAGATCTGAGCCATACGGTGGGTGTTTCTGGGTCTGAAGTCAATGTATGCTTAAGGGTTAGCTTGGTCATCTGTAGGCGAGGTTCTCCTTGCAGCTATTATGTGCATTAATCCCAATTTGTGGGAGTGAAAGCGTGGCAACTTTAAGTGTGTGATTTCCTTCCTATTACATTATTTCTTCCAGTACAGGAGGTACCCAGTGTTTGTCATTTAGGAGTGTCATATCATTACATTGCATATTGCAGTGTAATGATGTGAAATGATTAAATGACAAAATGCCAGTTCACTGCCAAAAATCTTAAGTAGCATACTTTTATTTGCAGATGGGAAAGCTATTATTAATTTCTGTATGGGCTTTGCCAGAGGAAATAACAGAAGCAGACTGAAAAGGGAGGTGGGTTTAATCCTTTTTCTAATTTGAACATGAGTAGTAGGAGGGATGTCCACCTCTAGTCCTTAATTCAGAGCATATGTCCAGTGCCAGTGGTATATTGCCATGCATTGGCCGAGTCTGCTGTCAAATAATGACACCAGGTATCAAAAGAAGAACAGGCTGGCATTTTTTGAGGGGGAAATACTCGGCTTCAAATAATGCTGTAATAAGCAGTGTGAGCTGTTTTGTTCAATATTGTTTCTTAACATTAGTATTCAAAAATATTTCTTGCTAGATTAAAGATAATCTAAGTACGGCACCAAAATTAAATGAGTGTGCCTCTGTTTTTCAAAAAGGATGATGGGACCAAAGACAGCATGAATAAGTGGAGCAGTTGTCTAGAATTTGAAATTACTCTATCCAAGGTGAAAACAAAATTTGGAGGGCTCAATGTATTCAAGCCAGGAGGAACGGGAAACCTCCATCCTAGAGTGCAGAAATAACAACACAGGAAACAGCAAGTCTAGCAGCAAGGATTTTTATCTAATTGTTTTGGGGCTGCCAGGCTATGTGTAGAGGCTAGCAAACATAGCCCTGCTTTACAAAAGGGTAAAAACTGTTCCAGGCTCCAGCTGGCTGTTAGTTTCACCTCAGTAGCACCTGAGGTCTTGGAACAAATAATAAAGAGAGAGCGAAAAGACAGAGCTAAATGTAAAACTGCAGAAAATGCAGTTTAGTTTACCAAGGACAGACTAGGGGACTATCCAGTGTCTTTAAAGATTTTGCTTGAAACATCCCAAAATACTTGTTAGCACTGTTCTTAAAGATGAATTCAAACATTAAGATGTGAAGAGCAGGCCAACTACTGGTATGATTGGGGAAATAGTCTACTGTATTAGAAGACCTTTGTAAAGACCAAGGCTGAGAGGGAATTAGACTGCTTTCTCCAAACAGTGAGTGAGCGTAAGGGAGGTGGAAAAGTAAACGATAGTGTTGGCACAAGAGCAAATAAGTCTACACTAAAATTGAATCCGTTTCAGCTTCCATCGAGGAGAGGAGGCTCTGGAACAGCCATTGAATATTCGTGAAGGCCAGAATATTTAATGACACCTCAGATGGAGAATCAGTGCATGAGAGTGTTTATGCAGTGTGGCTGCCCTTGTCATTCCCTTTCTGCTCTTGAGCCTGTATTCCTATTTAATGGTAGCATAAACTTCCTTCTACTTGTTTTCTTGCACAAAGGTATTGTAGGGACTGAGACAGATCAGCCAAAGGTTCAAAGTGAAATGTTAGGGTGTTTGGTTTTTTTTTTTTTGAAAAGTGAAAAAAGGGATTTGCATCAAAAAGGGGAGTTCCAATCTTGCCCCATTGGGTGTAACAAAATAATTAAGTAAGAACGACAACCAATTTCTTGGACATTTCAGGAAGATCTCAAGAGGTCATCTAGCTTGTTTTCTATTGCAAAGATAGGTACACCTGAAATATCACTGTGTCTGTCCCAGCTTTTTGTGGGACTATTTGGGTGTTATCTCTGGATAGCATTTCTCTGATGTTCCTCCAGGCTTAGTTCAAGCCAAGAGTCCCTAGGCTGAAGTACCAGTAGATGAGTGACAAGAAATTCTGAATGGATCATCANTATTTAATGGTAGCATAAACTTCCTTCTACTTGTTTTCTTGCACAAAGGTATTGTAGGGACTGAGACAGATCAGCCAAAGGTTCAAAGTGAAATGTTAGGGTGTTTGGTTTTTTTTTTTTTGAAAAGTGAAAAAAGGGATTTGCATCAAAAAGGGGAGTTCCAATCTTGCCCCATTGGGTGTAACAAAATAATTAAGTAAGAACGACAACCAATTTCTTGGACATTTCAGGAAGATCTCAAGAGGTCATCTAGCTTGTTTTCTATTGCAAAGATAGGTACACCTGAAATATCACTGTGTCTGTCCCAGCTTTTTGTGGGACTATTTGGGTGTTATCTCTGGATAGCATTTCTCTGATGTTCCTCCAGGCTTAGTTCAAGCCAAGAGTCCCTAGGCTGAAGTACCAGTAGATGAGTGACAAGAAATTCTGAATGAATCATCACTGGTGGAGAAATACACTTCTCTCCTTGGGTCGTGCAAACCCATCTTGGTTGCAAAGGCTCATCTTAGGCCAGTTTCTGTTCTGAGTTTTGGCTGAGGGGAAGATTATTGGGAGATACGTGGGTTAAAGCTGACACAATGACACTTTTGCATGCCTACAGATACACATATGTTTGTGCTTTGCTGCACTGGGGCCTTAGCCAACAAGTCACGTATAGTGCTTTTCATGATGTAGATAAGGTGATATAGAATCTTATAAATTAAAACTTAATAAACTTATAGCATTTCTGGCTGGTTCTACATGAAAGTCTTGATTGTTTAAGTTATATTTTGCAGTCTTATTTTGCTTTCGCTTTGCTAATGTAGTCTGTGCTCAAAGTAAAAGTGGAAAAAACAGGCAAATGGTTTGTATTTATATTTTATTAGGTTTCCTTCACACATTGGAAGTCACTTGTCTGTTATGAAAACTAAGGTAACAGAAACCATCCCAAAACAATAATAATTTTATGGATTTATAAACAATAGTAGCATGTTTGCCAAGATGGCTAGTAACTGTTTGGACCTGTCTTTTTAGCCTGACATTTTTTTCTAAGAAGAGAAAACACAAGAGACAAGTTTCCACTTCTAGCACGCTGGCAGAAATACAGAAATCCCTTTTTTAATGTGATGGGACTTACAAATGGACAACTATTCAACTAATAAAACTGCCAAAAGCACTCATTGTACATGCGTCTAAGAGGTTAGATGCTGGAAAGGCATTGCAATGCTAAATATACTCTCTTATGTATGGACTGACTTCCCATTAATTTATTTACCTAATGATGAATTACAGCACATAAGATGGACTTGATTTTTAGTTGCCCTTCTCTAGGTTTAAGTATAAGAACACAAGAGAAACCCTTAATATTATGGATTTTTTTAAAAAACCAAACACCTTAATTGCCTTGTATATTACAATAGCAACTTCTGAATTTCGTTGAGTCTCTTCTCCTGTGGCTCCCCAGTGTAGAAAATGTTCTCTGAAGCCCGTATTCAGTCCTAGATCCTGATCTTACCAATGTGATTTCAGACCACTAGATCTCTAAAACTCAGTGATTTCCAAACATAAATTTTATATTATACATATAAATGGCCCACGAGGATAACTGATGCTGCAATCCCGGTGCAGGTTTCTAGGGTGCCTCAGTGCATCCCTGCCAGCTGCAGTGGTGAGACCCCCACGCTGACCCCGTCCTGGGTACCCAGGAGCTGCAGCCTCTGCTTCTGCAACGACTCTCTCATTCAACCCAGTTTGTGACACTCTATAGAAATGCTTTGATCTTTGATAGGAAAAGCTGCTACTAATTTCAGGGAAGTGATCTAGCACTGAGTGGAAAATATGGTCCTTTGTCTGGTCTGGGATTTGCTTCTGATAAGTGCCTGCCTCTATCAGTTCTCTTTCAATCATACAAGAATAGAAAGTGTTCAATAACTTAAAGAATCAAAGTATGAAGGATGAGAGAGAACCATTAATTTCTCTTGCCTCTTTTTGGTAGAAATGAATGACACTGACTTGAAGAAAATGGGCCATATCTATCCCTGCCATAATTCTGCCGGTTCTAGTGACTGTACAGCAGAAGCAAAGCAGTCTCCCTGCCATTAAGGACTAAGCAGTAATAAAAGGCTTACCCATCGTTAGCCTTGCTTTCCTTCACAATACTGAGAAGTCAGTGTGACACGTTTTACAGTCTGTTTCACTGTAAAACTCAAAAGGCCAAGAAATAAGCCTATTCCTACCACCTTCTGTATGTTATGACCGGTAGACTGTTCCGGTGA
Organism: Rhinoptilus africanus; assembly: GCA_013400135.1. Classification (NCBI taxonomy): domain Eukaryota; kingdom Metazoa; phylum Chordata; class Aves; order Charadriiformes; family Glareolidae; genus Rhinoptilus; species Rhinoptilus africanus. The sequence continues at coordinate 1,021,832 of VXBO01003384.1, forward strand.
GAAGAAAAAAAAGCAAAGTTAAAGAATACAAATCTCTCTCCCAAACAGCCTAGCAAAAGGGTACTTTATACAATCATACCCTTATGCAGCAAGACACTTGCAATCATTTCATCTGTAGTTTAATGAAATCATTGCCATACAGCTAATTTCTCCTGTGATCAAAGTAAAAAAAAAAAAAAAAAAAAAAAATCATATTGAAGTAGTCTTGGTTCTTGTTTGCTTGGGGTTTAATTTCATTCCAGGCTTTTGTGACAACCTTTTTTTTAAAAAAATACTGTATTTTAAGAGAGGATTTGGTAACAGCCTAGTTAATTAACTGCATTATCTATGGTTTGGAAAAGGGGTGACCTATGTAATGCTTTTTTGCTTGCTCAATTTTGGCTGTAAAACTCATTTTACCTGAAGCTTATGTCACCTGAGCATCACTCGCTTGTTTACGATATTCTTAAAGTATTAGGTGAGCTGGGTTATAGATGACCCTAAACAGGAGATTTGTATGTTTTGCTGCTACCTAATGGCCTTAATATAGAAGAATTAGGTTTCAGTGGATTTTTTGATACCGATGTCTCTGGCCATAGTAGGGAAACAATATCTTGGAAAGATGCTTTACACAAGGATGATGTTCTTGCTTCTCTTCAACAGTGTAGGTCTTGAGTTATGATTCAATTATTTTTCTCTAAGATATATACTTTCATTATCACTAAAAAGTAACTTTGAGCTGAAGCTTTCTGTTCGCTGGCTGTTGGGAGTCCCTCTGTCCTAGTTATTCCTCTCAGTACTGATCTTGCAGCAGAGGAGGACAGAAGTTGGGGTTGTCTCACAGAGCCAGCAGTGGGTCACCTTTCTGCTTGCTTGGATTTTAGTGCAAGATGGGTCAGAAGCCAACCAAACCATGAGCTACAGAGCATATACACGCTTCAAGTCTGTAATTACACTTAATGCCTCTTCCACCATATTTTGTGTTAGTCTATGCATAAAACTACTCTTTTTTTCTATCTTTTAATTATTAGTTCACTTTAAGAACAGGTAACAAATAGGAGTATATTTTTCACAGAGCCAGATCTTGTTTTAAAACAAACCAAAAAACCCATCAAAATTGAAGTATTTTTGTAGCAATACATTTGTGTGTGTGTATATATAGATATATATAGTTAATGGGGTGTTGATCCATTTTTTAAAAATATACTTATTTATGGGGGTGCTGAGATCTAGCATCCCTAAAAGCAATGCTCAACCTAAAGTCATGCGTTACATTTGAACACTGAATGTTTGACAATACATTTCATGGCTCATTTCCTGCCAGTTGTGAGCTCTAGTAAACACAAAGAGCAAATTCACATTTGTCATGTCAGAAAGCCCTATAGTTTGCTCCGTCTAGGATATCACTAGTTAAATAGATTTCTGTAAGGACATATTCTGTTCACACTATAATCTGTTGTGACACTAAATCTTAATCCTTCTTCAAATTTCCATTGTTTTTGTATGAAAAGATTATTTCTAAAATATTTTATATCTCACATTCATTTTCTTTGCTAAGAATTAATTGCATAAGCAGTGGGTATCTGACCACTATTAAGTCTTCTATCGTAACCCAAAATTAAGAATTTAATGTGGATTATTCATAACATCTATCCAGTTAATTCAAAGTAATTTTTCTTTGCACTAGGCAGAATTTACACTTTCTTGAAATGAGCTTACCTCCTCATGAGATCTCGAAAAGAAGTCAACCTGGGCTGCCCTAAAGGCTTTGGAACTACTGTGTCAGTACTCTGCTGCAGAGCTGAAGGAGTTTGCTATCCTATGTCATCCATAGGTTGCTCTTTCGTAGGCTGCTTACGTGGCAGTGTAAAGCAGGAAAATTAATTACAGAGTTATTTGGCCCTGTGAATGGCAAATGGCTGTATGGCTCTGTTACTAGTGTAAGTAGGTAGAGAATTCTGTTCTTGTAGCATTTTATACAAACTTGTCATACAAGCGAGTTACTATGGAAGTCTGGAAGAGTGGAGAATAAGACCTCATATTTCAAGGCTCTGTCTTGTTATTTTAAATTAGCTCAGCAAGGAGCTGCCTGGAAGTTTTCTGGCAGTCATAATAAGCTTCTGTGAGAAAGACCTATGATTCTGGAATAGCTGGGTTTATTTCATGATTGCTCCTTATTATCACAGAATCACTCAGCTTGGAGGGGACCTCGGGAGGTCTCTCATCCAACCCTCTGTTCAGAGCAGGGGCAAACACTGAGTTCAGCCCAGGGTGTGCAAGGCTCCTCCCAGTTGGGTCTTGAAAATCTGCAGGGATGGAGGTGGCATAACCTCTCCGGACAGCCTATTTCAGTGCTTAATTATCCTCCCAGAGGAAAGAATTTTTCCTTGTATCCATACAGAAAATCCCCTCTTTCCGTCTGTTTCTTGTTCTCCTGCTGTGCACCTCAGAGAGGTGCATCTCTGCCTGGGTCCGTCTCTTTCTGCAGCCTCTTCTTGGGTGCCAGAGGGCTGCTCTTACGTAGAGATATATCAATACTAGCACTAGATAAGATGAGAGAAATTCACCCAACAGCTCCAAGCAACTGTGATAGATCTAGGGAAAGAGTGAGAAGAGCAGGCACGTTGAAAGATGGATTGGTGGTTCCTGAATATGGCCAGGACTGGCTATATACATAGACTGGAACATAGGTCTGCCTTCGAGGAGTAGTGGACTACTGAGAAATGCTGTCTGTCTCCTTGAACTCTGGGATAGCGCTAGACAAAAAGCGAACACGGTTGGCTTAAGAAGGTATAAAAAATTCAAATTATTTAATGTGTACGCAGTTCAAAGCTGAGGAAGAATTAAGTTTATTGGCAAAACAGTAGTATTGGTTTAAATGTTGGATTTCTAATATTTTGAAAGTATGCCTTCAGACTCTGTTATTTCATGGGACTTGGAAAGCCTCTAACAATCAGTTTGAAGTAGGCTGCAAAGAATGGCAAAATTCTTTTGCAGAAAAGAAATAAGAAATCTTTGCTTAAAGCACATTGCTGATACTTTTTTTTTTTTTAAACATAAATGCAAGCTAGGATAAAGCACATAGCTAAGCAGAAAAGGACCTCTTGGAGTCAGATATTTGTGAATAAAGTGTCGGCTCTAGAAAGGTAATACAAATGATATACAGTCGCTTTGTAGTCGTTGGCTCTTTAATTGAGCAGACTGATGTGTTGCTAGCATAATGGATCTTCGGAGCAGACTGAGAATGAGGTGCTGTTATTTTGTTTCTCAAAGCCACACATTTGAAGTGCAGGTGAATACAAACCATTTAAGAAATAATTGGTCTGACCTAGCACTGGAGTAGCCATTTTGGCAGCGGTAAAAGAGGTGTTACTCAGGTGACAGAAGACAATGAGACAGAGATATATAACACAATATTTGCTCAGTGTAAAAAAAAAAAAAAAAAAGTCAGCCCAATGAAAAGAGAGGGAAAAAACTACAAAAGAAGTCCTATCCTTTTTGGGTCTACTCTTACAGCCTCTGCAGATTCTTCTGCTTCATTAGACAAATTTCAATACCTTTCCATCTTTCCTGATTGTTCTTTAAAAACAACCCCCCTGTTTTCATTTATCTTTTCTATCCCTGATAGTAAAATCCTTGTCCGTGACCTAGGCGTCTCAAGCCTGCATTGCTGCAGATTCTGTTTCCCTTGTTTCCGTTCCCTTCTCTTCAAGTCCATCTGTAAGAACACAACTGAATTCATTCCAGGTTTTGGCTGTTCTGTGGCACTCTTTCCTTCAACGAGACTTTCAGTGTTTACATTGAAAATTGTAATTCACTTCCAGTTAAAAAATGGTACTATGGGTTTCCTGGGAAAAAGGCTGTGGAGGAGCTGTGGGGTCAGAGGGGGCAGGTTGAGGCTCTTCTCCAGTGGTTCTCCAATAGCTCGGCTTCTCTGAGGGCTCTCTCTTCAGTGGCTGACTTCTGAGGAGGACCCCCTCAGCTCAGCTGCCTTTGATCCTGGTCACTGTGTTCCAGTTCCCATTTGTCACCAAGTCCAGTCTGGAGCTTCCCTAGTGCCTGCCGTTTGACATCTCCCTGGGAGCCTGATACGGTTTTGTGTACATGTGAATATAGTGTATCTGTATTATTATTCCCTTTTCATTTTATTATTAATATTTCGTTAAAGTAGTTTAGGGTTTTTTTTTTTCTAAACTCGTAACCCTCTTTATCTCTCTTCTTTCTCTCCTTGGAGCAAGAGGTGGGGGAGAGCATCTGTTTTCTTGTCATCGGCCAACCCGGCCCAACTCACAACAACGTGCAACTCGCTTCAGAGAGGCCAAAGGCTTTTATCCCTGGTCAAAGTGCTGTGTTCCCGTGGCTTGAGAAAAGGATGAAGAGAGTTCTCAGTCTCTCAAAATATAGTAAGAATGGCATTTATCAGGAAAGGATGTAGATCTTGGAGACCCTCAAAAGTCAGGTGCATTTATGAAGGAGGGTATTGGTAGAAAAAAGGTCCAACGTGTCAACATGTAAGTAATATATATATTTGTCACAGCAGGGGTCACTGGCTTAACAAGAGAAACAGTCACATGAAGCAGCGTAAATGTTCTTGGTTGCTCCTCATCAGACAATATCATTTTAGAAATCTGACACTGATGCAGGCAGTGTGGTGGCTGGGGAAGGGGAGTTCAGCTTCAGAAAAGACACAGTCAAAGCAGCTGCAGTTATGAAGTGGCTTTTGCTGATAATTTTATCAGTGTCATCTTCTGCTTGTGAACATGGAAATATTTAAAAAGAAAAGGCAATGGATTGTTTTAGAATCCATTTAGAACAACTATGTAATAATTCTTCTTGGATAAATAATTGAGCGTCAGGCTTGGGTTGATACACCCGGGCCATCAGGGTCACGGGTGCTCAGACTCATCCGTAATGACTGGGACTTGGGTGAACAACTGCTCCCGTACTGTGATGAGCACAGAAGGTTCCCCTAGATGGTCAACATGACTGTGGCGTGGCAAAAGATTTGCACCTACAAGGTGTGCCTATAGGGAAACCCTTCCCCCACCCCCACCCCCCCAAAGAACTGTACTTGCCACACAGGAACATTAGTTAGTCCCATTTACTCTGTTCTTCTTGATCCTGTTAAAGGGTGCTTTGAATAGCAAGCTGTCATTATTCGGATTCTTTCAATGTTTTGTATTAATCTAAAAGCAGCACCAAGATGTGGGATTTAAAATTCTTTCACTCGCATTTTTAGGATGCTGTAATAAAGAGTTGCTTCATAACATGTTCAAGGTCTATTAAATAAATGCACTGAAGAATTCCTGTTCCTTCTGAAATGGGCTTGTCAGGATAATCTAATTTCAGTGTCTGCACATGGAAGGTATGCTATTTTCTCCTTTCAGTGATTTCAAAAATTAATAATTAAAGTTTCCTATTTTCACTTAATAATCAGTGCAAATTACTGCACTTTTCTTCCTTTGTGTTTTATAATATTATGGTAATTATTGCTATGTGTACCTGGATGCATGACACACTGAAAACATTTTTATCAAATCATTTAAAGAAATTGCTGAGCTAATACAGCTTCAGGTTAGAGAACTTTGTAGGCCCAATATACTAATAAATCCTGGCATGATGCTTGTTGCCAGGATGCCAGCCTGTCAATGGCTTAATCATGGAGAATAATCCTGATATCTCTTTAAGGTACTGTGGAAAATGATTATTTATGACTGCAGGGAGTGTGAATTTACTAATTTCTGAAATTATACTACTTTCCTGTGTTTGTAAAAAGAAGTGGTGCTTGTTTGCAGCCTGCTGCTGTAAGGGGCTGAGCTGCTGTACATGAGGGCACTTGGCATCTCTTAGGAAGGCTCAGCAGTGTCCAGTGGCCCTGCTATGTAGGCATGATAATCAAGGGTCAAAAGTTGTCTGAGGCAGGAAGCTTGCTTTATGCATTTTGGTTTTTTATCTCACTTATCTCTGTGCAAATACAACGCTGAAGATCTCCACCCTCCTCTACCCATGAGAGCATGCTTCTGGATGGATGCTTTGCATTTCCTTTTCTCCAAGTGCTGGGTTTGCGATACGTGTACCTTTTCAAAACAAATAAATTCTGCTTCTTCAGAAAACATCATGGTTCATTTCTTTAATTCCTGTGGAAGGCAGGCCAGTTATATAAGACAGCCGACGCGGTATTCGCTGCTGAGGGCTCGCAAGGCTGTTTTTATTCTTTGGGAGGAGCGGTCAATAAGAAGGGAATAACAGATAGAGAAATCTCCTCATGTATAAACCCAAACTTTAGCCTTTACTTTGGGGTACAGAGCAGGGGCACCATGGTGCAGAATGCTATAGTGGCCTTTTCCCCACCTAAATTGTGATAAACCCTTGGTACATCAGCCTTGAGCACTGGCTGTCCTGGGCTCTGGGTGCTGCTGCGGCTGGGTGGGAGAGGGGCTCCGCGGCAGCACCAGGGTGGGCTCAGTCGAGCGCGGGAGGGAGCTTTGGCACTGGTTGGTTGACTTGAAAACCATTAAGTCTGACCACATCCAGTGCCTTGTTAATTTTCTCTGCTCAGATTGAATGGTGCTTGATGTGCAGTAGTTGAGGTGAAGCAGCTTGGGGTTGCACATGCAGTCATTTGTCTTGGACAAAAACAGAGAATAGAAAAAAAAGGACAAGCTTAGACAAGTGAAACTTGTTTGTGGTTTGCAAAAGGAGTCATCTACTCAGTTTTGAATTAAGATACCCAGTGCCCACCTCCCAGAAACAGAGAGTTTGAAGATGGGCTGGGGCTGTTCTGCAGGAGTTTTTCCATGTGAAAGCCAAGACGGGCAGCAGAGGCTGTGGGAACTGACCTCTTGTCCCCTCCATAGTAGCGCTGCTCCACTTCTGCATCCAGGCAGCCTTAATGGTGCTTATGTGACTGCTGCCTGCGTTCATGGGTCCTTTTCCGGCAGCTCTGCTCTGTTGTGGGGCTGTAGCTCTAAGGAGGGCTCAGTGGAGTCACAGGGTTGTGCTGTGGAGGCGAATTCCCCCTTCTGCAAGCTCACTGCGTGATCACAGTGGGGCCTCTTCATCCCTCTGAATTTCACATCTTGCCTATGGGATGGGGCAGCCAGTCAAGACTGAAATGATATGTATTTTGGAAAGGGAACTCTCCCTTAGTGCGCTTGACCAATGTCTAACATTCCAGATTACTTAAAAGTATTGAAACACACTAATAGCAGTGACTAATTACAGCCTTTTAAGTTCACTTTGGCATTTTTTTTTTCCCCCAAAAGTTTGGAATTCTTCATAAATCTACTCTTCATGCTTGTGGTCGGGCTTTAAAATTCTAAAGCTGGCTATTGACACTGAACACTGTATCCTCTCTCTATTTGTAAAATCCACCTGTGTATTTCTGTAAACTGTGCAGTCAGGGAAACCTCTGCAGAGAAAATGTATCAACTCAGGATGGTCAATTTGCGGTTATTGAGTGACTATGTGTAATTACTGTTTATAAACTATTAACAAAATCCACAGGAGAACTAAATGTAATGGCAGCTCGGGGAAGAAAGTGTTGTGCTGGGAGGAGAATGGGTCTGAGTATGCAAACTTTTAATGTAAGTGATATTTACTGAGATCAGTACCAGTGATCGACTCAGGATGCAATACAGCTGCCCTTTTAAATACTTTCCTGTGAAAATTGGGTCTGATTTGAATTGCTGGAGATAAGTGGCAAGAATTTAGAGAGAATTTGGCTCATGCTGGCTACGCGTCACAGTTTGAAATGATTTTTTGTTGTTGTTGTTTATTTTAGCCCTAGTGATATCTTGACCAATTGCTACTTTGGTGCAGTTTTTTGAAAGAAAAACTTAATTATCAGAGAAGGTGGGTGGCGGCTGAAATAAATCAGCTTCTACTTCTGAAATTTCATCTGCGCGGATCTTTGTCTGAGATCCCGCCATTCAAGATACTCTAGGTTATTCATAAAAATAGTCATTTTAAGTATGTGCATTTACGGTGTATTGCTTTATAAAGCTAATCAAAATATTTACAGGATCTGGTGGAGTGAATTAATGGTGTGAAACTTAGTGTGGATATTTAGGGAAATTTACTGGAGAAAACTCTTCAAAAATTACAGCTTCCTGTGGGTAAACTTAGTTAATCCCTTAGTGTTTCTTGTATCTTCTTGCATGATAGCAGCAAATCAGTGAAAATGTAGCAGGAATTAACTATCATTTTTCCAATTAGAAAGTCTAGTTTTTGTTTAGATGACTATGTTCTCTTCACAGTCTTTATTTTTACTTGGAGTCTGTAGTAACATTAAGGTAACTGATGAGTTTTCATAACAACGGTGTACTCAGCAGGAACAAAACCTGCTACTGGGTATTAAATTAGAATACTTTCTATAAAGGGCAGAGATTTCAAGGGAGTGTTTTAAGTAAATTTGGAGATAAAAATGTTTCTGGTTCAATGGTTTAGTCTTCTGTAGGAACAGTCTTCAGGAGACCTGCTCCACAAATACCCTCTTTACTCGGAAGTTTGGTTGATTGCTCTACTTCCCCCTTCTGATGCTCAGAGGAAAATAAGGAAGGACAGGCTGGCTGAGAGTGGGAAAAGAGACATTTTAATTTTTTTTGCTAAAATCCCTAGTTCTCAGAGCCAGAGCGCTGGCTTCTTTCATCAGCAGTGAGCGCTTGTCGACTAGACTTGCACCCCCTTCCTTCCAGAGCATGGTGATGCAGCAGCAATGACATACTCCATTGGTCTGGACATATGTTTGGATGCCCGTACAATTCATTAAAGCTCTTCAGCAGAATTAAGTATTTGTATTGTCATAGTGTCTAGGAGCACAGATGGTCTTGCTATTACAGCTCAAGACTGAGAGCCAGGTGATCTCAGTACTATTTCCAAGCTCTGCCACAAACTTGACATGTGGCTCTGGGCAAATCAGTTGAACACTCCGTGCTTCTGTTTTCCCACTGGTACAGTAGGTACAGTGATTAACTGCCTGATATACAGTGTTTTGCGACTTAGTGCCTTATGAAGTATTTGGAGATCTTCAGTTCAAGCTGAGGCAGAACTGCTGAGCATTGTTGATGTAGTATAAAGATTAGGAAGAGAAATTTCCTTATCTTCCTTTTCTCAAATCTGATGCTTCACTTATGGCAGAATCTCCAAAGTAGCAGCTGTCTTGGATTAGAGAAAGAGCAGCAAGTAGGAAAATAATCTGTAGGTAAAACTTCCAAGGTAGTCAGTGTTTAACTCTGTTCCCATAAAATCAGGAAGAAAATTCCCTTGAAAGCAGCCCCAGTGTTTTGAGTTAACCATAAAATAATATACTTAAAAAATAAAATACTGCATATGGTATATAGGTTCAATACACCAGGTAACTTTGGTAAAATTCTATTGACTATTTTTATAGAATACCTGTAGGTGTAGCGATAGGCTGGGACTGCTTTGACAGGGACCCGTTACATTATGGTGCAGTGTTGTGGTGCGAAGGTGTTTACAACCAACCGCTGATAAATTTGGGAGATGTGTTTAAGATGTTCTGAAATTCAAGCTTATACATGCACCTCTGTGCATATTTTGTGTGCCCAGTTATTAGTTATCTGGCGGTCATGTGCACACACTCACACATAAAGAAATGAAACAAATATTTTCACCAAAAAAGGCCAAATTCATGTATGCGTGCTCCATAAATGAGCGCTCAAAACAGGCACAGAAAAAGCATACCAGTGAAAAAGCCAGCCTCTAACACAAACATCTGATTTGCAAATCAGATGCAAGATAGGTTCTTATTAAATAGTTAAATATCAAGGTTTGAATTTTCATAAAAGGGCAATTTCAAACCTCATTTGTGTGTGTAATTATTGTGCTTGTGAGAGCAACCCTGGTAAACGTGCACGTAAATGTCATGTCAGGTTTCTAATGGGTCATTGACACGCTCCCTTCCCACAATTGGGTCTGTGGTCTCTGCGCAGAGACAGAGCTGGGGGAATATGCAAAACGGGTGCACAAAATCTGGCAGAAACAGTTTTCTGTCTTGATGAAAAGAGCAGCAAAGCTTTGTGTACACATCGTCATATTCTCAAGATGGAGTTGCAGCTCTGGGGTCTAAACAAACTGAATCAGTTTTTAAAATAACAGTGCATACTGAACCTTGGGAATTCAAATACATCGTTTTCCAAGGCTAAAGATTTGGCAAATGCACTCTTGTAAGCCTGTTGTCACTTCCACTTTCAAGAAGGTTTAGAGATACTTCTCATTCCTTTTTTTCATGCTGGGATTTTTTTATCATCCAAAAGCTGTGAAATATTTGAAATCTGAGGCCGCTGCTATCAGATAACGCACTTTAAGACTCTGCGTGACTGAATCTCCCACGTACTCGCTCTCAAACTTGAGAGATGAGCATCACTAAAACAGTCTTTGGTCGCTCTGGATTGGGCTGTGCAGACCGACCTGAAAATGTTTATCCTGTGCTATGAAAAATTAGAGGAAACACAGCCTGTAATTTGGTGGTGGAACACATCGCCTATACAAAGCAACTGGGACCAGGAGCAGTGAGATTCAAATGGGATTTTTGTGATTGTGCGTAAATTATGAATACCTAAGAGTTAATGTAGTTGATTGTAATGAATAGAAGATGGGAAGAAGGAGGAAGAGAATATTTAAGGGTAAATCTACCTTTGTTAAAATTCAGGGTGACATCTTGTGGGCAGGGAGGCATAAATTATTTGTAAGTTTTGGCGTTTCATTCACCTTTCTTTGGTTGCTGGTAGGGGAGGAATTCAGGACTGTACAGCCCATGGGTCAGAGCCAGTCCAGTGATTCTCATGCCTCTAAATATAAGAGTGTTCTGTGATTAAGGTTAATCTTGCTTGCATTTGAATGACCTCTCTCCGAAGGTAGAGGGTTTTGGCGATTGTTCTTTTGTGGAGAAGGAATAAATAGCTTCGTGAGATGGCAGTGTGGGTGGAGGGACAGCAGGTACCGGTCTCCTGCAAAAAGCAAGGTAAAATATCAGGCTGAACAAAAGTAGCAGCAGAAGGCAGGATACAGAACATGCTGACAGATATCGGTCAAGAGTCAGAACCCAAGGCTAGGACTTGAATAGACTCAGGAGAAACAGGCAGGAGGCCAGGCAATGAATAAAAATTAGCATGCCCCATACTGCTCTCCATATTGTTGCTTGCCTGACTACTCCCCCTTCCACCCCCTCTCCTGTATTTTCTTTAACGTACCAGTGGTCAAAGCAAATAATGATATTATGTTTGTAAGGGAGGCTCTTGAAAGCTATTCTGAGACTCGAGTCCAGAAAAACGTAATCTCTGTTTGATTCTTTGTTTAGTGGGGATTCAAATCCCAACTTAATTTAATCTTTTGATTTATCCTGCAGGTACTGCCTGATTATATTCCAGTGCCACCAGTAATAGAAATGCAGGGATTTTCTTATTTTTATTTATTTATTTTTGCTTTTAGCACTTTGAGAACAAAAAAGGCTTAGCAAAAGTCATTATTGCTATTATTCTCTATAATGCATCATGAGTGAATAACTGCATCTCTGAGCACGTACCCTATCGCTTCATATTAATAACACCTTATCAGCCTTACACAAATTTTTGTTCTGCGCTTCAGCTAAAGCAGCACGGTGTGTGTAGCGGAATAGGGCTGAAAACTTGGTCTGGTTTCTGTGAGCGGTCAAACTGCCACCACTGCTGCAAGATGGCCAGGATTTCATGTGGAAGGATGAGTGCTGGCCAGGAGCAAGAAGGAAGGTGACATAGTGCGTAGGACTTGGACCAGTTCCTTCACAGGGTCCTGCGAGATAAGGAACAAATCACTCAAGGCTGTATTTGTGAGGCATGATTTGTTGTTTGTTTTTTTTAAAGTGTACTTAAAATGACTCTTAATATCATTAGAATGCACGGGGACACCGAGGGAAAACAACCATCAAAAGGTGCAGATTGGAAAGGCAAAGTGGCAGCAAAAGTGCTGTGATTTCAATGGTCCCCTTCACTGAAATACCTGGGCACCTCCTACGCATTCGTGTGCTTGAATGAATGGGAATTCACTCACATACCATTAATAGCCTGGCAGCCAGTTTCTCTATGCCTAAGCTTCTTACATATAAGATAGGGAGACAGCATTTCTCTATCCTGGAGTCCTTGCAGAATGAGTACAGTAAAACTGGGAGATAATCAGACACTGGTCATTGTTGCTGTAAAAGTAACTAGCCGCATACCAAATACCGTGTGTGCAGTCTTGCCTTTCTGTTTCAAGGCTGCTAGTTTCCATGTGCATTTTCTCATTTGCCTCGTGTTCCCTATCTGGACCTTTAAAGTATTAAACACTTTTATTTAATTTTTCCTTTTACTTTCTCAAACGAGATACAGTTCATTCATATCCTTCAAAAAGTCACTAAAATTAAATTTTTTTAAATCATATTAAATCTTTAATATTCTCCTATGGATGATAATATGCCAAAGCGGACAAGGACAGCATGCAAATCTAGTGGCATGCCTGACAAACATAATGCATTTATATTAAATCTATTGTACAGTAAGAATTTCAAAATGGCAGTGATGAGAGGAAACCATGCAATTGGATTAATAGATAATTTAGGCTGTAATCCAACAAAGCAGTTCAGCGTATGCCTAATTTTAAGCGTGCGTAGTATTACTTGATGTCAGTTGAGGCAAAGCAGGCTTAAAACTAAGCACATGCTTAGGTGTGTTTTGCTGGCTTGCTGATGTAGTCAATAATCTGAACAAATAAGGTTTTTACAGCTGGAAATACATGGAGGAGTAAAGAGCATCCATTTTTCCTGTGATCATTGAAACAGCAACCCAGCTCGAGTTTCAAAGCCTAACATTTTTATAGGGGGTTAAAAAACAGTGCTGGTCAATTGCCGAGGTAAACAGCTTACAAATTATTTATTTTACCTGCATTCCTGGTTAAACTGAGTTCAAAATAATTAGATAACCCTGTAAAACCTGTGACTGGTGCTGTTAATTCCACATAAAGATTTTCTCATGCAATACCTAATAAAGGGAGTTATCTTTTAACAAAGGCTTTAAGGGGATTAATATGCCGTACAGAAGATGCACTCTGTAACTCGGTTAAGATGTTTGCTCCAGATCTGAACTCGATCTGAAAGAAGAAAGAAAACTTAACTTCCCAAATGACCTTACACTGTCACCCAGAGTTCCCTGTACCAGCTCTACCAGTTAACTCGCTTCTGACGCTTTACAGTATTTGTGGCCTTAATTGAGGGACATAACCAAACAAATTTATCATTGCAGCCCATAAAAACGACAGAATTCATATGGTAGCATTCTTCATTCTCTCCAATTTGTTTCCCTGAAATCCCTGCAGCAATTTATTTGCTGAATATGCGAGTTTTCCTCCTTATGAAAATTACAAATTGTTGTCAAGGTTAACGAGTTAATATTCTCATTCAATATTTATTTTATATGGGGGGAGGGGGGGAAGGAAGAAGCACGACTGTTCTTACACTTTCTTCCACAGCAAAGTCTGGTTTCTTAATCAATATGACAAGGACACTGTCCTTTGGATAATACCCTGAATCATCGGGACTAAAAAATGAGCTTTATTAATCAACAGCCCCTGATTAATTATTATAAAGTGATGCTCATACATTTCTGTACGTTTTAATAATTCCTGCAGAAGGCTAACAATGTCCCCAGTGATTTGAAGGCTTTGGGGTTTGAATTTTTCTAAGCAATGTCACAATAAATAGTCCAAGGGTACCACTGCTCGCGCACTAATCCAGTCTGTTTCAATCCAGCAAATGAGTAAAACCTTCTTTTTCCTATTTCCCATCTATAATTCATCATTTGCATACAAAGTAAGAAGCAAGAATCGGCAGTCTCATCAGTTTTCAAAATATCAAGGGACAACCAGGGTGATTTATAGCAGGCTACATTATCTAGATCATGTAACCAGAATATTTCTGTAAAAACAGACCTATGTAGTTTCTCAATACGAGTCTCTGTCTAGCAGATAAATGTGATGAAGGTCATCGGTCTGGAGAACTCAGCGTAGACCTGAGTAGCCATTAGGTCTTTCTTTGCAAAGAAATATCCCATCCCAAAACATCTAACAAGCATCATCTTCAAATAGCAATTTCAAGTACTAAAGATACCTATATTTAAGGCTCTCTTAGCCATCAAAGAATAGCCTGTGTGTTTGCTTGCTACTAGTGAGATGAAAAATATGCCACTTGTTTCTTATGCTTTCAATGCGCTTCTGAAGACATAACCTCGCTGAAAGGAACAGATGCATTCTCTTGGTTACGAAATGATCCAGCCCCAAAAGGTAGGTAAGCAAGTGACCACAGCTGGTAAGCATTTGTATTTTAGCTCTAAAGGGCAATGTGTTTCTGAACCACAGTGCAAGTGCTCAGATGGATGTATTGCAGATTTGAAGAGAAATTAATGTTAATTTAATGAAATAATAGGAGTGTTAGGAGGGCCAGGCATAAAGCATTATCCAGCACCAGTTCTGATCCGTTCATTCTTTATACCAGGCATCTTACAGTCTGGCTCTTTCCTCCTGTGAAATATTTGCCCAGCTCAAGAGAATGCTCATAAAGCGGTGTGGTTGTGATAAATGATATCAGACTTCCAAAGGCACTAGACTCTTGTGTTTGTGTTTTAAAATAACGTGTTTGCACTGGAAGAATTCAGTGGCCTTCTCAAAACCTTCCTGCAAAGAATGTTTTAACTACTCATCAGAGTGCTCATCTCTCCAAAGTCGAGTCCCAGGAATTTTTCACAGTGAGATGTTACAATCTGTGTGCAGGTAACCACGGGTTATTTGGGTTTAGGTTCTTGATTTCTGTTTTAGTTCTGCTGTGTCAATAATGAGTTCTCTCTTCATATTATTAATGTGAACCGCTGAAAAAAAAAATTCATTGCTTTAGGATGCTCCAAGACAAGCAGTACTCCTGCATTTTGCCCTCTAGAAATATGGGTTCTGATCACAGATAACTAAAATGAGATTAGGATGTTAGCTTTCTCAAGAGATAACAGCAGTCTAGGTCATAAAACTACCATATGGCAGATTTGGCAGTCTTTACAGAGGTCCATGGTTTAATTATCACAAAGACAGATTCAGTTCCCCACTTGCAAATGCCTGGGTCCTCCTGTGGCAAGGACTGGCAATGCAATTAAGGGGAAAGCTGTATTGCACTTGGCTGAAACAAGAAATGACCTTACTGTGGCCAGCGCTGTCACTTCCTAACATTTCACTCATGATTAAGTTTATCATCTCAAACAAACAACATAAAATGTCAGGTCTCTGGTCTGTTTAACATGCGGGAGGAGGGGTAGGGAGAGTAGAGAAGAGTAAGCCACGACTGTATTGTACCAAGCCAAACTGGAAAGCTTTTCTTTTGAAAAGAATTTTAGAAAAAAGTTGTCAACTACATCAGAAAAGAGCAGTATCTCTCAGACAGAGCTTGCCTTTCTGGTCAGGTCTGTCAGTTGCTTGCCTCAAATGGTTTGAGGTGTTCCCTGTAATTCCAGTCCCTTGACCTGTCTTCATTCCCAGAGTAATGTGTTCTTACGCCACCATCACCCCAGCTTCGTGCACAGCCCCTGTTGTGTTCTGTTTTTCTGTTAGAGAGACCAAGTTGCCACTTGTACTTCCCTGTGAGCACTACCTATTGTATAGTCACTGTGCAGAGGAATGCCCCATTCTAAGAAAAACAGCATTTCGCCTTTCTTTATATGGCTTTGGGTTGGTGGTGATCTCTGCTCCATACAGCGTGGTGGGCAGCACAGATAAGCAGCGTAAGGTTGGTGCAGATGATTTCCATCAAGAGTAGGAACAGATCCAGGGCTCAGTGTGCAATTAAACTGTTGCTTTAAATTGCCATTTCCCAAAGAGGTCCTTCGCTTTGCCTGCAATGTGCATTGGTATAGTGGTGAGAGATATGACAGTTGTCTTCGTCAAATAAAGAACAATGTTAAAGAAGTGTGTCCTCATACGTGTCAACATTTTACTGACAGCGAATTCATTAGTTTTATTTTGTCCTAAGATAACCACACTGGCATTGCAACCATTGCAAGACTGAAGTCCCAAGTTAATTTAACTTGCAGTAGTAGCTACAAAATAATTGTAGTTCTGTCCTGTGCAGTTGTAACAGTGAGAATGTCTTTTTGAAACGTAATCACATTGTAGGTCCAGATCCTCAAGATTTTTGAAAGGCTGACATTGCTGTGAGCAGATGATGCATGTGTAGCTCAATGATAGGAATGCTTCTAGTCGATAGGATGAATGTATTTCTGAATTCAAACAATATTTAATAAGATAAAAAAACATTAAAATGCAGAAAGTGATAAATGCTAAATACTTAGCTTGTAGTGGGGGTAGGGAAAGAATCTTTGAAAATTGAGTTAAAATGTCACTCTACCAAGCCTGCTGCTCATTGTCTTTAGTTACATGATGTTGCATGAGCTTTTTTATGGCTATTGTTATTTTTAACTACTTGAAATATCTGATAGTTTTGAGTTGTAATGACAACTCCATTTTCCCCACGTCTTGGCTAATTTTATGCAAACCCTTGGAGACCAAGTTCAGTTCATAGGCATGTTCATGTCCAATTAAAAAGTAATAGATCTGAAGCGTATATAACAAATCAAAAGAATGCAGTACTGTCAAATGCAAGAATTAAAAACCCAGCCATACAGGCCACCGAGCTTCATGAGACTGTAGAAAATAATTTTTAATATGTAATCTAATTTCTGAATCTTTACAATAAACAAAGCATACTTAAATACACCCTCACTCTAGCCAAGGCTGTATAAAAACATCAGTTTTCATTAATAGATTTTTAAATAATCAGTAGTTTCTTAAATATGAGATTTTAACAAGTACAGCAAATTATATGAGCCACAAGATTAGACCGAGAACTAGCATCAAACAATGTTGTACGCAAGTAAACTTTTTTTCTCGCCTATCTTCTCAATTGATACTAAGGAGATGGATTTTTAGGGACTAAAGAAGCGTGTCCCGATTGTTCTTATCTGTTCCTTTCAGGGAATAAAATACATCAAATGGCCATTAAAATGGAATTTTAATTATGAACGCTGTTCTGTTATTTGTATTTTCAGTGTACAAAGTTTTAAGAGGTGTGTTAAGGCTAAGATGCAATAGGTGGGACATGAGGATAAAATAGAAAGATGGTCCCTATCAAAAGCAAGTGCCTTTCTATTTCTTATTTTTGCTTTTTCTTTCTCCAAAACACCTGTTTGACCAAGGTACAAATGCAGACGCAGCTTCTACAGCTGGAAAGCTTCTCTTCGTCTTATAATGGCCTCAATTCCCTATTTACTTATGAAGTCAGCAAAGGCCAAAAAAATCATAAAAAATTTAGTGCATAGAGAGACAGCATTACCGCTTTTAAATAAAATCTATGAAAAATAAGAGCATGATATCAGCATAAAAATAAATCAAGCTAAAAGTAAATCTGTGGACAATAAAAACTAGAACAATTGGAAAGTAATGATATGTTTTATTGTGGACATGATGTGGAGAACTGCATGGAGATAAGCAAACAGCATGCACCCAACCTCTGAGTGAGAGAAATAAGATGGAGTAGGGAAAAAATTTTCTGCGTTCAGGGATGGAAGAGATAACCCACTGAATTCTCTGTTGATAATCCAGGATTTTCTGGTAAACACAAGAGTGTCCTTTCTTCTGTCACATAAGTCATGAATTGTTGAGCTGTGGCTTCTAAGTTTATCTCAGTGGTGAGACATGTAAGCGCCTTATTGCATAAACGAGATCAAGGAAGTAATGAAAACTGTTGTATGAGACTCGCCAGGTATGGTCACTGTAAAGTACTTACGCTTTAAACTTTACTCACAGTATTTCCACTTAATGTAATTTTTTTACTGCTTGCCCTTTAAAATACATGCTTAAATAGACCACGGCCCTAGTCCCAGAGACTTGGTTTGGCTCTGGAAGCCTGAAAAGTTCACATTTTATTCATGCTGCCCTCTGTGCATTCTTGATCGGACACTTTTTCCCCTCATTAGAGTTGCTAATTGGCTACAGCCTCTGTCTCTCACCTTTTAACAATCCAGTTGTTTCAGATGTTGGTGTACGTGGTGCTGCGCTACTAGCAGATTGGTCAAAAGAATGCAAACTTCCTAGAAAAGCTATTANTTATGTGTCAGAATATCCTAATTCAAATCCAAATGGGAATCCACCATTCTAGGGGATTCGCACAGCTCCAGGTAAACAACTAATGAGCAGCCTGCCAGTTTCATTTTTATCAAGAGCCCTCAGAGATTCAACTGTGCCATTTCATAAAATATGCAGATGATAGTGGAGGGAGAATAGCAAAGGCTTTGAAAATGATTCACACAACCTAAAAATGATGTTGAAAAGGGAGGAATTAAATATTCACAAAGTGAGAGAAATTAAGGCATATTAACTGTTAGAATGTGGAAATGAAGTGACTAACATGCATAGAGCTGATGAGAACTAGATGATTACAGATCTGTCAAAAGTTTCTAATTCTGACACAGTGTGATGTCGAGGTGCTAGTTGGCTGGTAAGGGCAAAAAATTAGGTATGGGACAAGTAATGCGAACCTGACAGATCAGAGTCAAAGGCGGTAAGACACCGCAGTGATTAACATTAGGCTCAGTCCTGTATCAAGGGTGAACTTTAAGCTTGCAAAATGAATACTAATTATGGTTACAAACAGAACACAAGGGGCTCAATTCATCAGCTATAGAAGGGACGGTGTAATGAGTTAGTCGGGGGAAAAAAGTCACCTAGGGCCAAATTTGTCTCACTACTGAGTTCTGGCTTACACCAGGGATAAATTTGACCCTTGGGATACGAGAGTTGGAAGTTTCACTCTTCTGTAATTAATCAGGAGTGTTTCTTGTGTTGCAATTTTGATAGAGTAGAGGAAAGGTTACTGGCAGATGCATTCATGCAGAGCTGGTGAAAAAGAATAAAGAATAATTATTGTTTTAAAAAAAGATTAAACTGAGTGTCTGCACTGGGTGAAGCTATTCAAGTTGTTGTAACATGGCAGAGGCACAGTTCAACCTTTCTCAAGGGCAAAGTGAGGTACCCACATCTGTAAGCAGTCCTGAAGCACTGGCCTCCTAGTGAGTGCACAGAACTCTGCCTTTCTTCTAAAAATCAGTCACTGAAAGCACTCTTTGTGACACAAGATGCAGAGCTCTAACTCTGGAGGCTAGTCACTCTTCAAGGTGGTGCCACTAGTACCATCTCACATCCAAGGGTGCTTGGAAAGCGTTTGGACCCATTTTTTACTTACTGGAGTAATGCTGGATTGTCATGTTCATGTGGAAATGGATTGGCTCCCAGTGAGGAATTGTATGCTGATGGCTTTTACTGAGGTTGCCCAACAGAGAAACAATTGGTAAATTGTTCATTCGTTGCCATATAGTTTTTATGCCCTTTCTGGGGGATAAAAGTGCTCTGTAATAGTATATAGTGAAACTGATGCTCGGACCTGTGCAGAGATCTCTTATGGCTAATTAATATTTTCCTTTTTTTGTCATTGAAAAAGATCCATGCAAATTGTATCGGTCTGAGCTGTAGACAAGAATGTATGTGCAGTTCATACGTGTACATTTGTCTGTTTGCACACAAGGTTTAAGCAGCCCTTTCAGGGTAAGGGATTTGGAAATTCAGTGGAAGCTACACCCTGTAGTTTCCCATGAATAACCCCATCTTACACTGTAAGCTCAGCTTGATACAGAGTGTGAATTAGTGACATATACAGCACTGAGAATACTTAACAAATAAATATTGGTTTGATTACAACTGTATCAATAGCATGCTCGATATCTTCCAGAGACAAAAAGAACTTGAGATATTAAAAAAAAAAAGAAGTGGTAGTTGTGCATGCCAAGTAGATGTGGTACTGTGTATGTGTTTTGCATAACTAATTTCTTGGAGAGCCTGTCCTATGTTCATAATCAAGAGACAAGCATAAACTCAAAGGTCACAAAAAGACTGAGCTTGGTAAGGTAGATGTTCTGAATATATTAGGTATGTAAAGCAATATTGTGGCCCATCCAAACTAGAATTAGTGGTAATTATTATATAATATGTAATGATGGGATTTAAATGGCTAACACATTTTCTCTGCTGAGATCATTTGGACATGATTCATATAAATGATTAAATTAATAGATCTTCCTCTTTTAAGACTGCTAGGCAGCTTAAACTAAATTTCTCAACAGACTCTGATCCCAGTGAAATAATATTAATAGAAAATGGAAGAAGAATTTCTGAGAAGTGGGTAAATACATGCTGGAGTTTGAGGAAATTTCTACAGACATCTTTGCCGACAAAAATACTTTACAGATTTAAATATTCTCTAGAAATAACCCATCAAGGACTTTGGAAGGTGAAAGAATAACAAACCTAACTTTCCCTGAAAGAATAGAATGGTGAAATGTACTGGAAGACAGGGACTTAAAGGATCACTGTCTACTTAGTTTAGGCTTAAACATTAGGCTTTTCATAACACTAAATGGTTTTACAAAACCTAATGTGAATGGAAATGTTTTTCTTTTTCCTCCTTTTGAATAAAATCTCAGGAAGATAGCTCCCCTCACCCCCCCACACACTCAAGAGAATCCTTTGCAGCGCTGTAGAGTCACATGCAGGAGCATCGTGCTAATTAGTGAGAACAAGGACAGGAAAATGACTACGGATGGGATTTTTGAAAAAGCCTGAGGGAGTTAGTTGGCCAAACCCTGGAAAATTCAATGGGAGTTAAGTGCTCAAATCTGATAGACATCTCAAAATTTTACCTGAAACTACAAGTGAAAACATCCAGTGTGAAACCCACGTGCTTGTGAGGAGTTTGGGCAACTTAGTGCCTCTTCATCCCCTTCCAGCTTGGGCCTGACCAGCAGCTCCCTCTGCTCAAAGTTGTGAGGCAGAGCCTTTGCTCTCCAGGCTTTTTATGGGGTTTTGCATGTTTCGGCTCAGACTCTGTTCCCACCAGAGCTCCCAGTATACAGGGGGGTACACAGGAATGAGAATTTCATGGAGACGAATTGGTTTATTTGCTACGTAGTGTATGAACAGAGAAAAATCGGAGTGTGGTGAGGGCCACCCCTAGCCATCATATCACCCCTTGCAGGTAGTCGTTGTCCTATCCAGTGTTTGTACTAGAAGGAGAGTCAGATGAGACCTCCCGGTTTCAAAGCTAGCCCCAGGCGTTCTCAGCATCTGCTTACTTTATATTAGTCACAACTAATAATCAGGGACAGAGCTGTAGCTGTTTGCTGTATATCAGCCATTCTGCTGGGAAAGGCCTGTCATCTTTTAGCTCTCTTTTGCTCAGATTGAGAAATTGATAGGTCACCAGTGCCTTAGAGTACCACAAGGAAGGTATCATATTTATTTAGGCTACAGCTTTGCTTCAGTGCTATCACACTGTGAAGAATTTCATAAAGCATATTTTGTCTTCGTTTTTTTATATTGCTTGGAAAAGAACATATGGTAATCTGTATAGTTCTGTCCCAGAGGGTTACCCAAGTGCTGTATACCAAGTGGTCTTTCTATTTTTATTGTTAAATTCATGTTCGTTTCTTATGCTAAATATTCCCTTTTTCTGCTTAGGAGGTTAAAAATACCTGGAGCTGCAAGTCTGGCCTATTTACTACAGAATTCATGAGTCATGCACTACACTGAAGTCTTGAAATATCACAGAGGTATTATTCACAGAGAGCTCAGCAAAAGAATGGCAAAAAAATGGCCCTTCAGGACTTCAGCTTCTAAGGCCAAATGCTTCAGGTTAACTGGTCATCAAGCTTTCTCTTTCAGAAAAGATGCATAAGGAAATTGCCATAAGCCTCTGATTAGTAAAACAACCTTTATCTGACTCACAGCTGAGAGTGAGTCCTTCCTAAGGAAATGGTATGTGAATGTTGTTAGTATCAGAAAGCCCAGCTCACTTTCCAGTTTTGGTGCTATATTTATATAAAGAAGTGATTGTTTCTCCAGATCCCAATTTCTCTTGCTTCTTTTCTCCAGCCTTGGGTGACATAAAATACTGACGGAATGTCTCAAATATCCTTAATGTCTCCAGTCTTTCAGATGAAATCTCAATGTGGAAGGCAGCAATGGGATATGCAGACCTTGACTTAACGACGTAGCTGTTGTTGATAGTTTGGTCCGTGAATCTGCACTGGAATATGATCGAATGCAGTTTGCCATTGCTGGAGTAACACGAGTTCTCTGCAAACTGGCCTCTCAACTGTGGGTTTGCAGATGAATCAATTTAGATTCACTTTATCCTGCTGCTGAGACGCTCAGTATGATAGATTAAGCTCTGTTTCATATCATATTATCCTTTATTTATCTTTGTAGCTAAAACAGCCTATCAAGATTTTTGAAAATCATTGGTTGTCATTACATGTCACTATAAAGCAAAGCATGGAGAAACTTTGTAAAGTATTTTAACTGAACCTCAAATAGAAGTACTCTAATATATTCTGTGAAAACCAACAAATAAGTGCTAACCCTTGAAAAAAGGTAGTTCAGCAGCTCCTAAAAACACCCACCAGATGTGGATGCTCAGAGATTTAACAACTCCATTGATTATGACCCCAAGTTTCAGAGGACTTTCTAGCCTTTCTCCCTGTGTTATCACCTCCTAATGTTTTTGCCATGGGAGAAAATAATTTAAAACTGAGTATATCTGCTGTCAGGGAGATAAAATCTGGTTTCTTTGAATAGCTACACCCTGGGTGTAGCTCGTTGAGCTGCCTGAAAAATAATTCTCTGTGCATGTGGTAAAACATAACTTCTTCTGGAGGGAAAAAATTGTGACACGTAATTTTTTATAATATTAGCTGGATAAACTGTTTCTTCATTTCTCTTTTCTTTTTTTTTTTTAAAGTAAAGACTTTGGCATCTTGTACAGCTCTTTTTACTAAGGTTTAGTTTAAGATTGAGGAGTTCTACATATGGGATGCTTGCACCTCTATATTTAAAAGGGGTAGCTCTCAATTTTGTAGAGGATTTTCCATAGCTCTTTGTTAAATGACCTGGAATTCACAGTTCCTGATGGATGGAGGGGCGCAGCAGACAGAGTAAGCAGACTGGTTTCTATTCCTGGTTTTGCCACCTACTTGCTGACCTGGGGTGATTCATATAACTTCCCACTGCCCTTTTATCCTCATCTGTAAAATGAGGATATTGACATTTACATTTCTTTATAAAGTGCTTTTAGATCTATGGATGAAAAGTGCTAAGTAAACCAAAACTCTCAATTAAATTAATTGGAGAGAAAGAACTAGGTCAGTGTTATAGCAAGGTTCATTTATACATCTCTTAATTTCTTTCGTCTCATGTCTCGGACCCTATTTATAGTTGGAATAGCTACTATATCCTTTTACCTGTAGAAGTAGTCTCTCTGGGACAGATATGAAATGTATGTGCTAGAAAGGAATCACGGATACAGGAGCTGGACTAAGGGTACCCAGTCCCGTGTGTTAATGGTAAAAAGCTCTCATACAAGTACGTCACCCTTAAAAATATCTTAAAAAATCCAGGGAAATATCTCTGGCATTGTAGCAGATTGCACAGTCAGAAAATAAATTATAAAGCTCATACACGGATAAGTGAATGTTGAGCTTTGCTGGTTGAGAAGGAAATTGGGAATGTTAGTCTCTTAGCGATCTTTCGAGGTCATAATTAAATTGGTGCATACAAATCCACCTCCTACCTCAGTTCACCTGCAGAATGAACTGTGTGGCATCTGCAAAAAAAGTCCGTGTTTTAAGCTTGTCCCTGGTCCATATGGTTTCTCTTGTAATTCTCAAATGAAGACCACCATTTGTGTGTATATTTTCTCGCAGGGAAATATATATTGAAAAAATCCCGTGATTTTCATCTTGCCAGTGGTTATTTCAATCACCTGAAGGTTGTTGTGTTCTTCGAGGAGATTTATTATTTTTTTTAAATGATTCCTGAATGTCTTGCTACATAATAGTAAGAAAACAGATTATGCATAGAAGCTGGTTTTGTTTTGAAAATTTTGGGAACAGATGCAATCCGAGAGCTGTGATCCCTGCACAGCTCAGAGATCAGAAGTAATACGAAGCCTCTGAATTATCTCTCTTCTGTTCACAAAGCTTGAACTTAATCTGCCAGCCTGCCTATAGCTGTAACTCAGTAGAACACAACACCAAATATCAGATATGTGCTTGGCTCACACTGTGTGCAAAGGGGAGTTAGCATTCAGAGAACAAAGAAAGTAGGGCAGACACCCTTAAACCATGGCTGGGCAGGTGTTCTTGAAAGTTTCTCAATATGCTAAAAATTAGGCTATAAATTTCACTGCATAGGGAGGACAAAAAAGGTCGTTGCTGTTTGGCCAGTATTCTCCTTGTCATCTACAGTTTTCTATGCGGATAGGATAAGCGTAGACAGGTACACCTGTACTAGATGTTTGGCATTTGGGTTAAGAAATGCCAAAATGCAGAGTAATGCCCTGAAAAAGATTATTAATTCTGGACTGACTATTTTTGACTGTTTTGAATCCTCCAGAAATTTTAAAGCAAACAGGAAACAGCCAGGAATATAGCTATTTTACTTGTGTGCAAGTTTTGATTGACAGAAAGTAATTATATTTAATGTTCACACAATTTTAAATAATGTGTTTATATATAATCTCAGGTGTTTTAGCAACACTGACTTCCAGCTGTGCTGGCAGGGGTGGAAGTGGCGTGTCAGAAAAACAGTGATCAAATATAGGGGCATGAGCCTGACGAATGGGTCAAAGCCTACAGACCTAGTGAGACAACAGGCTTTGTCTTTGTGAACACTGNGGGTGGGTTAATGGTTGGACTTGATGATCTTAAAGGTCCCTTCCAACCTCACCCATTCTGTGATTCTATGAAGAGAGTTACACTTGGAGGAAGAAAAGGTAAGTGCAGAAAAAGGTGGTTTGTAGGAAGAACTCAGAATTACAATGAATTATTTTAATAAATAATTGAAAACAGACTTATCGGTCACACAAGTCACTGTACTGTTTCCTCTAAATGTCCTCTATATTGTCCATCTGCTTTACAGGTGGGTCAGCTGGACAGTGGGAAAGCTAAATTAGGGAAAGCTGTCCCAAGAGAAGACTCCTTTAGGTTAATAAGCTAAGATGGACCAGTAAAAAAATGAGGAAAAGGAAAATTAGTTTGAAAAACACAATTCCCACATGGTATGTCAGAGACTCTTATGTTACGGTACTGTATTTATAACTCCCTTACCTGGATTATGAGTTGCAGTATAAGTCACTGACAGCATAAATCTAGTGTAATTCCTCTCACTACATAGGAGCCAATCTGAATTTAGGCTGAGGGAAGCTGGCTTCATGTTATTTATACAGTTTCAGATATTCTGGAGTAGGGGGGGGGAACCTGCAGAAAAGCCCTCAGAAAGTCATTCTCCATGTGGGGGAAGTCCTACTTGGAGGTGGCAATCCTGCTTGAAAGGTGAGACAAGCTGAATAAAAGCCAAACCATTTCAGCCTCTGTCCAATTTTCCATAAAGCAGCATTCAACAACTTCATCTGCTGAATCAAGCTCCAGAAAATCCCCTTCCAGCTCATGGAAAACGTGTTTTCCCTTGCATTTGAAGCTACCTTTGTCCTTCCTGAACTCTCCTCCATGTCTGAACCATTGCTGCAGCATCACCTGCTTTGGACGGACTCACTGCAGGTATTTCATAGAATCATAGAACGTGTTGGGTTGGAAGAGACCGTTAAAGCCCATCTAGTCCAACCCCCCTGCAGGGAGCAGGGACATCTTCAACTAGATCAGGTTGCTCAGAGCCTCATCCAGCCTGGCCTTGGATGTCTCCATTTCTTACCTTTGGAAACACCTGCAAGCCTCCCCATGTGTCATTATCCCAGTTGATGTCATAGAATCTTTTTTTATTATTATTACTATTTTCCATGCCCTTCATGTCCAGTTATGCAAACTCTTCTAGCAAATTTGATGCGAGTAGTTTGAACAAATAAAGTGCTCTAAGCTTGCTTTCAGTCCCATGCGCTAGCTTAAACTAGTAATGGAGCCAGGAGGTGATTTCACATTAAACCAGTCGAAGGATAGCAAAGTTGATTTCCCCAATGAGGTAAGAATATGACATTTAATTTCTTTTCCCTTGTCAAGGGGGCTAAGGACAGGCGCTGTGGTGGGGGTATTTTTTTAAAGGAAGAAAAAAACCAAACCTTTGTCATCTCCATGTATGCTGTACTGCCAAACGCTGCTGTAATTAAGAATTTTTTCATCAAGGAAAAATTTTGCAGTAAGGCTTTATTTTGCAATATGAAACCTTCACAAAATATCCTGAAAGGGTTTCTTTACAAAGCGGTTTACTGTGCCACTAGCCCATCAAGTGCGGCCTGTTTCTATATTAGTATGTAACGTCACAGGAGTACTATAAAAATCAGGGTTGCTCCTTCTCTTAGATATATGAATAACAAACTTGAATGCTAAGGATCTGGGGGACAATGCTAGACTAATGAATGGCTTTTCAAATTGTAAGTTGAAAGGTCAGTGCTTTCTGCCTTATATAAAAAAAAATAGATATTTGAGATCACAATTTGTTGCTTTTCTAAAAGATCCTAGTTTTAATCCATTTTTTCCCCTGAATTTTTAGAATTGCTGTTTCTGGAACCATTGTGCAGAGGACAGATAATTCATGAAGTAGTTTGAAATACTCTGTCCTACATCTTATAATATTGTGTGGATTAGAAGTTAGTTTTAAGGAGAAGAAAGTATCCAGGGGAAGCAGGACAAAGAACTGATTGAGAGATGAGGAAACAATACTGACTCGGGTTTTAAGAAAAGCTTTTGGGAGGAGAGAAGAAAGAGGTGACATGCACAGGGGCAGCAAGAGCAGGCCATTTCCAAAAGCTGTAGTTGCTTAAAATGTTAAAAGAAAAACTTGTGTGATGGTGCCCGGAAGCCTGGTCAGATGTAGAGTGAGGCGGTGAGAAATGTGAAAGCTACCTATTGCTGAAGAGTAACATGTCTCTCATCTCCCTAGGGAATGCCGCTATAGCACAGCAGTTCAGGTCTTGTGCTCTAGCCAGCTTTTTAAAATGTTGAACTTTTCTTGACAACCAGCCTGGCCTTCAGAAGTCAAACGCTTTTGCTCCAATTCAGACATAGTGATTGCAGCTGAATTCTCACTGAATTTTGGTACCTTTTTGGGCACCAGCTGCACAGCTCTAGGTTGACCAATTGAAGGAAAAAGGCATGGTATAGATAATCACTTAGGGATACTGCTCTAGAGTCAGAAATAAGAGGTACTGGGGGAGGGTGAGTTGGTGCGTGCTGTCTGGAGTGCACTGTGCTGTAATCAGTGTTGTGGATCCTTCACTGCCTTACCTACAAAATTCATGCATCTTATTTGGTGGCGGTGACTCTTGTTGGTGTTGTTTGACTCTTGTTTTAATAGAGGCTTCTCATACTTTCCAGTATGTCAGGTCAGAAACTTCTTTCTTTCCTTTCGTTGTACAAATCACTCTGGAACTGTTGGTGCTATCATCACTGAACATTTATTGTATCCATCTTCACTGGCAGACATAATCCATCTCAAATAAAAATTTCAAATGTTTAATTTTGTCTAGAAAAATTCTCATGTTGTTCTGTCAGTTTAACATATGCTGAGATTTTCTTTAAAAAGAACCACGCTCCTCATATTTCTGTTACTTTTCTGCAGTAGAACACAAATACCAGAATTTCCTTTAAAACTGAGCTGTTACAAGGATTTCTGCTTGGAAAATAGAATATTAATTACCTCTTGACTCTCAGAAGGGGCATGAATCTTTTAAATACCCTCTATAGAAATTCACGTACCTTCTAATGCCCTCAGTAGGATTCTCACTTGATCTGGTTTCCAGCACCGTCAAGAGAATAGTTTTGCCTTTCAGTGTGATATGCTGAGCTTTAACTGGGCATCGGAGGCCTGTCACGCGTTCACAGGAGTAGACGCCACAATTTCTAACCATAAGTATTAGCAATACTGTAGTAACTAATAATGCAGAAGTATTTCACGGCTGATACAAGCTTTGAGGACGGTAGTAAGTGAAGTGATGGGAGACCTGGGGGCTGAGCAGGGAAGACGGAGAAGTGCACGAAATGTTCCTCACCAGTGTTAGACTCCTAAGGGCCTTCAACCTATTTAAAAAGGATCATCATTCATCAGCACCATCATCATTATCTGCTCGATCGGGAGGAGGAGGGGAGGGATAATCAGCTAAGAGATGGTCAGCGTCTTATCACCGAGCTCTTTCATTTCAGTGCTTAAACTGCAGGATTCTTTCTGGAGAGATAATTCATATTTTATCATTAAAACTGCTGATCATAACCTCGTTAATATATGGATATTGCTAACACACACAAAAAAGCTAACATGATAAAATGTAACGCTTCTATTAAATTACTTAAACTAGTTTACCTCGCCTCGACATTATTCCGCTCCCCGCCGCTCCTCTGCCATCACAGACACTGCTTGTACATGGCGCACAAAATCTATAAACTCTTTCCAGGAATACAAAAGCATTCTCTATGATGTTGATAAGAAACAGGACAGTCACTCTCCCCTGACATATTTGTTCTTTAAAAACAAATCAATGGTGCAGGGATTTGGCACCTGAATGCAGAACAACGGCTTGATGAGGCAAAGATTGTCTTCATTAAGGACATTAATATTCATAGAGAGTAGAAAATCTGACACAAGAGAGGACTCACTAACCTTTTCTCATATTAGATTTTTACTTCTTAACACAATTACAGTCCGGCAATGACTTAATTAATGCTGCTTTTTGTCAGACTGCTTTAAAGAGCTGTCAATTTGGTCCTGCAGAGGCTGTCAGTGAAAGAGAAAGACAGTCATCTAGGCTAAAAAGACACAGGAAGAAATTCAAACACTTAATAACATTCAAAGTGCTATGCAAAGTCACATATCAACCTGTATTAAGGAGAGTTTTTGTCTTTCCTCTCTTCCTTCTTATGCTAATATTTTTCAGGTAAAAGTAGGGCTGCCGCCACCTCTAATTCTGAAGTACACGGCAGAAAATGAAGAAGGGGTCATCAAATCTAATGTATTTTAGTTTCAGAATATTAGGGATCTCTCAAGGCCTCAATGGAGAACAGAAGGATTAAGAATCACTCCAGGAATCCTTACTAAATCCCTGCCAATAGAAGTCACTCTAGTGCAAAAAGCCTTGCACAGTTGCATCTTCTGTTTCTCCTTCAGCCTCTAGAAGCCAGGAAAATATTTCAAACACCATGGAAATCACCCTGTAAGGCTGGAGAATTCTCAAAAGACTGGTGGATTTTTGAGGTTGTGAAGTTGGTTCCAAGCCAGCTTCACCACTCTGGTGAGCAGCAACTAGTTAGTCTTTCTCAGCAGGTGAGTGGTAACTCACGGAGTTATGGTAACTCACCTGCTCGCAGTCATTTGGCCTTATTTCATATAGCTCCCACAGAGAAGTATTTAATACTTTTTTTTTTTTTTGTTGACCTACGTAGAAAATTACCATGCCGTACTGGAACCAGCACTGTGTCCAACCAGCTACTTGTGAGCTCTGCTTAGCCCAGCAGCAATTCATGATCTGCTTTTTGCAGCTGTTTAAAATATTAAAAGAAATACCATTCATTTGCTTAAGTTGCACACCTGGGTTGCACTGTGATGCCCGAATAGTGTGCTAAATCCAGCTTTACATCACGTGTGACATTTAATTCTGTGGGTTTTGTTGACTTCTTCAAGTTTATTTTAATAAGTGCTTTTAAGTACATAATGTAAATAGATATAAGAATGTTCTTTATGCCAGCATACACAATCAAAAAAAAAAGGGGGGCAAAGTACACAACAACTTTGTATGTCTTATATTCTAGAAGAATAATTATCTATTTCTAGTAGAAACACCGGATTAAATTAGCACAGTTTGATCTCTAGTACTGAATTCTAGTACTGAGGACCATAGAAGTGACGTATTAAAAGACAATGCAGAAAGTTTGGAGATATTTTTTAATGTGAAATTTTAAATGCTACTTCCTGAACTGTGTAATGTTTTTTAAAATGTCCTAGATGAACACTGTTATCTAAACCTCCTCAGTGATGGGCATATTCTCTCCGATCATTTCCAGTGTTCCCTTCAGAGGTGAAAATGAAAGTAGTCAAGTAAATACCTGCTAAAACTTTTATTGCTTATTATCTTATTTAAAAGACATGTCTATTATTCTTGATACGCATCTTGTAAATTGCATTATAATTCAAGTGGGAACTGAAACATCTGTCCAAACTAATCTTGTATTTAAGGGACTTGTTGGGTTATGGACCATGGGCAGGACTTGCCATGCTATAGGCCTCTGAAAATGCAGCTAATAATTTCTTCAGGTTGGCAGTGTCTCATCATCATTCAAACAGAAGCATGGTTAATGAAACTTCCTCAAAATGTTCTCTTTTTTTTTTTTTTAATTTGAATTTCATTTGTGCAAAACTTTTCTGATTATTTCAGCTTTTGATTTAATAACGTAATGTGGGAAGGGAGAGGCAAGCTTCCATAAAGACGTAAATATAATTAAACTTTTAAACTATTTACCTTATAAGCTACTTAACAATAAGGCACAGACTTTCCTCTGAAAACATAGTGTAAAGAAGTCTGGTGTTATCTTGGAGAACACAGATAATTGCTCTAGAATTATGCTGTTGTGAATATCTTTGTGTATGTGTCTATGGAGGGGAGTAGGTTTTATGTAAATGGGGCCACAGCTACCAGAAATCTGTCTCTATTCCAAAAAAAATCAAGGAAACGTTGAGAGAACCTGAGAATTAGGTATCGTGGGTACACATTTCCACTGTGGGGAAATGTTATTTGCTTTGCAGAACAGAGTCCTACAAGATTTGGACTGAACCGAGTTACGCAGTCTTACTATGATTGAAGAGTTGTTGACAAGTGCAGAATTATAGATTTGAATCCGTTACCTAAAAGGGTCCACCATTTGAATAATGGCCCTCAAATTTTTTCCAGCGGTCTATTAAACAAAGAATCATAAAAAACCCCAAAAATTCTTAAAATCCTGAAGTTAGAGTGTAAAGAGAATGAATTAAATTTCCTTTCTTTAAAGATAAGTAAGTTTTTTTTAATTCATGTGGGCAACAAGAGTTTTGGTCTGTGCTTCTACACTTAGAGCTGTGTATTTTTGGCAACTGGAAAAGTGCAGTATTTTGTAATAAACATAAATGTCTTCTGCTTAAATTCAAAAGGAAACCCATCAAATTAATTTGGTATTAAAGGAAGGGTTTAAATCAACAGGCCTTTTAGTGAACGTTACTGATGTGGTGGCAATATGTTGCAAAAGTAGAATAGTTCCCATATAAAGGGCCAGGTTCTCATCTGATGAAATTCAGTGAAATCTCACTGTGGCATCTGAATTCATATTCAGACTTGGAATATTTTACCTACTTTACCATGCTCTGAAGCTGGTTATTCCAAAAATATCCTACATATGATAAATTTGGTAAGGATGTTTTTGTTGTGATTAGTCTGACACTGTAACTGGGACCAGCATACATCAGCACGGGGAAGGGTGGCTTCAGACGTAAGTTTCAAAACAATTAATATTTGTGAACTGTCCTTTGAATTAGGGGTTTTATTGCTTCATGCACAGATTATAATTTCCTCCTGTAGATGCAGTATCAATATGCCAAAAATTAAAAAAGGAAAAAAAAATTGGTTTTGGTTTAGAAAATTAAAATCCATGTGATTTCAGGTAGTATAGGAGATTAATGTTATAGCGAGACATAGCTGTAGGCAGGGGGGAGGAAATCTTGTTGATTTTTTGATTCTCTTTGCTACTTGTTCTTCTCCCCAGCTTGCAGATCTTTTGTGGGTGAGCCAAATGTAATCAGGTTTGGCTCACTTGGAGGAATTAGGATGACTGAAAAGTATGCCAGATTTCAAAACAATTTCTAACAGTTTCTGTGATACTGTGTAAGCAACTGAAAATTGACATGTTGTGTTGTGCCCAAGTCAGCCAACTGCTGTCACTGAATAATTAGATTCTCTAGAAGAAGGGAAAGGGGTTTTTTTCTGAAGAAAATTATTAGAAAATAATGTAGTAGCTATTTTATGTAGGGATAGGCTCAAATCCTTCTACTTTTACAAACAAATTTTTAAAAATAGTTTGTATCTGGGCCCCAAAAGTATCTTTCATGTATTTTTATATATAAAAGTATAAATAAGTTGTTTGGGCATTTTTCTGCCAATATGTATGTCACTGGCGCATGGAGAAGTCATTGTTGCAGATGGCTAATATTGTTTTTCTAATAAAAATTAATTATTCTCTTTAATTATTTTTACTTCATATGGCACATTAATTCTACAAATTGAATTCTAATATCAGGCATAGGTCATGATCTAATTATAGCTTGATCTGTCATAGAGTTACAACACTCATGAGCATAGATATAGTGCCTGATTCCCCAGGAACTTCTACCTCTGCAAACTGTCTGTGAACTGGGGGGAGAACCGTTCTGCTTTGTTAGCCTTTATGTCCCTTCCCACTCTTCTCCTAGAAGTTTAAGTGATTGCACATTTGATTGTGAAAAAACACGCTTAGTCAAGTAATAAGGTAGTGCCATAGTCAGAAGAGACAGGGTGAGGGATCCTGGTCTGGTAGAACCATCACAGGCAGCCGACGTACTCGCTTCGTGCCGTTGTGAATGCTGTGGAAATGCTAATCTTGTCTGGAGGGGGACAATGTGGAAGACTGCAAGGGCGAGATCCTCAGGGGGCAGTCGCAGCTTGCATCAGCTGAAGATCTGAATGGGGACTAGAGAGACTTAGCTAAATGATGATATCACAACAGCTGGAATGAAATTGGAATAATTGAAAAGAAAGGGATTTATTTTTTTCACTGCTCATATTTCCTAAGCTATCTTGTTTCTCATTTGGGTAATTCGATCAAAAAGCAGCACAACTTAGAACCTGCTATTTTTACCTTATTTCAAGCCTTATCTCATAGTACCTTCTCATCTGTGCTTCATAATTAAATACGTTCCTTCCAATTTGTTGTTTGAGTTATCTTTTCATAAGGATTCAGGGTGATTCTTTAACCTGTAGAAGTGCTAGTTGCACCAATACTCCTAACAACAAAACCACCTAGTGCAAATGCTTATATGACAGCAGTTAACAAAAAATATTTTTATTCTGTGTTTTTTCTATTGGCCTAACTCTCACTAGGCACTCTTTAGACTGTAAATGTTTCAGAGAGATGATGTTAGGGATAAATATTATGTATTTTTGAAACTTCTACTAATTTTTCTCCCATTAAATTGACCTGCAGAATTCAGTTAATGGTACTGAAGGGAGATGGAGGTAGGACTCTTCTTTCTGCCTTGAAAATACCACCCTTTTTTTTTTTTTTTTTTTCCAGATCCAGCTGTAAAATTTCTCATACTTTTCTGGCACTGTTACAAATGAGAGATAAATAATAAACAGTTTCTCCCAGGGCATCCAAAGTTACATCTATAAATCTATATTAAATCCAAGGTTAATGATTGCTTTTGTTTTATTGGCTGCGGGGAGCACTTTCTGAAGGAAATACCATCTAAGTGGTAAAGTAGCTTTCTTCAGAGGTTCTTAAGCAAAATGAGATGCTAAGTTTTGACCATCTTAGTCTGCAACATGCAACCAAAGCATCGTAAAAGAGTAAAAATACCTTTTTGTATTTGTCAATTAGGAAAAAAATCCTTTTTATTTCCCCCAAATTATTCTATATCTATAACGTGCCTAATTTGACTTGGTCTTGCAGAGAAAAGTGCTGTACTTCTCATTAGTACTTTGCAGTTATCCCTTCCCTGGCTGAGGTGGAAGAAGCTTTAAATCATGTGGGAGAATGGGAAAGGGAAAAGAGAGAAAACAAGCTTTTTGAACCCTGTAATGTAAATTTGCAGACAATTATTCATTATTAACTGCCTGAAGCATCACACCTCTCTCACCTTTGCTGGAATGTCTGAACATTAGGGTAAACAACACACTGCTGTCTTATCATAATGCGGTCTGCTTCACTGCAGCAAGAACTTGTCAGAAACAGATTGTGATGTTGACTTCTCAGTAGGGGAAAAAAAGGGCCTAAATTAGACTTCTATAAAAAGAATATTGCATATTTATTTCCACAATAACACCAAGGAAAAACGTTAGTCAAGAAGCAAGCAATTGGGTGAATAAATAAGCTTGTCTTTGTTCTCATCAATTAAGTTATTACATCAGTTGGAAAACCAGTGAATTATAATACAGATGTTTAATGAAACACTGCTGTGCCTATAAGTCAAACTCCTATTTTGTGGTGTGATTTTGGCTGCATAGTTTTGTGTGTGTTAAACCGTATTTATTAGCTGATACCCATTATTATTTTGAGCAAGGTATAATTCAGTTGTCAGGCTCCAGCTCTGGGAAGGAGATTTAATCAGTGAGAGCCCGCTTTGCTGCTGAGCATAAAACAATGCGGGTTTCATGAAGCAATCACACCAGTGTGAAAAAATGGGATTAATTAGTATTGTACAAGAACAGGCAGCATGCTCATTAAAACCTTGTGAGCTGCCTCTTGATAAACTGCCACTTGATAGGGCCGCATTAATGTGACAAGGCAAAGACTTTATTTCCAAATCCTTTCTGATTATATCTCACTTTTAAGTTACCTGAATTGACTCTCTAAGGCTTTTGGAATACAAAGATCAAAATTGCAGCAAGAGATCCCCAAGACACCTGGACAAAGGAGCCATGCTCAGATAGTAAGGCTTCAAAAGACAACTTTTTTTTTTTAACTCCCATTCCAACATAAATCAATAGCTGTACAACGAGGCAGCTCCAAAGGTGGTAAATTTGCATTTACACTCAGCAGGTTGGGCTGGAACTTACTTGACGATTAGCAGCTATCTAATGAATCCCATATAATTCTGTGCCTATCTGCTTACCAAGTCCTTCACGTGTTTGTCGGTATATAAAGCCTGACGAATATTCTTACAGGTTCAAGTATGCTCTGAGGGAAAGGGGGGAAAAGGTAGGCACTCCCGGCTGCACATCTGTTTCTTATAGGTTGAGTTGGCCACTGAGGAACTTATGGTCATATTTCCCTTTTATCCTTTCTTTTAGAATTGTTCACAAACTAAAAGTGTAGATTCCCACTAGTGGATTTGTTTCTACATGACAAAACATAATGGGAGCTATGCCTGAATAACAACAGTAAATGTTGGCTAGGATGTATTTTTGATCTCGTGTGTTATTTTCCTTTAGGCATAATGTTTCGTTCCTTCCTGAATTCGTAGTGGTTCTGATGATTTACTTGCACATAATCTTGGCTTCTTTTTTTCTTTCCTTTTTGTGGATTAGTGGCTATGATGAAATTATATCTGAACTTCTAATAGTTAACCCAATCTATCAGCCGTTTCATGATGCATAGATGCTCCAAGATGCTGACTTTCCATGTAGCTTTAGCTGACATTGTATGTAAGGCAATTGTAATGCAATACAGTTACCTGTCAGCATATATTTGTAGGTGTGGAAAATGCCACTCAGAGAACAGAGATCTCGTATTCCCTGAAGCTTTTCCCAACTATTTTATTTTTAAGCAAAAACATCTTGTTAAATCTCAACACCCTATTAAAGTAATGCTATCCACCACGAAGTCTGAGTATTCGGTTACCAATTATAAATTGTTTGCAACTGTACAGGTGTATTCCCACCCATAGCTACCAGTGAAAGGCATCAGACTGGAGGCAAGGTACCTGAGCTGGCTAGATATGGATGAGTACAATGCTTTACAAAGTGATGTGTTGCAATATTATTAATTTAAACCCTTAGATTTCATTGTTGTGATCTGGGCTACATGATGCAATGCAAGATGACAGCCATTGAATTAATAGAAAATGGGATTCATCTCTTGAAATTTCACACAAAATAGAAGCAGGAGACAGACAAAATAAAGGGAGATGGATAGACAGACTGATAATACCACTAATACTTTAAAATTTAAACTAAATGGATGAGATAATTTTAAAACACTAATGGTATTTATCAACAGTGTGATAGCAGGGAAAAAAAAATCATCACACTCCTCTCTCTCTTTCTGCCTTTCGTTGATTGCTTTGTTGAGCAAGTCAGTGAATATTTTACACTTTGTTTCTTTTATTTTAGCAAATGAACTGCCTCGAGCTAATGTAGTGTAAGTAGAAATTTCAAGCACCAATGTCTACTGCATGATCCAATAATAGGAACTTTCTTTCCCTCCTAGCTCTGTAACATAGTGTAGCAGCAAACTCCCTGATGCCTCCAGGTAGTCACATGCCTGATTTATGATTATAAACTATAGCTCTGGAAGAGGTTAGCTAGGTAGTTTAAATCATTGCTTTTTCTCTAATGAACTGGGGTCAGAGAGAAAGTACTGTATGCAACAGCCTTATCTGGTTATTACTTATGCCCTACATACTACTCCTCCATGGTTTTGGTTGTGATAGTGGTTTTACATGATTTTAGTTGTTAATGCCTTTTTAATAAATCGTGTTACTGAAAATTACATGAAATGAGTTTTCCTACTGTTGGTTGTCATTCATATGGGTGCAAGTTGGAGCCAGGTACCTATTTCAAATGTGGCATGGACAGCATCAAAATGGATAAAGACAAGGTAAAGATAGATAACACCCACAGATAGTGTAAGGGGTGGTTTCTTTTCCCAGTACCGATATGCTGTAACACTGAACTCTCTTCTTGTCTGATGTCTGCATCAGACCATTGCACCAGTATCTAAATAGAATGAGATAGATATGTTAAAGATGCCTGAGATATGCAAATATAGTCATATTCAGGATGATATCACAGATGAACTTATTCCAGACTAATGTTACCAATCTGTCTGCCAATTCATGGAAGGATGGGATTATTGTGTAAACTCAAGGTACCCTTGATGCAGATCAGTCTTGCACAAATAGGACTTACTCAGCAGATCACCATAAGTCTTACTGACCTTGAAAACAGTGCTATGGTCATATTTTCATATAAATAAACTCTTTTCAGGCAATTTTCCCCAGTGGATTCAGTATAGATGGACTTTTTCTGGCACAAGTCCTGTTAAAAATTTTTGCTTTGAAGTTCATTATTTATAACCATCTAAAAGACACTAGTATTTGACTTTCTCTTTCTGTGCCACTCACTAGCTTAATGGAGTATCAGATATTTAATGCGTGTTCACACAACTCTTGTCATTCAAGTGCATCAAAGCAACTGATCATGTCACCCTCTTCCTAAAGTAACCCGTATTTTGAAATTAGTGAGGTTAAACTCTTCCTGTCAGCAACTCGTCATATCAGCAATTCAAAACCACGACTTTGGTAGCGGAGGTACCTCTCCAGTAGACTTGCACCTCTGCAGGAACATTAAGCTTTGGATGTCTGCATTTAGAAGGGTTTTTAAGTATGATTATTTCAATAATCCAGTAGTATTTATATATGATTTTCTTCTGTTGGCCAAAGCTTTAGACAACAGAAGTATATGGGTGTGGTTCTTGCCTGTTCTTTCACATATGAGGTCCAACTTTGATAGAAGCTATATGGGACCCACTATAGTCCCCGAATTCTTTTATAGAGTTGTTACTTAGCTAGTTATTCACTCATCATGTACTGTTGAATGTTGCTGCCTATGTGAAATTTGATGCACCTGTCTCTTTTGAACAGCATCCTATTTTTCAGACTACTTCTCTGATTTGTCATGATCATTTTGAATTCTAATCTTGCCTTCCAGCATACTCACAATTTGATGCTGTCTGCAGATGTAATAAGCATAATCTATTCCATCAATGAGGTCACTAATGAAAATATTGAATAGTCCCAACCCCAGTTCCCTGTGGAACCTCACTTCATACAGCCTCCCCTTCTGGTCATGAACCTTTGATAAATACTCTGAGTACAGTTTTGAAACTGATTTTTATATTCACCCTACCATTATTTTATCTGAACCGTGTTTTCTTAGCTTAACTACAAGATATCTTATAGCAATCGGAAATTTCTCTAAAAGTTAATGACATCTATTGTTTTCTGACCACAAAACCTCCTTCCTTGTAGAAGAAAATTAGATTGGTTCAACAGCCAGTCTTCAAGAACAAAATGTCAAACTCTTCTGCTTGTTATCTTTACAGAATACAGATAATTTGTTTCAGAGTTTTCCCAGAAATTTAAAAGAAGGAACTCCTTTATAATCTCCAAGCGAGTTCTTTTTTCCATTCCTTTGTCTTCTGTGTTTTGTCACTTACACCCATTCTTCTATATTTCTCAAGAATAACTATTAATACCTCTGAGCTTTCGTCCTTTAAATGAGGGAGGATGGGATAGAAAGGACTACAAAGCAGGCAAACGATTCAAAAATATCTGAATTGCCCCAATATTTTCTAACTTTTCATATCAAAGACTATGGCCTTATGGTGACACTGTCTTCCTAGTGCAACCTGCCCCCTAAAAAAGTAATAAATACATAGGCCATCCTGAGGACATCTGACAATGGCTTCTTCCACCTTTTGTAGTTGAAGCACCTCAAAAAGTTAATGCAAACCAACTTCACTTGGACTTCCTTTCATTCGGTTAGTTATAGAGTGATTTCTTTTTATAGTTTATATTATTTGTGTCTCAGTTTGTACCTTGGGTCTTGCCTGGAGAGTTAGAATTTCTCATTAGCTTTGGAGTGTGAATCTTCCATTTTTCAATAAAAGTTTTGACTACCTGATCTTTCTCGTTTGGTAATTCAGGGAGGCTTATTCCACTGGTGGCAATTAAGCACTGATCTGTCTATAACTACTGCCTTTTGAAGACCCCAGAACACTTGCTCCTGAATGTTGAGTATCCTTATTCACTATCTCCTGTTTCTTTTGTTTTCCCTGAGTTTCTCATATAAATGTTGGAGAGAGATACTGGGGTTGGATGGACCTGAATTTGATTCAGTAGCAATTATGCCAATCTGCAGGAAAAGGGCAAATTCTGAAGGGTTGCTCCCCCCACCTTAACTCTTGTCAGGTGGTGGGCTGACACATTACACTGCTTCAGAGCTGCAGCCGTTTTCATCAAAGATTCAATTTGGACCCTCTGTGTAACAGTGAGAAATATTTCTCTACTGTAAATCACT
This sequence comes from Rhinoptilus africanus, assembly GCA_013400135.1. Lineage (NCBI taxonomy): Eukaryota > Metazoa > Chordata > Aves > Charadriiformes > Glareolidae > Rhinoptilus > Rhinoptilus africanus. The sequence continues at coordinate 1,061,001 of VXBO01003384.1, forward strand.
TAGTCTAGAGAGAATCCTCAAGTTGTTTTCATGCAGAATCATATAGGGACCTAATTTTCTGTGATGGCTGCTTCAGTTATTGCATCACAAAAATTTCTCACTATGGAGCAGCAGGTTTCATTCATTCCATCACCACCTATAAATAAGGGTTGTGACTGGAATAGGTCATGAGAGTTACTCCTGGGAAGACCGCATATCCTATTATCTGTGAAGAAAATGTGTTTTAAATTGCATTCTTCTAACTACAACTTGGTTGCTGCATAGTTGATTTCTGGGCATGCTGAATGTCATCCTTAACACCAGTGATACAGCACAGAAAATGATGATTCAAAATGCTTATAGAGTGATAGAATAATTTAGGTTGGAAGGGACTTCTGGAGGTCATCTAGTTCACTTGGGGAAGGTATCAGCTGATGAGACTCGTAACAAGCCCCAGGGTTAGATTAGTGGGAATCTTTTGGAGTCTGCTTAAATGCCAGAACTCCTAGTATGTAATCAAAATCAATAAGTTATGTAGTTTACAGTAAGAAACTTATCAATGTTTTGGTTCACTCTGTTCCATGTGTGCATCTGAGGAAAAAAAGGTCTATTTAGAGATAGGCATTCCAAACTGAAATTCCCAACCCCCAAATGATTAAATATTTTTCACAATCTTAGAAATATGTTTACTTGCATGCACCAACAACTTATCATGGAAACGTTTCAGTTTAGTTGTGATATCAGCTGACTGTCTCTTAACATAATGACTGTGAAGGAAGACAGTAGAAGATTGCTGGCTACAGCGTGTGTGGACAAAGCAAAGGAATACATGAATTTGATGTGCTTTTCACCTCTCATTTGTCTTGTGGAAGTCCAGCTTTTGAGATTTTAGTTCTGAAGCTCGCCAGTTCTCTTGTCTACCTTGTGCATTCCAATCCACCAGATCACCAAGAGAGTGACCAATGCTTGGAAACACGTTTTTCCAAGTTTTCTGGGGCTATATTCTGCAAGCTCACTGTTCTGTATGAGCAGGACTGGCAGAGTATTAACTTGTATTGAGCTCTGAGCAGCACAATACCTTGTTCCCACAGGTTCTCCATGCAAGCCAAGCAGAGAAGAGCCAATGCTTCAGAGAACTTGGAAAAGGAGAGGAGCCACCTCTGTATGCATCCATGGTGCCACAGAAGCCGCTTCTGTCTGCGTGCGCAGCTGCTGATTTTCTAACCCAGCTCTCAGGTAGGACATCTTGTGATGAAATATTCAGGAAATAAGTAAACACAATTAGGAAAAAATGTAAAAGTCATACTCAAATTTAAAATGCAAGTGTGTGCATTTGTACGTGTTTCCTTGTTGCTAGTTGCAGTAGTGCCTCAATGTCATTATTTTAATATGTTTGTATGCACAGACTTGTCATACGGTATGGTTATGTTACCCTTGACTTCCAGCTGCACTACAACTCTGGTTACTATTATTTTAAGTTATGTGTCTCTATATAATGGTCCACCCAGAAGAAAAAAATAACACATTATGTTATATTAAGCAATCAACATTCACAGAACTTCAGCTTCTCAGTTATCATTTATAGTTATCCTTATGTTTATAGCATAAAATACAAATTAGCGTTCTCAAGTTACATCTTTGAGGGCCTGTCCTTTTTCTTTCTGCTAGTCTGAGAAAAACTTCAGCAGTTGTCATGAAATAATCCTGTGTGTTAATCTATTGTTGCCATTTTGAAAAGTGTGAAATTATTCCCTTCAGAAGTAGTCCTTATGATACTAATTTGAAAGGAGATAAAGGAAACTATCCAGAATATTAACCACTCTCAAGTTTACAAGGTAGAGAATGGAGTTGGGTCTCATTGTCATATTTTGCAGCTGATGCTACAACATTAAGTAAATTTAAAAATTAAAGTCATAATCTGTATTTTAATATTGACACAGTCCCTGCCATTTTGACTTTGCCATTCAAACCAGAATGCCAGAAGGATAATACTTGCATGGTTTGGTTACAGAATTAAGCAAATTAGAGAGCTATTCACTTATTTCTGGAATATCAGGAATTGGACGTGTTGGTAAAGTATGTTGTCTTAAACCAGAATGACTCATCTGATACAGTATAGTTGATACTTCTAGCTTTTTAAGGAAAATACTCTTCTAAAAAATGAAAAAAAACCCCAAAACATTCTGCAGGATATTATTACCTAGCTAAGGATGCTGAAGGAACTTGGAGATTCAGATACAAAGACTCAAATATCAGGTTAAGCCTGGGATAATGTTTGTGCTAGCAGTCAAAATAATCACCAGGTGATTAAGGTCTTCTCTAACAACAAAATTACATTGCGGATCTTCTGGACTCTGAAGGGGATTCACTCTGCCAGTGTTTTGAATAATAAGGGGGCTGGTGATGTAATATATATTCTGGAACACTTTGTCCACATGTTATCGGAATGCCCGCAATGCAAGAGTTATGGGAAATATATCATAGTCCCTCGACTGGAGTTTATACAGAATATTACTCTGCCATAGGATCCCTTTATCTACATTCTAGATGGCCTGACAATGACTCCCCAAATGCCTGAAGCCAATTTAAAAAGGATACTAAGAGCACTCTAATAGCTGAAGTTATTACGACTAAAGTGTAAATCAATGCTGTGTACATTCCAAGGAGGAAGAACGGGTCCGAATAAACTTTGTCTTAATGGAAAGAGTATCTTAGACAAATTCTGCATATATGGAGGCAGATACACGTATGGCGCCATATTGTGCAGTCAGGTCTACAGACTTCCCTTTGTCTGTAGTGAAAGGTGAATTTACTTAGAACAAACTTCCACTGTTGCTGATCTTAATGATTGCACTAACCTTGCTAGTTTTGCTAGATAGGCATTGAAAGTGAGTCTAAGTTGGGCTGTATATACAAGACAGATGCAAGAGGAAGGACAGAGGAACATAAAGCTGCACCCCTCATATCGCCCATCCCTGGTGCTGGACCAGGCTGGTGGAGCGCGGAGGTTCCCAGCCACTGCCAGTTTGCCCCTTTCTCTCTCCTGCCAGCCTTTGCCTTCTACCCTTTTGGGTACTATGCCATTTCTACTAGCTAATTCTTGTTCGTAACGTTAGCAGTGATGAATAGGTCTGTCGGACACTTTTGGTGGATTGTGTGCCAACACGCACCAAAAATATGAGTTGAGGTCGTGGGCTGTGCCTAGTTCTGGGGCATAGGTTTTCTCACTCCTGATTTATATACAACAATTGTGTGACAGCCACTTTAGTCAAAGGGGGTGTAAATCTTTTAATTTCTTCTCATCTTGAGAATATTCTGTACTCTGAATACCATGGATTTTTAGGGATAGCTAGTGGGGGCCCAGTTCTGGATGTGATCCTCTATCTTTACCCATCTCCAGTTATCCAGAGATAATCAGATATTAGAGAAGGTTGGAAATTGGTCTCCTATTAATAATTTAAAAAAAAAAGTGATAAAAGACTCTGATCTTGCCAGTGTCATAAGTAATGTCACTTAGTAAAGTGACTGGCACTAGCTGTAGGCTCAGATATGCCAATTATAATTAAAGCCATTATTTTCAAATACAGTTCAGTTTATTCCTGGTGAAAAGTAAAGAGAATTTTAGAGTGACAAATCTCTCTGGAAAATGCAAACTTGACGAAAAGGCTGTATTTTTAGACTACCTGTAATAATTTGGTTTCAGGTTTGAAATGAATATTATGTTAAAACATATTCTTTAAAATGAGTGTTGACCAACCTAACATACTGTACAACATTAGAATCTGTATGTGCCTGTCAGGATCATCTTGAGAAAGCAAAGGATGACTTACAAGGCAGAAGTGACATTTAGTTCTTAGATCAACAGCCTTCAAACATCTGTAGTATGGTTTGCAGAAAGGTACCGAACTATTATCCATTGCAAATCTGATGCTCGTTTAAGGTTTTCCTGAAAGATGACCAAATTGCCACCTATTTTTGAGAATTAAAACCAAAGATGGTGCTCTAAAAAAAAAGAGGCAGTGAAGCTGTACTCTATATCTGCTAGCAGACCGCAATTGCCTGAAAGAATTGTTGATAAAACTCAGGGTTTGGTTATTTACTTACAGCAAAACACAGATAATGGTTGTATTTTGTGAAGTCATATAACGCCCTGAGACACCAGTCACCCTTGGTGGGTTTCTTTCCTAAAATGAATGGGATTCTTGGGGATGACCGCAGGAGAATATAAAACAGCCATGAAGTAGCTCCCCTGAGCAGCCGTTCGTTCCTGTGAAGGCAGCTTTTAGCTCCAGACAAAAGCCCTGAGAAGGGGAAGGTGTTTCCAAATGCTCTGAGCCCTCTGCCCCGGAGGACATCCCGGAGGAACAAGGGGATGTAATCAGTTTGGGACTGTGGCTGCTCTGAAGATGCAGCTCCTGTCGTTGGCAACCTGGAACTGAAGGTTAACTGGCAGATGATGAAACAGAAATTTTGTCACTGACCTTTGCCTGCTGACGAGTACGCCAGTGCTGCTCAGATCCAGTGGTGCAGTCAGTGTTTCTCTTCTTCTGGCCTTCTTTTAGATCCATTTGCACAAGGTGATGGTGCGTTTGTGCTCTCTGGTATTTGTTCGAACGCCCGCCCTACTGCTGGCCACCAGAGATTACCCTGAAAACCGGCTACGGTGCAATGGTCTGAGGTCTGATGTTAACTTAAGGGATAGATAAAATTCCTGCTTGCGCTGCAGGTGACCGGGATCTAGGCAAGAAAAGTTGCTGTAGCTGATTTTTTTTTTTTCATTCTCATCTTGCTGCATTGGGCAGCTGTTTTGTCCTTATTGGCAGACTTAAAGTCTTGGCTTTGTTTTCTGCCCTGTAATCTTGTGTTGATGTCCTTTATGTTCCCAAACCCTCTGTTTAAAAGTGTTTCCATTTGATATGATTAATAACTCTTGTAAGTGATCTCTATTAAGGACTCAAAACTCAATTTCAAATATTTTTGTGGCGCTTCTGGTGGGCCTTGCTGGGATAAATTAAGCCTATTTTTCCCCTGATTGCTTCGTTGGATCTCTTTGTAACTTCACCTTGTATTCCTTTCTGTTCAATACTTTTCAAAGTACTGAGAGTTTAAAGAGGTACAATAAATCCCAGATCAGTTTTTAATGACCATGGTAAGCCTGCTTGTAATATGTCAGTAAGCTGAGCCTAAAAGCCAATGGGGAATAGGCCATTTCTGCCTTAGTAATTGCCTCCACAGAAAGATTTATAATGTCATTATCCGAATCTACAAGAAATAACTCACAGAGCTGAAATACCCTAAAAAAATATTACAATTCTCTTAAAATCTAGTCATTCATAAATGCTAAATCATAAAACTTTTTTCAAGATGTTTTATGTTAAAAATAAAACACAGTCAAAATATAAATGTACTTTTCTTAATCAGATTCTTCGTTCTTTATGTATCTGTTTTCCCTGCCGTAGTTTGGGCGGAAGAATGGTGCAGTGCACAGCCCAGATCTAGCTCTGCGCTGCTGCAAACACAAACGAGTACTGAAAAGCCACAAAGAAGAGGAGCATTCCCAGTCATTTTTCTTTATTTGTGGGTGATTCCAGGGGGGAAGAGGGTTAGTTAGCACTGCAATAAAATTAATTTTAGCAATAAAAAATCACTCCCCCCTTCTCCTTCCACCATTTTCCCAGGAAAAGCCACACTAAACGTCCTGATAAATGTACTGCGGTACTGTTTTAAGCCATTTCAGCCAGCTTCCTTTGCCCTTAGCATTCCCCAATCAGAAGATATCATTCATTTCTTTCAAAAAGCAGGAAATGTACTCTTCAATTTGTCTGGTGTTTAATAAAGTGCTAGAATTACCATAGCTACCCTCATCTTCTGATGCTTTAATACACTGTGAGATTTATACTAATTTCAACCAGACTATATTCTTCAGCGTAGAAAGCTTGTACACTTAAAAGGGCACTGTCAGTGTGCGTTTTTTTCTTTTTTTTTTTAATCATGAGCTCCTATAAGCGAGGACCAGTTTTCTATTTCCCTGAAGATTTTGAATTGGTTTACTTTTTTTTTTTTTCCCACGTTATTGTTTGTTCTGCGTCCATATGAGCTTGTTTTTTGCTTCTGAGTGGTTTTGCCATGGCTTTTTTTAAATTCCGTCTCATTCATTGTTTAAATAAATATTATTCACTGACATCTGTGGAGATGTGTTTTAATGCAGTTGCTTCAACCAGTCAAGTGATTCCTAAAATCAGTGAAAGATTTCTAGTCTGCTGTAGTGTAATTATTCTCTGAAGTTCAAATTAAACTTTTCAGAGCCCAATATCTGCTCTTAGAATGTAAATTATAGAGGCTAACACACTGCTTAAAGTGTGGCAGTTCTGTTATTAACTTGAATAGGTCCAGGATTTCATCCCACGTCCCATACACCTCAGAGCACAGATGTATCTTAAGTAGTAAATTATTACTCATTTCTAGTGAGCATTGTAAACTTTCAGGTTCTTTGCTTCAAAGAAATGAGCTCCCTGAAACAGAAATTATTTCCCAGTCAGGTCACTCTGATCTTCGTAATGTCACCTGAATCTAAGAGGTCTGTGAAAACAATATTGATGCATTTATTTCTTGAGTTTAAAAATTATTTATAAGAAAACAAACATGTGCTTCTGCCTCTGGATGTGTATATCCTGTTCTTATCAATAGTAGTGGGAATATTCTTTCGCACAGAGATCAAAATACATTGTAATACACCTATCATCTGTGAGCTTCTACTGTGCGCCTTGTAGCTTTACTTTTAAATCTTTCCCTGATTTCTGAGGCAATGTGATGTGTGCTTTTCAGCTCTGAGCTCTGCAAAGAAGTCAGTGACAACTAAATGAAACTGGAATTTTGGAGTGGTCTGTCTTATGTTGATATGTTCAGGAAAGAAAAAAAAAAATCACGTCTTCTATGAAAGCCTATTTTTCTTAAGAGCTGCTGAATCCTCGGTACAGTCAGATTTATAATTCGAAGTAAACTTGATTCATTGTTGATAATTAGCTTTTAAACCTAATCTGGATTGAGATCAGAATACAGCAACTAAAATAAAAATCCTTGCACTGAATCTAAAAGCCTGTGAAGAAATGGCAGTCGATGCAAGGTGACAGTCTGGACTGAGCCGTCTTGGGCCATGTCCTTAAACTGGAGGAATACAAATTCGCTTTCATCAGGATTGGTGATAATAGGATTGCAGCAGAGAGAACCTCACCCCAACGAAGGCTGAAAGAATATCAAAATATCCTTTTTCTCCTTCTGTTAGAAACTCATCCTGTAAGAATCAGGGTGAAATAATGAATTGAGGTTGGTCAGGATTAGTCTCTGGTTATTCACTTGGTGCCATGCTTCTTCACTATTGTATGTAGCAAATGTTTCCTGACAGGCTGACTAGGAATAATAAAAGGATAAAGGACTCTGGTGACATACTGAATGTTACAATTGTTATTCCTGTCCTCTAAATGTGGTTTACCTTTGGCAGTGTCAGAGGTGACTAATCTCGGAGCCCAGGCAAACAGAATGATGAGCTGTTGGGATAAATGTGCTCGGTGCTGCTGTCCTGCTGTCTCTGCCCGTGTGAAGTCCTGTTAAAGTTTATAAGACTGTGTAAGTGCCAAGTGTAGGGGCTTGTTTCTTTCCAGGAGTTACTTGGGGGGGAAGGAAAAACAAAGGAAAAAAAGAGGAGGAATAGTTTTTATGCTCATTCTTTCAGCTGTCATGAAAATCATTAATCAGTTGGGTGTTTCATCCTTACTTTACGTATGGCATGTTTTTCCGTGAGATCTTTATTAACTACTGTCAAAGTGATGACGTTCACATCTGTATATATGAACTTTCCTGGGATCTGATCTATTTGCTGGTCTGGTTCTAAAACACCTCCTGAAGTTGGACTGCTGGCTCAGTAGAGTGGCGAGGGTGTGGGCTCGAGTTCCCATTTCTGTCCCGTGAGGTAGCTGTGCCAACTGCCTTATGCGTGAGCTCGTTTCTTCCGCAGCCAACATGACAATTTGGGCATATGCATGATATATTGTTACCTTAAATCAAAATACTTCTCATAAGACGTACTGTGCAATTCCTAACCAGCAATCAGAGAACAGGGTCTGCATTATATCACAGACTAATGTGCCGCCAATATTTCTCTTTACTGCCATCCCCTTTCCTATCCAAGGAAGTGATAGTTGCAAGCACAAGTCCTAGATCAGAAACCTCTGATGGCAAAGACTGTATTTTGCCTTAGCAGCATGTTCTTCACCAAGAAAGATGCTGCGGCTCCCCTAGGAAGTGCCCTGTTCTTTTTCCATATTGCTTCAAAGAGAACGGTGAATTCACAGGCCCTCAGCACTGGTGGTGCCTGTGCAAGAAGAAGACAGTGCGCATTTCAGAACAGCTGATGAAAATTTTCATAGCATTTAAGTAAAAAGTAAACAAATAAGTATTTTTTGCCAAGAAGAAAAGACGTTGAATTTTTTAAATTGCATCCCTGTTAGTGTTGTGATAAATGCTGTGGTCTTTACAAGTGGAGTAGTTAATTATGGGTGAGAAATCTCACCATGAGAGGTCCTTGAGAAATGGTTAAAGGACCCAAATAACTAATAAACATACAGTCAATTCATTTCAGGATCCCCTGAAGAGGATAGTTCCAGGAGGGAGGCAAGTAGGTAAAATTATGTTGCTAAAGAGAAAGGCAGACCATTGCAATGTGCACATTCTTAAATTCCTTTGCTGTCATGGCTCCTACACAGTTAACATAGTTTGCTGTTCTGCTTTCTTTATCATTGTATCATCCAAATATAAACATATGCAAAAATTTTAGGTGAATAGTGTAAGGTTATATAACCTTTGAATTATTTAGAAACCGCAACTGTATTCTGGGTAGTTTTAAGGACCTTATTTCTATCCGACTTTTAATTTTGCATGCAACTTTCCACTCTCAAAACTGACTGCACCAACAGAACTTGAGTTTGGATAAATTACTCTGATATTGGCCCATGTGTAATGTATGCTAATGAAATATAAGTGTACAGGTCAAAAGAGAAATATTTAATGGGGGTGTTTACCAGTCGGTGATGGGAACAGAGAGCTCAGAATATACCAAGACAGAGTAGTTAGTGAATCTGTCATACACATAAATCAGCCACACTCCCTCTGCATTTCTAATTGTCTCCCTAAAAAGGTTTTAGTCAACCCCTTAAAATGATGATCACACAAATGCATTTTTATATCGCCTGTTTGCTTTTAGTTATGCAAATTTGTTGAAGAGAAACTATGTACTCAAAATGCTCTAAAATTTTAAAACCTACAGATGTCTGTGGTGTGAGAGAATGTATGGGGTTTTTTTAAAAAAAAAAAAAAAAAAGAGTTAATGCTCTCCGGCCAGATACAGGAGGGTACTGATCTGGGGTTCAAGGCTGGTTCCAGATATAAGTAAAACAGGGGGCTGATCAGGGCAGTAACAGGGGCTGGGGAGACTCACAGTATTATGGTCTGGTTTTACGACATTCTTCAGGCTTCTCATTTCAGCGGTAGCTTTCTATAGAAGTGAATTGTTAGATGGACTGAAAGCTGCTTTCATCTCTGCAATGGTTTATTATTATTCAATTAATTTCTTAAAAATGTTGATTGAAATTAACTTTCCAGTGTGCCTAAGTCACTTTTGAAACGGCACGTTAACCCTCTAAATAACTTAGGTTTAGCAATGGTGGCCAGAGCAATGATTAAACAGCTTTGGAAAATGCAGACCTTCCTTCTGTGGGTGAATGTTGGCTTTCACTGCTTGGGTATTCAGCAAGCAGCCGCTGCCCTGGGGTGCTGATCCTAGTTTTGGCCTCAGACATGACAGGAACGATGGTATACTTGAAAAAGAAAAGATCATTGTATGGTCTGTCACTGTTCAGGGCATACATCTCACAAGAAATCTTGTTAGGCTTGGAGACTTTAGATCAGGCATAAAGCTTTCAGTCAGGATCTTGTGTATTTGACCTTCACACTTGTCTTTCACAGCTGTCGCTACAGTAGATTCACAAGAATTAAACCGAGCGCAGATGTGTCTGGAGGTGCAGGTAGGGGCAGACTTTTGGAGACATCTCTGCCTGCTTTCTCAACGGGCGCGTTCATGTCCACCAGCCCAAGAGCCTGGGAAGATGGATTGTCCATCTGTCTGAGCTGGCCCATGTAGACATACTTCTCGATTTGATCATGATGTTTAGCGCTGAAAGCCAAATTTAGCAGCATATCTGGAGGCTTAACGTTACTGACGCTGTGCTGAGCCTATGCCTTGGTATACCTGGCATATTCCACAAGTCCTAAATTAACACACAAATACTGAAGAAGGATGTAAAAATCAAAACTCTGAATATGATACAGTGATTTTATAGAGTTCTGCATTGCCTTAAATCCACTACAGAGCTCCCGCTCATGTCAGCGGGCACTATATGGCCCATCGTTTGTCAGACCATTTGAATTCAGTGGCTCTAGCACTTAGTCTTTTGGAAAACATCCTGCATGGTTTGATTTACAGCACTGTAGAGCTGATTAAAAAGTCGCTCATTAAAAAGGTATCTTTTATTATAATTGCTAAATATTTTTTGGTGTGGTTAGTAGGTTTCACCTTTAAAATGATGTATGCGTGCTGGCTCTTCTCCCAAGCTGTCGAGTCAGAGCCACTGGCTGGTAGATTTGTACTGAAGTGGCAGAGGCTTTGCAGTGCTTTGCATTTTCACACGCTTGCTTTTCTCGAGTAGAGGAATATCAGCGTATTCTTGTGGATAGGGTAGAATTTGGAAACCTGGCTTTCACTCCAAGGAACCAGTTTCCTCTCTGAACTGGGAGAAGCTATTTAACTCCTCCTCTATTTCACAACAGCTGGAATTAGACCTATCTGTCACAAAATGTTTGGACCGTCCTGTATAAAAAGCACTACACAAGTTCTAGCTAGATAGTCATCGTAGGATTTCATTTACCAAGCGCTGTGAAGCTGGTTTTTCAAATAACAAAAGAAATGTTGCTATAATGGCATACACACTCCTTATTTCTATCCCTCCCTTCTGCCTTGATCTTTGAACCCTTTGGCTTCCTCCTTAGCTTTATTCCTCAAGATGATGATTCTTCTGTGCTGTGTTCTCTTTACAGATAGACTCATGGGAGGAAGATAACTCTTAGTCCAGGCTTCCTTCTTGGCTCTACATATGTCCCATGCCTTACCAAAGCTGTTAAAATCCAAAATCTTTGCCTAGAGGGTCTGCTTAGATGATGATGGCTCAACAACACACTGTGACACCCACTTTTAGGCCAGTCCATCCTAAATATCAAAACCAGCAGTTCCTGGTTTTCATTGTCATCGTCATCAGGTGTTTCCTGTGGCAGGGCAGTAAGCTGCATCAGCGAACAGGTCCAATTAAAAAAAACTATATGGGCGGGGTGGGGAATGGTTATGACAGCGTCACTACTGCAGTGACTTCCTGCTTGTGCTACACGGATAGAAACGGGATAGGTTAAGCAGAGAGGATCACAAGATGACTAAGCTCATTTGAAACAAGAAATCCAGCCAGGACTGTGACTCGCCTGGAAATCATGGAGGGCAACTGCCCGATCTGTTACAGGGAGCCATATGGTGATCTGCTTTGCAAAGCATGGGTGAGGTCTGAGGGCAATGACAAGAAGGAAACCAGTCTGTTTGATAGGACCGAATCTGGGTTTTTAAGCAGGTTTCATGTCAGGACACATCCCTGAAGAAGCAAATTCGTAGCTGAGCTGGCATTTTTAACTCATCTCAACTCTTGAAGTCTGCAGTCAGCCCTACAATATCATCTTCAGAGTAAGATACTGCTTTTCTAGCAGAACAAAAGAACCATTAATGACACCAATTAACCAGTGTAATTCTCATTTACACCTCTTTATTACCTTCCACACACAGTATGTGATACATTATACATCCCATTAATTGTTAACATACACGCAAGTCAAGATCTTTTATTATACTAGGTCATCTATCATTGATACAGAGATATAGATATTTTATAGCTGAGCCAACTAACACTACTGTAGAGCAGAATCTATAACCATTTTCACATCAAGTCTGATTGCGTTATTAAGCCCTTTGGAAGTGCTTAGTATGTAATTTGGCCTCCTCCCAGAAGGTATTTTAGAGGGGAACAAAAAACTGGGATTTGGGGTAAGTTGTACTCATTTTGTGATTTTTTTAAAAAATTATTTTTTACCATTTTAAAGCTCAGAGGTGGAGCATTGCTCTGTTGCACTGTAAATTCCACTTATCTAACAAGCATAATACTTTTCTCTTCATTAACTGAAAACATAGAGGAATTAGTGAAGGACTAGCATTTAAGGGGAATCTAGGTGGGAATTCTTCTTTTAAAGTGCCAATGACTTTGCATTTTCAAAGGATAGAAAAGCCAAAACTATAATGCAATAGGTATAATGCACTTTGTCCATTCCCCGCTGCACTCCAGTTATCAATGGGCTAAATATTACCCTCAACTATTGATGTTATTTACAGTCAATGATAGAAGCTTTTGAAGCTTGTTTTAGACACCCAGGTCGTATGGCTACTCTTCCATACTCTGATCTTAAACTCCAAAAGTATTTTTTTCTGTCGTCTTACTTTGTAAGAGAGCTTACAAAATTTGTTTGTTCTTTAGAGGAAATACGAAATTACATGCCCCGGCTATGTTTCCATTTTCTTGCTCTGACTTCTGATTTGGTTCCTGGTTTCTCCTCGCACACGTAGTTAAACCTGCTAGCCGTGCATGCAGCACTCCTTGTTGTGGGTCTCGAAGCCCTGATGTCCACTGCAGCCGCCTGCTGCACAGGCTGGGCAGAGGGGTTCGCAGTGCTGAGAGAAGGGCTCTGTATGCTGCTCCTTGCTACCCCCGCTGCAGGTTGTTGTGTCCCCACCGAGGCTAGAGCTCAGCTGTCTAAATGCTCATCCTTCACGCCGTGATTCGGGAGCCCTGACTAACGCCACTGTCTCCCAGACAGGACCGGTGGCTGCTGCCAGTCTCCTGGGGAGCTGCAGCAAAGGGGCACTCAGGCAGAATGATTTTTGGAGGCAGCTACTAATAGTATCACTCCTCAACTGAGCCTGGAGACTAACTGTGTGAGTGCTTTTCTTCTGAGAAGTGCTCCTGAGAAGCATCAGTTAACAGCACCCTTCCCAGAGAGAAGTTGGACCTGCTTCTTAGAAACCAAGCAGAAACAAATTTTATATTTGAGCTTGTATCGGCAATGAAAAGCAATGTTGCCAGTTATCTACTCACAGATAAAAGACCATGACTGCTGTTCCACCAATGCCTGTAGTAAAAAGCTTAAGGTGATGGAGTTTAGCAAAGAAACGGTGCAAGCAGTAGTCAAGCAGGCAAGTAAGAGAAGCCAGAGCGGCTGCCTTGTGATTGAGATGGGTGTCCATGCGTATGCTCTTCCGGTGGTAAAAGGAAATCCAGCACCTTTACTTAAGCCCCAGAGTGGAAGGAGCAGGCGTTTGGGCTGATAGGTGTGTGTCCTGCCCGAAAACTGCCTTTTGAGGAGCTGCCAGTGGTTGCTGCCTCTGCCAGCGGGTCTGGGTGGGATAGCAGGGGGTTGTTGGGCTTGCTGGGCTGAACCTACAGCTTGAACCTGGAGAGGACAGCCACAATTTTGCCAGATACAGTAATTTAAAAGAGGGGTGAGGGAAAACCATCCTAGTGTTTCAGGACAGGCCTGCCCAGCTGTGCCTGCCAACACACAGAGGGGAGTACAGTTCTCTAAATAAATGTGTGCTTTAGGCCAGCGGAATCTGTCAGTAATTTGGCCCTTACATTTAGCCTTTCCTAAAGAGAATCTTTTCAAGTGATTTTGAAACTTAATGTCCGTGGTGTCTGTGCGACAGCTCCTCTGTGCCTTGTGTCTGAGTGAACAGATGAATGCAGGCACTGGCCAAGTCCGTCCGTGGCCATGGACTGACGCAGTGACAGACAGGACAGCAGACCTCCATCTCCTCTCTGTGCCGCTCCAGCCGCCGGGCAAAGCTCATCTGCACCCAGTCAGCTACCAAACAGAGCTGTAACAGCTCTCGGACTGGTACACGTGTTACTTCTTCACTCATATCCAAGTTTACTGCATAATTATATATAAAGAAAAGCATCTGTGCATCTGCTATGCTGACTTGTACTTCTAGAACTGTATTTCTGCTTTAGGCAGAATTCACAGAAACTGGTGCTAGAAGTGTAGGACCTGAGAAATGCTGCAGTCCACGTCTGCTGGTGGAAATCGCTGGGTAATTCCTCTCGCAGGGCTTTGTCCCTGGGTCCCGTCTTGTCGAGCAGGGCCCTGGCAGCCTCCTGCCCACCTCGTGCAGGCAGCGCCCACGTCTTTGCTTGGGTCTGGCACGACCTGAGCACGACGGGCCCCAGAAAACGGCTTCACGCTATTCTAAATCCAGCTTCCATTATCTATATTCTTTAATTAGAGCAAATGAATACTAATTATTCATGGCTAGTATTTTATCAAAATGAATGGCAGCAGCAGTTGGAGACTTTGCCCATTAGACTTGTATCTGTTATATACAAAATGTTGATATATTCACTTCATGTGTGCTATTCTGGTGTACGTTTAGAATGGAAGTGGTTTGAGGCTAATGTGGTGTCAGTAAACAATTAAATACCATTGACTGAGCAGTTGATGACCCTAAATAGGGAGCACAGTGTTAGAGGGAGAAGGAGGTTTGTATTAGCATAGCCCCTACAAGAAATACGTATTTAAATAACTCCCCAAAACATTGCTAGTTTTCTTTTCTACGACTGGATTTCATTGTTAGTCAACACCTAATTTAGTTAATCGAAACCGTCACCTGACAAAACTGATGTAGTCCCTGACTCTGGTGGAAAAAGGAATTAAAAAACGCTGGTATCATACACAGAGAATAAGACAAAAATATCTATTTGTCCCTGCCTGGCACATCAGTATGTACTGATCCATTTCATCTTTGATTATTAATTTTTTCATAATTAGCCTATCATAAAAATAGGGTCTCAGTTAAAAATTACACATAAAAAAAAAAATCTGTAATGATACGGTCTGTAAGACATTTTTCTCCCAAACTTATGATGTGTTTTCTAATCATATCTTGTACTACATCTGGGCTTTTCAGGTGACTCTTCAGACCAGTACTGGTAAATTCTTGATAACTTTGTAATCTCCAGTTAAAGAAAGAGGAAACTAAGCTGTAGGTAAGTTTCTGCAGTTATCCTGGTTCTGTACTAGGATATATATGAGAGCCTCAGAGCGGCTTGTCCGAGTTAATGCTGAAGAGCAGAGCTCTTGTGTTGAAATCGCAGTTTAATATTCTGTAACCACAAGGCAGCCTGCCCTGCTGAAGAAAACCTAAAAATCCCTTTAAGATTCTTTTAAGAAAGTGTTTAGCATTTTAAGAAAATCTAATTTCCTTTGCTGTGGTGTTGGTTGTGTGGTGTTATTTTTAGAAGGGATATTAAAGTTCTAAGACAGAAGAATATTCCTAGGGAGACCTTTATAAATACCTAAATCAGTAAGATGATTAACCATCAGATTTTTAGCAGGCTGTTGATTTAACAAAAGAAAAAAAGAAAAAAAAAAAGAAAAAACACCCCTGGTTTGCTCAAGGCTTCCTCAGACTCCCATAGTGTGATTTTTGTATACTACAGCTGTGGAGTCTAACAGATGCAATATGAAATTCGTATAGGGATATGAGGCAAATTATAGAATATTAAAATGGAGAAGGAACATTATTACATGCAGCCTGGTCTAGCGGGAGGTGTCCCTGCCCAGGGCAGGGGGTTGGAACTGGATGATCTTTAAAGTCCCTTCCAGCCCGAACCATTCTGTGATTCTGTGTGTGTTCTATATCATTGCATAAAGAAAATCTTAGATTTCATTGAAAATAATAGTCATCTAAGTTATGTTGAAAGCAGGAATACAATACTAAAGAATGATTATTGCATATGTAGAACATATATTTGATGGTGTAAAGAGTTCATGGGCATAACATAAGAAGGGGGTTAGGGTTTTATTTTAGTTTGCCTTTTTTCCCTTTTTCCTTCTTTATGACAAGGACTAAATTTCTCCAGGCTAGACACGCTGTTTCTTTAGAAAGGAAGTGGTAAAGATCATCTTAATTTGTGACGCTATTTTTTGGGCTGGTAGAGTTCACAGCAACCCTAATTCTAATTCCTAATATTAATCCTGAAGTTTCCATTATTCCTAGTTATACCTTTTAAGCTGCTCATGATTTTTTCTTCTCTTTTCTTTACATCTTTCTATAGGAAATAATTGTAAGAGATATCTTACGCTTCCTCTCTTGTCTGTCCCTCAGCTGTATGTGCTCAAAAATCTTTCTGTGTACATTTATTTTGTCCTTCTCGCCTGTGAAACGTGTTGATCGCTGTTGTGCCAACTCTCTCTGCTCTGTCGGCGTGGGGCTGATGCTGAGCTCCGTAGAGCTGCGCTGCCCTGTGCTGCACAGCTGAGCTGCCAGCGCCTGGTCTGCGTCTCTCTGTGTGTAACCCGTCTGGGTGTCCTCTTTACTGAATTATATTGTCAGCCTTTGTCTACCTTAGCTTCTTCCTATCGTTAACCATGTCCTATCTTTAAATTATTTTGTTTTACTCTTTTTTTTTCCCTCATTTAAAATTCAGAGCATTTATTGTAATGAGTTAAAAGACAATGATACCAAACCATAATTTGCTGATACATGTAGCGTTAATAAAAAACCCCTTAAACTTCCAGATTAATTTATTCATTCGGGTTTCTTGCTTGGCTCTAGTCTCTAGAAAGCACAGATACACCAACAGCTCTGAAATGCTGTTTGCAGAAGAACCGCAGAAGTAACACAGTTCCCAGAAGAACTGGGCACAGAAGTAGCATCCTTTTATTCCCACTTACTTGCTTTTAATAATTTCTGTATTTTAGGGAGTAGGTTATAAAGATCAAGTAGTAAATCCTCAGTGAGCTGAAAATACTAGCACTTGCAGTCTCCATGTCCTCTGTCCTGCCCAAACAGCACTTGCTGCAGTTCTGGGAGGGACCTGGATTGATCAGTTGTTCCTCTTGACATCCTCTCAGTCTGCCCCTGTGGTGGAGATTTCGGACTGAAAGAGACTGAGCTTATGCTGTTTGCTAATAGTTCACTAATAATATGTTTTAATACCAGAGTGTGGGATAGGGAAAGGTGCTGCAGCCTCCGAAACTCCGCGGAGCTGGGGAGGCCTGCGGCCGGGCAGGCTGCTGGCTTTGCTGCAGCAAAGCGGGCTGGGCAGATCAGGGTACCCAGACCCCCCGTGTGGTCAAGCTTTTTCAATTAAGATCCATCATACTTGCTTTTCCTCCGTTTCTTTTTTTTTTCACCTGAGCGATCTTGTACACATTTCTGATTGATCATTAAGAGTTGCATCTCTTTAAACCAAAGCAAGCAATAAAGCTTGCATTACTATTACATTAGTATATATTGAGTCTATTAGCAGCCTTTTTTTATTTCCACATACCTATAATATCAGCCCAAGCCAGATCCATAGCATTTTTCTGAAACTTCCTATGCCCACTGACGGGAGTCAGGATTAGCTCCTTTTAAAACACGTAATAGCTTTGCAAAGAGGGGAATGGGTTGGGAATGTGTCATTTGAGATTTTGATAAAAACCTAATGGGAAATCGGTCAATGAGCCAACTTGAAGGAGCTAGAAACGTAATATGAACAAAGATCAGCAAAGCTCCTCAGGTTGCCCAGAAGTATTAAGTGTTTCATTTGCGAAATCCCCAAAGTCTGCCAATACTTGAAAGCTTGGCATGGTGCAGAAGGTGCGCTTGCTAAGACAGGGTTAGCACAGATGGGAGCCAAAGAACTGAGAATGTTTTGTGTCCCCATCTGATGAATCTTAAGGCTCCATTTTTGCAGGTGGATTCCAAAATAAGATAGCAGGTGGCATATTTAAGGATTTCAAAGGAAACCTGCAGTTTTAGTGAAGAAAGGTGATAAAATTCCAGAAGGACATGCATTTGCAGCAAGATCTTTAAGCTGTTTTTTTTTATCCTGTTCACCCTATAGAAGATTATTTAGGTAGAGACACGGTATCTCTGGTCCCTGTGGATGCTGTGATTCATAGTTCATAATCAGTGTAAAGAAACTTTTGTTGTATGCACTTCTTGAAATACATCCAGCCCACTGCAAACTGTGTACGAGATGGGAAACGAGACAACTGTGAGGTGCCCAGGCAAGCAGAGCTGGTTCTAAATTAGTTAAATCGGAAATATCGGGAAGAAACGTAGGTTGAAAATGAACGTGCTGAGTTAAAAACAAAATGATGTGATGATTATTTAGCAAACAAAAAACCTGCATGGATTCAACATAAGCAATACTACCGTATTGGAAAAAAAGACTTATTTTATTTTTTTTGCCTGATCAGCTGATTGCGGTTTTTGATAGCTGGAACCCTAGCTTTTCAGACTGTTTTGTGTAGGTGAGTTTTTCATGTGTGAGAGAACCCCTGAAGTCTAATAGAAACCTTTTAAGTAAATCTTACACAGCTCTAATCTCTCAAAAGCTCACATGTTCTTCTCCTCTGTTCTTATTTAATTTTTAATAAGAACAATTCCATGCAGCTCTAAAGCATGGCTCAATTAAGAAATATTCCTACCAGGCATCTTTGAAATCTTGGGAGGTTTTTCCTTTTTTCTTTTTTCTTCTTTTTTTTTGTTGTTGTTGTTGTTTGATTTTTTCCAGTTAACCCCTGCAAATCTCAATTTTGGTTGGCTGAAGTTTAGAGAAGGAGTTTCTCTTTAATTGCAAGCTCCACTTCACACTGTTATTTACAAGTAGACCAAATAACTTTCAAAGTTTTATGTTTTATGCTCGGAGACCATCGAACACATTAGTGCTGTATTCTAAAGTTACAAAAAGGATCTTTGATCTAATTCCCTAGACGTTATCTGTCCAAAAAGTATCTCTAGGTCATGAGAGGTAATTAAAAAAAAAAAAAAAAGTCTGAATCAAAATTTCAAGCCCAGGTATTTTATAGTAATCAAACCTTAACTGCTTTATGATTCACTTTTATTTTTATAGTGTATGGCACTCTTCTTGCTGCTCTGGTTAAGCTTGTATCAGCATTTCCATTATAAAATGATGCTTTCAGGGGTTTATAACTTAGCTGCAAAAATTTACTCTGAGTTTAAGATGGCATTATGACCTGACTGGAAAATCACGTTTGTATAAAATGTGTCTGCCAATATGTATAAAATTTTTGGAATCTTATTTTGGGCTTTTAGAGCAGATTGCAATGGTGGTGTCTCATCAGAATATGCATTGTTAATGATGGGAGGAGTAAACTCTGCCTGAAGCTATCTTGCACAATGGTTGTGGCAGGTTTCATTTTCTGGTCCAGTGTTCACTGAAGTCACCCTGACTTCTCACAGCTGGAATGGAAAGAGATCAAAGACAGAGACACTAGGCTATTTGTGGATTTCCTTACTTTTCTTTTCCCCAGCATCCACACAGAATGGACAATATGATGTTATACTAGATCTCATTTCGGATGGTTATCGACTCCTTGTACTTACGTCATTTATAGTTGTTTCATCATAATTGGATTGGCAGAATTCAGGATAAATAATTGTGTTCTGCCTAGTAAAAGGGCTGGCAAACTTTGGATGTGATGCAGAGTCTGTCTTCACTTCCTACGTTTGGATAGAGTTGAGATGGGTTGTTACTTTCTGTGCAGCTGACGGTTTCGATGGTTACGTGTCAGTGCTGACCTGATGTCTATAAAATGCCTTGATGTGTTATCCAGAGCATGAAAAATATAAAAGAACATATGTATTTACCTGTTGCAGAGCAGCTCTGCTCTATAAAAAAGAAGCAATATACTTTTTACAGTGTTCCAGAAATATTTTATTTAAAAAGAAGTGGCTAACAGGCCTTTTTAGGGGGAAGGGAAAGTCTGGATGTCGTTTTCTAAACTGAACTCCACGAAATTCAGAGAGATGAATGAATTGTCAATGTAGGATCTGTGGTGTGGGGGTGTCCTCTCTGTCTTTTCAGGAGGTTGTGGGAGAAGGGCTGTGGGCACTGCTCAGCACTCTGAAATGTTTGGCTTTTGTTACTCCCTGACACACTATTTCCCTCAGTCTTTTGGTTATGTTATTTCTCTTTATCGTTTTCTTATGCCTGTTTTTTTTTTTTTTAAACTTGAAGGTAAATGGCAAAATGCCACAAACCATGGAGACTTAATTTTCTGCATTCCTTTTTATTGCGCACTTGTATCTTAATGAGAAGCAGCTACACGAGTTATCTTCCCGGCCCCCTGAGTTCTTAAATACAGGCTTTGCTAAGCTGCACTTTTGGGATCAGATCTTTCCATTTGTGCAAAATTTCTGAAGGCAAGGGCCAGCTGCTATCAGGTGTGGTCCTCTTCTTTTATTCATTACAAATAACAACATAAATTCAATGTCTGTCAGACCTATTTAGGCATCCTTCAGGAAGAATGACAAAAGCTAACAAGGCACATAAATACAGGATGCCTTATAGTGCTCTGAGTGGGAGGAATTCATGAGTCACTGATGCTGATAATCTGGGTACCCCATCATCACAATCAGAATGCCTCAAAAACATCTCATAGGTTGAAAAGAAAGCTTGCCAAGGGCTCCAGGGAGCAAAGAGATGGAGGGTGGGGGTAAAATGACAAAAAGGCAGGAATTAGGAGCACTACCAAGTCAGAGCAGAAAGTTGTGATTCAAACCATCAAACTCTGTTAACTTCATAAACCTGCAGCCTGTTGTTCCAACAAGATTTTTGCAGAGGAATGGGTTTTTTGCAGTTTGGAGACTTTGTGTGATTCTTGCTCTCGTGCTGTCCTGCTTTCCCACCCCCTTGGCTGTGCACCTGCAGCAAACAGCACTTGGCTGGGCTGGAGGTCTCTTGGAGACACCCTTCACTTTTGCGTTGTGAATCAACCCACTGGGAAGATCAGACCCCTAGGGACACTCATGGATTTGAACCCATTCTGCAATGACGACATGCTGATTTGAGTTTGGATTTTTTCATCGTTTGTTTTTTACAATCAAATTGATTTAACACAACAGCGGATTGACTGCCTGGGGATAAAGGAAAAGCTCACGCAGGAGAGGTCTGTGACGGGCCATCTTATTGCAAGCCATTTAGTTGCTAAGGACCAATGCCAAAGCATTAACCTAGCTGAGAATGAGGAAAAATCATCAAACTGACAAAACTACTTTTAACTAGGAGAGGCAAAAGAACACAGGCAATCGGATCTACTCTGGCAAGTTTGAAACAAGCCAAGTCTCTCTCAAAGGGGAGAGAAACCAGAAGATGACATGTCTCCTGGGAAGTCTGAAGAAAGTAGGCAGACTTTTTTTTTTCCTCACAAGGGGATTTAGGTACGATAGGTTTATGCAGGGCTTATTGGTTTAGAATCTTTTTTTCTCCTAAATGCTTAATTTCTGCTGTTTAACCAATGTTATTCTTCTAAGAATGGCGCCTAGAATTGCACTTCAGTTGCCAAAATCTCCTGACAAGAAGAAATTTAAGTTAGGTTTGCCAAGAATAGTTGATTCATAGTGTGTTGTAGCCCAAGACCAGTCCAGTCATGGAACACTTGTGAAATCTCATCCTTGCTGAGGAAGCAGTAGCTTAAACCCATGTGGTACTTGCAGTTTGTGGTGATGATTTCTGTTTTATGGGTACCCCATTCCCTTGGCCTGGGTTTGCCAAACTCGTGCAGGGCATCAGACAGTAACAGGTCCCTCTTCATGATTAAGCTTGAGCTGAGTTTTCAGTAATGATCTGGTAGTTCTATTTGATTTATTATTGGTTTTAAAAGTTTGATATCATTTAACTCCTACTACAGTAGTGGTATTAAGTGTCGTAATAAGGACTGAAAACAGTTCAGATTAATTTGCAGTTTAAAAAAAAAAAAAAGGCAAACCAACCAACCCCAAAACCTTTCACTTCCACAGTACCACAGTACCCCCCCCCCTCTAGTTTGCTTGCTCTAGAGAGAAATTTATTACACCAGGAAAAGGAGCCAGAAGCCTTTCTGTCATTAGTGAATAATGCCATATGACTCCCTTGTGGTACAGATGCCAGATTATGCAATGCAGGATAGTTATTGTCTCTAAATATAGCATTGTTTGGTATAGAAGTGTCTTTGGAATAACAAATTTTCTCTTATGGACGTTAATATTATACTTTAATAAGGCCAAAATAACTGCAACAAATCTCAGATTTAGCTAAAGGGCATGCATTGTAAATTCAAGTTTGTTACTCTCACTTTCATAATTCACTGGAACAGTCCACTCGGTGACCCTGATTTACTTATCCTTGTCTTGTTAGAAGTAGTACAAATACATTGTAGTATTTCGCTCTGAAGTGGCAAAACCCCATCCTTAGCATTGTGTAAAACCTTCCCATTGTTTAGTACTTTCTGTCAGACTACCACATTCCTTCTGCATAATGGAAACAGCACCCACAGCCAGTGGGCTGCGAATTACAGAACAGTTCATCACTCAAGACTTTCCAGTATATGATAGTATTGCAAATATTTATATTAGCAGCTTTTGTGCTTGACTGTAAAGATTAGAGATCTTACAGGGAGTACTGAAGGAATTACAGCTCCAAGGCCGGGGGTGGTGGGGGGGGGGGCATGCAGAGGATGGATCTTTCCTGTAAAAATCCAAGCTTTCTTTTTTCAGAGAAAGAAAAAAGCATCCTCTAAAAATCTTTCCGGTTATGAAAGTCTCCATACCTTGTTGTGAAACTAGTGAGAGCGTTGCTCTGCAATACACAATTCAGTTGGAGTTTAGCTTTCACTTGCTAGTTGAAGTGGTGAAAGGTGTCCTTGACTCAAACTGGGGGAATTTTAGCAAGGAAGTAAATGTATTTTTTTGTTCTTAGTGTTTTGTGTTTTTTTTGATGCAGACAGCACAGTACTAACATCATCCACTATTGTCAGCACAAATATGAACTCTTATTTTCATCAGGAGGTAACCTACTTTTAAAAGAGCACCTTGGATGCTGAATTTTATATTACCTAGAGAAAAACAAGGGGGAAGAGAAGCTCCTCTGATATTTCAGCCATATGGAGGGTGGATATATCTGATACAGAGAGGAAGGGGGATTGTGGCCCCCTCTGAAGAGGCAACAGTGCTCTCCTGTATTTCTGCAGCAAAAGGAACTGCACGTATTTATGACAGTCCTTTTATGGACTATATGAAATGTATGGATTCCTGCTTCCTTGATAAGTGTCCCTTCTATCTTAGGCTAAAAGTGCTGTAGTGGGGGCAGTTCAGTGAAGCTTTACAGGTGAAGAGCTAGCTAAACAGGGGAAAGTGTCAGTGCAGAACTCGGGGCCGCTTGGCCACTGACCCATCCTGCTCCTCAGCAGTGACTGCAACACCGAGGTTCAGGGCCAACTCTGAAAATCTCCTTGATTGTTTTGCCAGGCTGCTAAACACAACAGGTGCAGAATTACAAAGGCAATGTGAACCCTTTTTCAGGAAGAAAACATGCAAATGGCATCTTCGTTACAGTAATAAAGGGTGCTACCCTAATAACCTGTGACCCCTTTGAGCAGCCTGTCTGTTAAATGATACTGGGAAGTCTGGCGGGTGTGTGCATATTCAGAGTCACCTGCCAGGTTTGCTGGTGTCCACGTGAGACTCATCTGGCTGAACAGGACTGTGTTGGGGAAAAAAAAGGAGATTTGAAAACAACCTCCTTTTCCTTCAGATACTCAAACCTTTGTCTTATGAGATCCAAGCATTAATTTGCAAATGTGAAACTTTATGCCTGCAGAATTAACGCTAAATGGAAACTTGGTTCGAATGGTACAATATGACCATTATCTTGTAGTCTATGGAACGCCCGTGTCTGAAAGGGAAGAATACAGGCAGCTGGCAGACTCTCTGTGTAATTATCGTTTGTAGCATCTCCCTGGCTTTATTGTGAAGCAGAGTGCATTTGGTCCTTTACTGGGATGCTCTGAGCTCGATGGGTGTGTGAGAAGTATGAGGAGTCCTTGCTGCCTACAAATCGGAAGCTCCCTCTGAATTTTGAATGTTTTACTTTATGCTCCGGCTTCCTTCTGATAGCCGTTCAGGAGTCGTTCGTTAGTGCGTATAACAGTTATCAGATGCCACAGGAGCACGAAAAATTTCCACTCTAATAAACACTATCATAACTGTCACCTCTTTACGATGCGCAGAAGGATATGTGCACGGGATTGCCAGCTTTTCGTCTGCACAAAGTCTGACACCCTTCTCCAGGGATCACAGTTTTTCATAAAACTGTCCTCCCCATGAGTTGGCTCAGTAAAGTCAAGACAGGTACAATGTCCCACAAGAACCTGATGGTCGGCTGATCGCTGCATAGAGAAGCTGCAGGATCAAGGTTAATGTGCTTCTTCTGAGTCCTGCTCTTTAAACTGATCGAACAAAATGATCTGTTAATAGCCCAGGATTTTTGACATTAGGCTTTTCTTCCTAATGTTGAAATAAAGAATATACCATCCTTGAAACCAAATGCACCCAAAGTTCATGAAAAATGCAAGGACTTATGGCATGGCTTTTTAAAGTGAGGTTTTTAAGAGCTGGTTCATCAGATGAGAAAAGTTTCCTAAAATTAGGGACTGACCATTACAAGAAGCAGCAAAAGGAATTCCAGAGGACATGTGAAAAACCTGGATGCAGTCACACATGGGAATCTAGCTGTAGTGCAGGCACAAATCTGTGGACAGAGAGAGGTTTGGCCATAGTGGCAGGACAGGAAAATAATAATCTTAAAATATCTTATATGATCTTAACTTCCTGTTAAACCTTCCCTGACAGAAAAGTGCAAAATAATTTATAGTAAACATGAGTAGACAAAACAAAGATCTTTTGAGTCCAATGTGATTATATAGTCCATAGGTAAATCTAGCTCATATTCTCCTCTATGTAGAAACATATAAGGCCTCTGGAAAAACTGTCTTTGGCTTTATCAGCACAAAATCCTGCTCGTACTTTGGACTCGTGTTTAGCTATGACTGCAAATAACAGGATCCATAGTCACCTCCATGTAAATTTGTAAAACTGGATGTAAAGTTGTTAATGTGTACGCACAATTTAATGTAGTAGCAGAATTTGGCAGAAAACATATGCAAGTATGCAGGCGCACGTGTGTGCCCATGTTAAGGCTGAGCTGAAAAGAACCCTGGAATATCATTTCAATTGATTTAAATCTGTGTGAGGCTTGAAGAAAACTTGACAACTGATAGATAGAACCTGCTTTTTGTATTGTTTTCTTGCATCTGGAAGACATAAAAATAGCAGGTGAAAATACTAATGTTCACTGCCAGCATCTCAAAACTTTGAGTGACTGTCTTTCAAAATAAAACTGTAGCCATTCCCTGTGGATGGTGTCTGTACTCTTATGCTCGTTTCTTCAGGATAGGATTTTAGGAGGGCTTCACGGGACACCCCGGTAAACAGCATGACCCAGCTGAAAATACTAGTTTGTTGAAACACACACTTCAAAAATACTTATCAATGGCTTACTGTAGACCTAGAAAGATACTAAGTGGGTTTCTAGGTCTAGTGATATTTCATTAAAGATCTGTGTGATGGACCAGGGAGAGTGCTTATTACTGTTCCAAATGACACAGACTGAGAAAGGTTGTGATTCTGTTGGAAGACAGGATTAGAATTCAAAGTGATACGGGCAAGGGAAATAACCTGAAGGATGCAGTTCAGGAAAGACAAATTCAAGGTCCTGTGCCTCGGTGAGAATAATCAACTGAGCAAAAAGACGACAGGGAAACAACTGTTTAGTAGCAGGTTCTGCAAGTCAATGGATTGAGCATAAGGTGAGCGTGAGTCACCAATACCATTCTGTGGCAAGCGATTGGAATGCATGAAGATGACCATGACCCTCCCTCCGTTCTCTCCAGTGCTGCTCAACTACATCT
The DNA here is from genome assembly GCA_013400135.1 of Rhinoptilus africanus. NCBI lineage: Eukaryota > Metazoa > Chordata > Aves > Charadriiformes > Glareolidae > Rhinoptilus > Rhinoptilus africanus. The sequence continues at coordinate 1,086,972 of VXBO01003384.1, forward strand.
GGTTTGGGGGTACTCCAGTTTGGGCAATGTGGAAAGCAGCTTAAAGAGTCCAACGAAGAGCCCAGGAAGAAAGACTGAAAAAATCTAGAGGATGGGGAAAGATGAAATAAATTAGAGTGGCTCCTTTTTCACAAAGCCTGCTTGCTGCTGCTCTCCCTCTACCCACCACCTGCCCCTCTCTTTCTTCTCTTCCTTTTTCCACAGATAAAGTTGACAGTTTGCTGCAGGGAGGGCCGGAGTCTGTGCCCAGTGAAGAAAAGTTCACAGAAAAAGAAAGAGGGGGAAAATGATGCTTCTGTAGCCACTCCAAAGAGTGCATTTTTTTGTAATGTAGGACACCCCCTTGCTTCTGGCTTGTCTGTATCATATAGTTTGCTTCCGTTGGCTCTACCTATCCTTTTACCAGATGAATTTTGGCTCTAGAACTGGATTTTAATATAATAGCTGATAATTTTATGTCCTACAATAACATTTGTAATTGCACACATTAAAAGGAAGGCAACCTCATCTCATGCTTCTAGGTTTTAGAAGGGCATTAGAGAGCAATAATCTCTCTGTTAAAGCCATTATGTTCTCATGTCGAGGTTCACACCAGAGGTCCGGGCAGCGCCCTGTCTGCAGAGCCGGTGGCTGAGCACCAGGGACCATCACATACTGTCCTTAACGCCCCACGGCCTCAGCTCAGACTGCCTCAGACAAACCTGCTGTGATGGATTTTCCCTCTGTGAATTTGCCTAGTTATGTTTGAACCCTTCCAGAGCATTTTGTAGCTATAGATGCTGAACATGACAGATGCCTTTCCCTTCTTGCCACCATGAGCTTGAAGGACTGATGTGGTATAATAAGTTATGAGGGTGTGGATTAGTATGTATAGAAGAGCATGCATCATGTTAGATAACGGTATTTCATGACCTGAAAAAGCAGGGACAACTGCAAGTTATTTTAAGTTCTAATTTAGTGTTCCGAATGAATATGAAACTATTTTGGAATATCAATACATTTTTTAATTTAAACAAATCTAATTATACTAAATTAAAGATTTATTTAGCTAACTTAATGCTTAAATATTTTAGATGTCCGAGATAAACATAATAAAATGACTCTGTTTAATCTACAAATTAATCCAAAAAAATAAATTGCATTTTAATTACTTCGATAATGATCAAGCCCAAGTATGATTGGCATATTCCTTCCCTGAGACAGCCAAAAGGCAGAGTGAATCTGTGGGCCAGATTCGGTTTATTCCTTACTCCGCTGGAGATTTTGAATAATTTTGTTAAGTTTTGTACATGCATTTCTAATTTATACTAATCTAGCTAAGCTGAATATGGCCTTGTACCTGAAACTGGTCCAGCACATTCCTACGCTGAAGATGTCTCCAGTAATGAAAATCTGTCTTGTAAATGACTCATTGTAAGAAGACTGTGCTGAAGATGTTGAAAATCAGGATGATGCATGTGAAAATGAAATTAATCAATATGAAGATGAGGATCAGCAGTCTATCACAGCAGAGCTGTTTGATAATAATGAAACTGAGGAAACAGGCACTGCTAGGGAAACACATGAAATTGCCAGAAATGTCAGTGATAATAATGAATTAGTAGCTATTTCCAGAAACTGAAGAGACTGAGTTTGCAGACAAAGAAAGGTGGGCTAGGAAGTTGTGATTCTTGTAACAGTCCCAGATTTTGTGAAAACTTCATGATGTAAATACATGTACAAAAATAAGCACTGTTATTCAATCTCTGTTTGTGGTTATTCCTACTGTGTGTTCAAGTAATTGTCAGGTTCGGTAATTTCTCATGCAAATGAATGTTTGACAGTGTTCAGCAGACAAATCAGCTCTGGGTACAGTAGTGGGATACTGCATGTGCAAATTGGATTGCTCTGTCCTGCCTCTCTTTTTGTCCCAGAACTTACATGAAAAAGTGTTTTACCAAAGCTAGGTGGTGAATTTGGTGTTAGGAAAGGGAGGGAGAGTGCTCATCCTTGTTATTGGCTTAAAGCAACAGTGCATGTTATCAATCATCAGGCCCCTCTGATGGGTTTGTAGCTTAACAAGGAGATGCAGTGGTAACAGATTTACTACCTGTTACTATAATTTCAGAACCCACAGGTGGTTTCATAGACTCTTCTTTCCTCTGTGTTTCTTACAGCAGACTTTTTTTGTGGCATTTCTCAGAAGTTGTATCTCAGTGATGCTGGTTGATAGCTCGCTCTGGGGTCTGGCTTGCAAATAAAGCAGTGTTTTTGACCTTATCACCTTTTGATATACGCATATTTAAGTTACCACTTCTTTTGGTGTAGTAATATTATACCAAAAGTGAACAGATGTAGGAGGTGCTGCTGCCCTTGGTAGTTCTCTGCAATGGGACACTCTGGCTTTGGAGTTCAAATCTTGCATTTTTATGCGTAAAACTTCCAGTTTGCTGATTATTGTGACAGTAGAATTTAACCTCCTAATGATGGTTTTATAAATGGATGTTTCTTCGCTGCATTTTGCAAATCCATTGTGGATTGTAATCTGTGGGGCTCAGGGACCACAACTTGAAAACCACTTGAGGAGAAGAGAGAAGAGAATAGAGGCTGGTGCATCTCTAAGGCTGACATCGCTTGTTTTAATAGCTCTTTACCAGTTTAGAGAACTTACGCGTGTGTTATGTTGTATTGGCATACTGACTGATACATGGCAAAGGCTCCTTGGAGGCCTGGGATAGATGCTTTTTTAATGCATTCTATAAATCTAAATAAATATATATCACAGTGAACACAGTTAAGTGATTGGTGGCAGAGCTCAGGTAGCACTGAATTAAATTTGATTCCAAATGAAATTCATTTGTAAACCTGAAATAAGGGGGGAGAATAGATCAGAAGGGATTTTGGAGATATAAATCCCAGAAGGGAGTAACCTAAGGCCACCACTCAATGTGCCAGTTCTCCCCTGCAGTGGGGCTCTGCATCATTTTCTGTCTTGTCTTTTATGTTTTTCTAAAAAGAAGTAGACAAAATGAGTTTAATTCCTGCAAATTCTGAGGTAACAGCAGCTCAGAGCTGATTTAAAGACAGATGCATCAGAAAACAAGCATTTGGTGGATGGCAAAGAAGTGGGCAATAAAAGACTCTGTGGTCTGTCCTGTGTCGAAAGCTGCAACTTCTACGACTCCATCACTTCAGCACCCAAACCCCTCCCTGTGTTTAGTATGTGCTTTTGCATTTGATTTCTGAGGCTGGGAAAGCCCTGATGTTTCCATTTTAGAGCTGTGAAACAGAGAGGAGCAAAGAAACTGAGGGTTGGGTTTTTTAGCCGTGTAAGTGTCTTATGACATCGACTGCATAGGTGGAAAGAAACATATGTGGTACCAAAATTCTCAACATTTTGGAGTAGTGTCCAGATCCCTATTCTGATAAGTAGTTCACTTGTATATGCATTAGTCTAGAATCCAAAATAGTCTGTTCAGCAGGAAACTAACAAAAATCTGAGCAGAAGCTGGCTGATAGGAGACGGTGTTGAGAAGTCCTTCATTTGAAATGTCCTTAGGAATGAAACAGGGCTCTCCTTCCTCTTGAAATCACAGCCTGCAGTAATTTCCTGGATGTCCCTGTGTCATGCAAGGTGCAGACCCTCCCTCTGTAGTACAGGGGCACAGATCTAAGAGGTTTTGCTTAGGACAGAAGAGGTTAAAAGCTCTATTTCCCACAGTGCCTGAAAAATTAATCCACGCATTTTCAGTTACCCAGAGTGACCTAAGACCAGTTTATGTAGTAGCGTCTGTAGTGTAGAGGGGGATTAGAATCCGAGGGTGAGTAGGCGAGACTTGGGGCATTGGCTCAGCTTTCTTAGCACTCATGCAGCAGCCTTTCTACAGCAGGGGGAGTCCCTTTATGGTGCCCCATAGGGCTAATCCGTGAATCTAGCTGGAGTTGAGGCAAAAAAAAGAAAAAACAAAACCCAACCCAACGAAATAGACAAAAAGGCTCAAAAGTCTCTAAGATAAGACATTCAGAAGCTTATTGAATGTTTTTGCTTACTCCTATGCATATGGAATATCCAGGTGTCCACGTCCAGGTGTCCTATTGCAGTGTGATCCATAGACAGTTACTATCCTGAGGAACACAGTGTCCATAGGGAACAGCAACAAATCCATCTGAACATAACCATAAGAGAGAGTATAATTTACCCATCAACACACAGATGGTTTATCAGATACACAGTGGACACACCTATGTAATTATGCTGCTCCTTGTTCATACCTAGAGTCACTCAATGTGTTCCTCAGGCTGGTGTCTTGGTTTCTCCTGCCTTTTAGAGGGCTTTGAGAGATTTCTGTAATGGTTTCAGAAAGCACCAAAGTGACTTTGAAGCTCAAGTTTCATTGCCTCTCACTGATGCTTTTTGGAAACTTTTTAGCTGTTACTGAATGTAATTTATGCTCACTTTAAGGTGCATTTGCACTGCCAAAGACATATAAGATAGTCATAGCTCAAAGAGACTCGTCCCCTAAATTCTGTCAACTTCTACTTAGACTTAATGGTGCCTGTAAAACTGCTGACCATATCAAGTCCCCTTTCAAAATCCCATGTTAGGAACCCATATATGATGATTATTCTTGCATGTAAGAGCTTCTGTAAGTTTCTGTAAATGGGTCTTGTAATAACTGGCTTGGGCTCGGGCTCATCTCATCTTTGAGTCTTTGTGTTTGAGTTCTTAAAACAAAAAAATCACAAGATACTTATGCCTATGTAATTTTAATAGAGTAAATATCTCTCTGTATATTTTGATTTCTTAAATTCCTTTTTAACTGGACTGCAGAGAAACAAAACTGATTGTTTATCAAACCAGGTCTTGGAAAATGCTTTCCCCCTTGAGGTCAAAAAAAAGATTCCACTATTGTAAGTTATTTTGGCTTCGTGGTTCTTTAAATCTTCTCCAACTTTTTCTTCCTTTGTTCTTTTTCCAATACCACAAAAATGTAATAACAGCAAAAGTAGACAATACAGATTAGACAACCTGGATAATATTTAAGCATGTGCTCCAGTATTTTCTTAGTGGGCTTAAGTACTATGCAGTAGTGTCTACGGCATTTTCAGCGTGTTGGATGGAGGCTGTTTTCTGAAGTTATAAGGACAATAGAGACCTTACAGCAAAATAGGATTTTTCACTGCATAAATTTTTACTCTCTTCTTGTAGTTAATAAAGTGTCTTCTTAAATTGTTTAAATAATAAAAAGCCCTAAGAGCTATTGTATGCTTGTGTTTCTAGAAAAAGGCAAAACATGTCTTTAAGGAAAAGATGTATCATTTATCATTTAGTAAAGAAATATTACTTGACACCATTGTGATGAAACTATTTTTCCACTGTTTTCAGTGGTAAAATACTGGTGCAGTAAAACCCAAATGTTCAACAAGTGTGTGGACACTTAATCCTATTTATTGGGGTCAGAGAACCAAAGCTGTTAAAAAAAACCAAAAAACCCCAACTGGGCTAGGTGGGGGTTTTTTAAACATAGTTCTCATTTTGTTTTGGAATTGTTACTGTTTAAAAATTCTTTTTTTATTTTCATTTTTATTTTAAAATTACTCTATTAACACACACAACAAGACCCTTCCTTTTTACCTGATTTTGTTTGTTTAGAACATGTATTTTGGGTTTTTTGCTAAACAAGATGCAGAGTAAGAGGGGGAATCTTTCAGAACTTTCAAAATTGTCCAGAAAGTGAAAAGATCTGTCTCTTCTCAGCTCTTCTTGATGCCTCTTTTGATCAACTTTCCAAACATTATCTGTACAAAAATCTGTTCTTAACTATTGTGTAAAAGTCTATCCAGTCCTAATTACTGCATTTTTGTGCAAACTCATATTTGTGTTCCCATAGTGATTACTGCTGTCAGGATTTGGACATCAAAACTGTTAAAACATGAGACTGAGGTACATTAGCCTGGGATAAACTGGGATGAACTGCTACTTTTTTTATTTTAGGATTACATGGAAGGCTTGGTTTCAGCTGTATATCAGGTTTAAAGACGGTTCAAACAAAAACCCTTCATTGGCAGAACAGTATAAGCTGCTATCATTTTTAATTTTTATTGAGCCCTTTTAGCACCTAAGATGACCATAAGGGAAAACCAGACAAAAATATTGCCCACTGTAATAAATAATTTGACTCAAGTTTCAAGCCCGTTATTAAATGAAACTTGAGGTAATCTTCCAAGCAGAGCTTCAGGGCACCTGTGACTTTTAAATGGAACTGTTCTGTTTCTAGGGAAATACATACCTTTAAAAATTAAGCTTGAGGCTAAAAGCCTCAAACAATAAATCTCCCTCCAGCTCTCTTCTCTGGGGACATATATACTATGCAGCCTTCAAGCAGGGCACTTAGCCTATCTTTGGGTGTCTTTTCTCTGGTGTTAAAGTTCTTTTATAAGGAACATCTGGGTATGTCTAGACCTTTATGAGTTTTCAGAATCCAAAATATCTCCTTTTGATATAAGCCTGACTGTCGGCTGTTTGGATGCTCTCTAAACAGCCACTGTAGCTGTTAGGAACTCAAAATGTCAGACTGTTTCTGATGTTATGAAAATAACCGTTTAGCCTCAAATGTGTGTGCAGCTTGCACACAAACCTGCGTTTTTAGCAAAGATGCATGTCCATTACAGTGCGTTAGGTGTCAGTTCGGTGTGGCTGGAAACTTGAAATTTCCATTTCTTGACTTGGGAGGTGTTCAGACACTCAGCATAAAGGAGTCGCGGAAGATCCCCCCCGAAACAAACAGGTTTGTCTTCAGAGAAATGTTTAAGTACTGGTAACGGTCCTCAACTATTGAACTGTGTAGTAGCTGCTGATTAATTTAGCACTGTTCGTTCTGAACACTTAATACAGGAATCTTGAGTAAAAAAAATAGCTGTGTAATTAACGCACAGGTACAGTGGGATGAAAATCAGGTCTCACAGGTATATGTATTGGAATACATGACGTAAATTCATATCGTGAGGATCCCCTCATCATCCTCTTTGTTATACGGTGTTTTGTAGCCTTACATAGCAGAGAAGTGGAGTCGCTCTTTTTGCTGCTGAACCATAAATGTTGCAACAGCTGGCTCTGCCGTAGTGTGCATCCCCAGGCAAACGAGTAACACGCTGGCTTCAGCACACTCCCTGTCTATATGTTTATACTATTGACTCTCATAGAGATAGACCTATCTCCAAGTTTACTGCTCTACCTCTTTAAGTTTACTTTTCAATTTGTTATGATTTTGGTGTTTTAATCAATATACTGATCACTTGTATGACAATCCTGCCTAAACTCTGTAATAAGATGTAAACAACAGAAAGGTATATAGAAAGACAAAATTACTCATTATCGCCGGTTTTATGCTCATCAAAATCCTAAGGGGGCTGTGACCTGATTGTAACTTTCCCCTAGAGCCATACAATAACTTCAACTGTGAAAGGAAATTTTATGGCATGTAAGATTAGCCCACACTAATGCAAGGTCAAAAATAATAGAATCAATAAGCAAACTCAATACTGTTAACATTTTGAGAAAATTACTACTAGAAAACAATGTCAACAACAGATTGAAATGGGTCTCCAAAGTTGTCCTATTGATTTCCTTTCAGATTCATGACAATCTAACTCTTTTTCCTTTGTGATATGGTATCCATTTTTCTGTCTTTTTTTTGTTCTTTGTATTTTACAGCCCTTTTTTATTATTTTAGCTATGAACATTTGTTAGTTTATTATTTTTTAGAATGGCAAAATTAGTATCTTCGAGTTTAAATTCTGAAATAGACAAAAGCCTCTGATACCGTTCAAAAGTGGTTAGAAAGCCTAAGGCTATTTTCAAGTTTTAATTCTGTTAGTAATGCACCAGCACAAAATATGGGGAGGAGGAGGGAGGAAATTGAAAGCAAGTTTGACATTTGTTTAGAACTGTCAAAATTAAGTATACTAAGAACGGGAGAGAAGTAAAATGCTTCAACGTATATTTAAGTGTTGCGTTTCATATCAGTAATACTTTGCACTAGCAATGCTATCGCAAAGTGATTGTGCTGTGTCTTTGAAGGGAGCAAATTATAATTTAGCTTTAAAATAGGGACTGTGCAGTCTAATTTCTTTAGCAGGGTTGTGGCAATCAGGTGCCTGGGGTCTGTGTTTCCAACAGGAACATGCTGTGACCATGGACAAGTTGCATAATTTTCCAATGCCGTATGTGAAGCTTGTGCAACATCTATACTTACATATATATATATCCTCAACAATACTTCCACTCTTGTGTGTTGTTTGAAAAACAGCTATTTAATACTGAAACACTTTGAGGTTCTGGAACAAATGTTCCACGTACAGTGAAAAGCAGGGTAAGAGGAAGAGGGCGAGGGATAGGCTGCCCTTCTGTCAAGGAAGGGGCCAACCCACTTCTTCCTCATCCCCTCAAACCAGGAGGTCTGGTGCTGTGGCTGGAGAGGAGAGAATATTACTCCACCCCACGTTTGAGATGGCTAGCAAGATAAAAGAAGGAAAACCAAAATTTCTCTATTAGTCCAGACTGGCGTATACCCTCCTCAAGGAATCCTCTCTGTTCAGGAATGCACTTTAGCTCCCGCTTTCCTTTACACGCACAAGCGTAAGTTCTTTCCACAGCTGAGGTTTATGTTTGTAAAGCAAAATGATGTATTGTGTTATTTGATGATCTCATGGTTAGAGGAAAGGTCTCTATGCAAACTGCTCTTCCTGTGTTGTTTTCATGTCTGGCTTTTGCAGGCTCTGGGTACAAAAGAGAGATATCTGCAACTTCCAGAGCTGATGTTCTCATCCTTTGAAGCCCTGACATCAAAATTATGAAGGCCTGGGATTTTAGTTTAGATACATGTAATGAATCTAGTTCATCTACTGTTACAGTTGTTTTAAAAACAGCTGTTTAAACTATGCTCTAAAAAAATCTATTTTAAGGCTTTTTTTCCTCTAAAAACATCATATGAAGCTTGAGAGAGAGGTTTTGGCCATCTTTGGTGTTTCTGTACCATTTTATTTAATATGGATACACACGAACAGCATTTTTCCATTGTAAGCAAACATGAATGATAAGATTTTAATGTTTTTTTTCTGTATCTCTAGGCTTTTTACTGAATTATTATCTTTTGACAAAAGTTATATATAAGACAAACATCCTACTTCATTGTTCCATGTCCAGAATGGCGATCAGCATAGGGATTTTATTTTGAACAAAAATGGTTTCCTATACTTGAAAATGAACACAAAATCCCTTTAGATTTCTTTCTAATAGAGGCCTCTGCTGTGATCTGTGGTTAGATTTTTAACCCCTTTGCATATAATGAATGTCGTTTACTTTTTACCACTGGTATCTTGTGTTGGTCTTTTCAATTTTCCTATTTTTTCTACTATGTAATTCCTTCTCGCTGCCTTACGCTAACCGGGACTGTGATTCAGACTAAACTGGTGATTTTTTTTAATAAGGGTAATTTAAAAATTGTAATCAAATTTTAGGTCCTCCTTGTTGTGTTCTGCAGACCAGAAGAGTACACAAACTGCCAAGTCATAGGCAATGTTGGGTGGCATCTCATGATCGCTCACCACTGCCGGCACTGGGTTGTTACACTCTGCGCGTGTGGCCATAGGAACTTGATGTATTAACTCACATGAAGGCACTTTATTGCAAGGCAGCTTGTCTCGGTTTCTGGTCCTTTCTATAAGAATAGCTTATGTTTTTTGTGCTAAAGAGTTATTAGGTAAACCATGTGAATGACACTGAGATAAAGTTTTGAAAATCAGAGTCACCTCTCTGAAAAGTGTAGCTGTGAACCCCCTTGACTTGCTGGGCTAGAAACAATTTCTCCTGCTTTTAGGATGAATGATCTATTACACACTTAGGCTAAGTATTATGATCTCTTCTACTAATTTTTCTCCTATTGGAAAGGACTGGGCATTGACACTGTGAAATCTACTTTGCACTTTGAATCAGTACGTATACTGATTATATATATTCTGATATTATATACTTGATATAATCACTGTACCAATATTTCCATTAGTAAATTTAAGTGGCTTCCTTCTGGGATTGTACCAAATCTCTTTACAAAGATTAGCTGGTCATTGTTTGCAAGCACCCTGAAGGTGTCTTCAGATGCTCCTGTCTTCCTCCATTGACTACGGGGGAAGTCTAGCTTATAAACTCTGTGGGGTTTAGCTTTGTAGATATTGTTGTGCCTAAATTGGGTAGCTAGCAAGAAGTGAATCCAAGGCTGTGTGGTGTTGTATGTACTGGACTTTGTGCTTCTCCAAAGTCCAAAAGCTCTGTTTATTTCTCTGCTATCTCACTATTCCTTTTCTCCCTCAAACGTAATCCTTTCTGGCTTCCATTTGTAGTAACTATACTAATTATTTTTAGGGACAGATGTATTGTGGAGTCCTGATGTGGCCATTGCTGTAGCAACGTCTGTGTTTGCAGCAAAAGCAAGTGCCGCATTCCTTACAAATAGGGCTTAGCTTGTCATAAGGGCAGGCTATTGAAAGTTCATTTGAACACGATGATTTTCTGCTAGCCGTATGCTACCAGCTGCTTGGATAAAGAATTGGCAACAGGTCTGTTAACTGGCCTTAGCCAACACATGATGGTGGAGTTTGTGAATCTGATCAAACTTTGACAACAACCCAGAACTTATTTGAAATGCATTTCTTGTCATTGCTGGAGGAAAAAAAAAAAAAAAGAAGGAAGAAAAAACACCACTGAAGGGAGTTGTCACACAAAAGTGTGTGGTATGAACTCAGGGACCTAAAAAATCAATCATGGCAATTATTTTACTAAATTATTTTAAACTGTAGTGTGTCCAGAAGTCTTTCTGTTAAATGTCTGCTGTCACAGCAACAAGCTGTGCTGTTTCCATCTCTGACCTTTTTCATGTTAAAATGCGTGTCAGTATGTAAAACAGAAGCACTCCACACAGAAGATGACTGTAGCAGTGCTTTGCTTTGCTGCACTGAAGGTCCTGGAGATACATATTTTGCAGGAAATGAGTCTAATGGGACAATTCGCCATTTAGTTAGAGGGAAAAAAACCCAACAACAACAAGCAAAGGTTGCTTTTTTCAACATTTGTTTTGTCATGTTCATTTTTGCTATGATATATTTGAAGGAACAGAATGGAAGACTTAAGTGGCACATGCAGAGAATGGATGACTTGATGATGAAGTGTGAAATGACCATTAAAGCACTGACCGTTTATCCCTAATACTCTATTCGGAGTTGAGATCTAAGTGAAATGAGTTTAGTGGTCGCAGCTGAGTACCTAGTGGACAGGAGCCCATATGTCATAGAAATCTAAATCAGCCAGTGCAGTTTAACATCAATAACAGCACTGATATTGAAGAGGGTCAAACTAACAGATAATAACATTAAGGATGTGAAGAGCCTCAAGGAAGGTTTGGGAAAACAACTGGGATGTTTTCAAAGTAGGTCCTAGTATTTTGTTTTCAAAACCTGCTCACTCATAAACATGAAGTGCCCTACCTTGGTTTCTCTGGATTTGGGTTCTGTGCTTTCAGATGACTACGAAAAGACGTTTGAATGCAGGTTCCTGACTTGCATGTACAACTGCAGAAACCATGAATGTCGGGTCTTATTCCACTCTTGCCGTTTCCCATTGTACTGCAGAAACTCCAGGGTGAGACTTACTGGCTCGGCTAGACTAACACTTGCAGGGCTACATCCTTAGCTCGTGCAAGTCAATGCAGACATACTGGTTGCAGTGGACTGATGCCAGTTTACACCAGATGCCAATTTGTACAATTTGTTTCATGTTTCATTGCTGTGGTGTGAATCTCGCTATACCCACAGTCAAATGTTTTTTAAGGCTTGCATTCATGGAAGTTGTAAGAAACTTTGCCATACTTGAGTCAAGATGCTATCTGATTGGGAAATTTTTATTGTTAATTGTGCTCTGAGAAACATACAGACCTTCGGCAGTACAGGTGCTTAGTCACCCTACGCTCTCCAAAGAGTAATGAACAATCCTTCCTGAAAGGCTTGTGACCTCTGTTATAGCAATAACTTCATCATCCCAACCCTACAGAGAATGAGTTTAGAGCATTGCAGATTGCAGCAGAAGGCAGGGAAGAGAAAATCCCACCTATCTGGGACCCAAGAGCAGTCATGTGCCATGAGACCCAAGTCTCAGGACAGGAGATTTCCAGTCTGAAGGTCGTCTTTCCTGTCCTTGTGACTGATGAAAGGAACACTTTTTGATTTGGAGCAGGCTGGCCTGCCAGGGTTGTGGAATTACAACCTCTGGAAAGGTTAAAATCAGTAGGAACTGCATTGAATTTTAGAGGGGCCTTCATCACAGAAAGCTTTGCACCTAAGAGCGAACATCTACCCCAGGAGAGAATTTCTGGCGGGGGGTGGGCAGGATACTCAAATGAAGAACTGCTGGCATTGTCAAAGAGAGGGTGACATATGCTCAAACCATCATCTCCTGAGCTTAAGGAGCAGGTCAGAGAGGTGACAAATGCCCACAGCTTAGTGGTGTGACTGTAACTACAGGCTCCTGTCTGAACTGGGACTCCTGAATTCCTGACGAGATAAAGGGGGTGGGGAGTTCTACGTATCTGGGGGTTCTAGATGTGTGGGACCACGCCAATGTTACCCCATCAACCTCGTCACAAAATTGTTTTGAGATAATATAAACTACACAAAAATGTTGTAGTAAGGAGCCATGTCCTAAAGACAGGAATTACGCAGAAACCGAAAAGCACGAAATCAAAATCTGGGGAATTCTGCTGCAGAGCTGTTTTCAGAGCCTGTATCTGATGGCCCCACCCTGTAGGAATAACAGACACGTATAGAACAAATTAGATTAAATAGTATTGAATTCGGAAGAGAGCTCTCTTTGGAGGTTCGTTCCATTCTTTCCCACCTTTTAAAGGCTGATTATAACTGCAGGAGAGTCCCAGACCAGATGTAAACTGTTAGCTCTTCCTGAGCAGTATACAGTGCCTTATATCTCACCAGCCAAAATCAAGTTGTTCCAGCATAAATCTACTTCATGGTTTGAAATCAGAAAAAGATATCCATTGAGAGAGATTTTAATTCAAGGAAGTGAGGTTTGGTGCTATGTTTTTTCCTTTCGAGATTTAGATTGATGATTAATGAAGAGCAGTGTATAGTAGTAAGTCACAGGGAAATTATATCTATTCTGGTAAAGAATGGATGGAGATATATAGATATGTATCTCCCCTTTCCCAAGACTTCGGACTGGAAATTTCTAGAAAAATAATAAAATTATATGTAATTATGCAATTTCATAGAGATGATGGCAAACACATTAGTAAATGTTTGCCATCCACTTCTAGGGCACAAATCAGAGTGGAGAAGTTTCCGTGTTCTGTGTTCGTACAATATGTGATGTACAATATCAGGTAATTTGTTTGGCCTTCTCATGCTGTAGGTTGAACTCAAGGGAAGGGCGTGCGGAGGTGATATCCTTTGGGGATGCAAACTCGCTGTAGCGCAGTTTGTGTTCTCTGAGAATGAAGGGGAGGAAGGAGAGCAAGCAGCTTTGTTGGAATCAGTGGGAAGAAGAAAATGTTGTTTTGTCATGCAGAAGTAGTCGGGTGATTAATGTATTTTAAGTAAAACAAAACAAAAAGGTCTGTACAGACTTGTGAAGTGTTTTATGTATGCAAACACGCATTAGCTGGCAGTGTGGCCATGCCAGCACAAATGTGTCTGAGCAGGTATGAAGGAAACCGATTCAGATTCACAGTAAATCTTTTTTCCTGCTTAGCTTTATATTGGTTTCACATTATCCTAACTCGTGTATGAAACTGCAGCCAGAAAACCTTGTGTCTGATCAGGTCATGATCGTTTTTGTAGCTAGAAATGTATCATCAGTAGCTGCGTAAGATCATGGAAGGAGATGCTTTTAGGGTTTGGCTGTAGGAGTTGGCAGTGTGTGCCCAGGGTAGCTCATCAGCCCTTTTCCCCTGGAAACCCACCGTCAGAGGGAGCCCCACCAGCGACGCCTGGCAGGCTGCGGAGCAAAGTCAGCCGGATCTGCCCAAACTCTCCTCCCAAACCACTGAAGCCTGGGTGGATAATTCTAAAATAGATAAAGAGTTCTTATATGATCCATGCTGTCAGTTCTGCTATGGGGGATGTACCTGCAGCAGTGGGGGCTGTAACACTGGTGACTGGCAAAATGAATGCTTGTTCGGGTCCTAAATAAAGAGAGGTGTGTGTGTGTGAGATAGTGTAGGGGGGTGTGTAATATCATAATGAATATATCGCCATGTGTGCCGTAAAATTTAAACTTAGCAATACATAATGCAAGAGCATGATTTCTCACTTTATTTCGGTATCTGGAAAGTTTCAGCACTGGCATCATATCAATATTTATTAATGCATTGTGAACTAGAACCTGTGATTATTACTCATGCTATCTCATACTTTACAAGCTTCAACTCTGAAGAATAAAATCACATCTGCTTTTGCTCTTCCCATATTTTATTCAATGTTTTAACAGCTTTGCCGTAAATATCTCATCCATTACAATTCAGTTGTGACTGTATCAACTTCACATCTCCTGTTTTATTGCTGTCATTATAGTTAAACAACGCACTGTTAATTCTGTTAACTAACAAGTTCATTGTTCTCAGTAGTCAGCAATCTCTGTTTGTTGAGTCCACAGTGTTACTGGTTGTAAATCAAACCTGGGGACTGAGTGAAGAGTTTTCCTTCATTTGGAAAATTAAGATACGTTCCTTATAAAGGCTGATTAATAAAAGGTTAATTGTCATCCCAGATAATAAAGCTTGCAGGCTAATTCTAATTTACTAGAAAAAAAACAGTGATATCTGTTCTCTTCAACTTCTTTTACAACCCCCACATAACAGCAATTCTCTTACACACTAAGTTGAGTGTTAAAAGTTGTAAACGTAATGCTGAGGGGGAGGAGAGAACGGCTGAAATTATGACTAGAAAGAACATTAAAGAATAATGGCAAGTGGAATGGCCAATGTGTTCATGAGCGGAATTGGTCAAGATTGCAGTGCTGCTGGGGAACAAGTAATGGGTAAAGAAAATGAATGTCGTTAGGTGTGAAGAAGAAGCAGAGACAGTGAATTTATGAGACCTGGATTTGTGATTTAGGGAAGAATGTAGAGGGGTAGAAAAGTAGGTGGAGCTGCTGATGGGAGCAGTAGAAAGCGAAGTCAGCCAGCAAGGTAAGAAAACTATGAAATTTAGAAAGCAGAACCATAAGGGAGATAGCATGGAGGAGGGGAGGTACTTAGGAAGTCATGTGTTGTGAAAATGTGAATGGGCATAAAATACCATTTTAAAAAGTCTGAGGGCTTCACTGTATTTTTCAAGAACTGCTTCAGCCTTGCCAGCACTCTTCAGTGCAGTACATTGGGCTGCAGCTGGTGTGCAGGAGCACGCTTGGGTTCTCCTCTTCCTCCTCCTCTCCTTCCCACTGCTTGTGCAGAGATGATGGGCAGCAGCTCCATGGGGTCTGTGCCGTCCTCTGCCAAGAAAGTAGCAGGGTGGAACACTGGTATGAGGGAGGAAATGGAGGGAGGGGCACGCTAAATATGTCTGAAATATGCTAAATATAGGAGGTCTGAGCTAGTAAAAAACAGTTCTCCTGTTTCTAGTCCTGCTAGACTTAAATCCAGTGAAATGCATTGAACTGCAGTAGTTTGGCCCATCTCAGATTGAATTTCTGCAGAGAACAGTACCTGCCCTTTTTAGAGTATATGAGTCAATTGATTTCACAACATGAGTAAGCCTGTCTTCTTTTGAGAAATATGTAGTCATTAGATCTAATTTTTTTTTATGTACAATTCCTAAAGGAAAATATACCTCACTTGCGGTTTGAAAGCTGTCTCTTGAGAAATCTTGCATGCCTGGTGATCATTTGAATTCCTTGCAGTCCTTAACTTGCTGCCTGTGTGTTAGAAATCATTTTAAATGAATTGAATAAAATTCACAAATGTTATGTGCCAGAGTATGATGAACTCACAGGAAATATGACTCAAATGTATTTTTTTTTCCTTTTCTTTTTCTTATAATAAATAGGAATGGATAAATACAACTTTAATGACATGTTCTGAATAAGATTTTATTGGTCTGTTATCAGCGGGTAGCATGTAATGCCTTGTTTAAATAAGCTGGTTTATATTTGTTAAATTTCTGTGTAATTATAAATGCATGATAGGGAATAGCCACAGAAAGATAAAGGACTGCCCTTGGAATTACATACATGGATAAAGACGTATACAATTTTACAATTAAGACCTTATTAGGAAATGAAAACTTTTTTTTTTTTAAACCAAGTTGGGGGTTTTTTGTCTTTTTAATTTGTGGAGTTGAAGGGGTAGTGTCTTGTCTTTGGTTTGGTTTGGTTTGTGGATACAGGCTGGAAAGGTTACTGTTCCCAGGTTACGCGATGGCCCTAAGTAAATGCATAAGCAGGGGAATTCCAATATCTGGTTTGAAATGGACATTTAGGAAGAGGTATCTTTTCCATTTTAAGCACCTGCATCTCTTCAGTCACTACAGAGGGCCTAGGACAAGTTACTCAGACACATCTTTTAGATGTTAGAAGGAAAAGTGAGAAGGGTGCTTTGATTTACTGAATTCTGGGCTTGCTTTGCCTGTCCCCACCGCAGAGCACGTGGGGACCAGGTGAGAGCTGCTGCGCTGCAGCTTGGATGGATCCTGGGGACGCAGCGTGTCCCAGGGCACCTGGGCTCTGCTTTGCTGTTTCATTTCAGGATCTTCTGGGCCGGGTACAGCTGAGTGGCACGTTTGTGCAATGGGATGCTGGTTTCATTATTTTATACAAATTATGCTACAAGTTCTGTCAGTGTAAACTAGGCGTTGTTCTTTATGCTGTGCGGTTAGCTTAAAAAAAATAATCGTTTTTTAGGTCTGTTGACAAAGGAAATAAAGAACCTGAGACTGTAGTGGAAAGCAAGCGTGCAAAGGCCACTTTTTACCTTCATATCCTCTGAACTGTTAAGTTTGTTTGTCTATGGCAAGCTTGGGACTATGTCCCTTTGCTGAGCTCTGTGTGTTTCTGCAGAATTAATAATTGGAGAGGGAGTCCGCTAATTCCCATCTTCCCATTTGGAACTTAGTACCAGGTAATGTATCAAAATAAACGCAGGACGTATCTTGGCTCAGCAGCAATCATTTCACCTGTTAGCACTACTTTTTAAATTGAATTTAAACACAGAACAAGAACTGTATGAAACTCTTTGGCATTTGATTCACAAAAGTGTGTTGGGATTCGCTTTGTTGATGCTGAATCTGCATCAACGCTGAAGTTCCCAATAAAATTCGGGGAAAAAAAATGCATACCCAAGGCAACTTCCACAAGCCTGTGTACCATCTTGAGATTTGAACCAGGTCGGCTTGAAGTCTGATCCATTCAACTGAAAAAGCCCTTAAACCCCTTTGACTTGGTTTGGGGCTTTCCCGAAGCTAAAGGATAGATCTGGGAGCTCTAGCTTTGATTTCTCGCTCAGTCATAGATTTGTGCGTAACCTGAGGGTACGTCATTCAGCTGCTGTACTCCGGGTTCCTATTTACAAGGCAGTGATAATAATAATAATGCTTCTCTGCTTTATATGAGTATTGAGAGGCCTTAATTTCTTAATATTTGTCACCTGTAAAGTACTGTATTTCAAAGATGGATGAAGCTAAAGAACAAAGGGGAGAAGGAAGAGATTCATACAGTTCTGAAGGGGAGGTTACCTTAAGTTTTGCTTTCATCATTTTAATATTCCAAAAGATTTTAGCCCATTTCACAAAGAGCCCTTGTTCCCTTTATTACAAATTTTTGTGCCGTGGAATTGTGGGTGGTCTGATATTCATCTCAGGGAATGCTGCTCTGAAAAGAAATGTGCACGAGGTGGGAGGGATTGCGTATCGCAGAGCATTTAGATAGAGCTTTGCGACGTCAAAGTTGTCTGCTGTATAAACATTGAGGGCTGTAACCCTGAACTTGAGAAGTATTCAGTTTTTATCTTTTATTAACTGACTGAACTAATCGTACTGTTTCACTTGATAACAGAGGAATGGATTCTGCAAACACCAGTGGGTGTAGGGTAGCACTCGCTCGCCTTCAGTATTTCCACTGCCATGGGACAGATGTTTGTTATTTGCCTGAAGGAGAGGAAAACACTCCCTACGTTTGCCTAAGGAGTGCACTCGGTAGCAGCTGTAATTGGTAGACTTCCACTTTGCTCCATTGAGGTAGCTCAAAAGAAATGACCAAGAAACATGTTGGTTTGGAGCTGGCTGCAGAACTGGGAAGATGCTATGGTGGTTATCATTTAAATCCACTTCCCTATCTCCTGATTGGTGACTCCATGTATAACTTATTAAACTTTTACAAGCTTTTGATGACTGGTGGGAAGCAAGTGTGTATTAATCCTGAAGTGAAGGGTTAGAAGAGAATTGCTATTGCAGAGTATCTGTAGCTAGGTCACAGCTCACAACAGGTATTTACCCGGAGGTGACCCCTAGAATGGGCAATGTATTTGGGAAGGTTATTAATCTATGCCAAATACATGATCACATGTGAGGGTTGTACTTTGTATTATTTAATTCCATTCCAATTATTCCAGAAAAAAAAAAAAACAATTAAGAAAATGAATAATTATAAAAGTAAGGTCAACTCAATTTTCTCTACTAATGTTTTTAGTTACTGGACTCATTATTGCTAATTTTTTTCATAATCTTTGCCATCTAACCTCATTTGTTTCATTGCTAAGTGGCAAGAAGGGAGCATCATAAAACTTCAGTGAAAACAAAGCAGAAAAATCATGTCATTTTAGTGATTTCCTGAGAAAAGTAATTATCTGTTGTTAACCTTTATGGAAAGAACTCTTCTGATCATCTTCAATATAGCCGTTAAATTTCCATCTTTCCATTTCTAACTGCAATTCTCAACATTAAAAACATATAGCTAGGTAGATATATTAATATCATGTCATCTTTTTCTTCTAATAATTATATTATTAAATTAAAAAGCACTTTAAACAGGTTTTGGAACCTAAAAGAAAACTTCTCTGTATTTACTATATAATTTTAAAATGTAGCAAATTTCATAGTACTGAATTTTAAACATTTTTTGGCTGAATGAATCATTTGGGCTCATAAAACCACCTTATATTTTTTCTGTAATATTTGACATCTGAACCAACGTACACTGAAGTCAATGGGAGTCTTTCTGTTTATTTCAGAGGCTGACAAATCAGATTTTCCAATAATTCTGTAGATTAGTACGCAGGGGCAAATGCCCCCACTTTTTGAAAGGCTTATTGAATTCACTGATGTCCTTTGAGGGGGCCACCTGTATGCAGGAAGTTGTTACGCTAAATTCTTTGTCTTCTGTTTCCATCCAGAAAACAAAGAAGCTGGAGGAGGTAACCTTTGAAATAAGATGTGAGTCGCAGAGAAGAGGAGCCAGGTCCTAGTTTATTTACACCATATCTGTTAAAATGAATACAGATAACTTTCACTTAGCAGGAATGTATATTATTGTGTAATAATCCTCTAATGAAACTTAAAAATAGCAAAAAAAATATTTTTTTTTCCTGTAGGTGGACTTCAAAGTTTGTGGGTTTTCCATTTGCTTGAGTTTTTGTAGTGTTTTGGGTTTTTTTAAGATATTTTTATTATCCATAAGCAATATTTAAGTGTCTGTACTAGCTATATGGAAATAGTGATGTATTTAGAATGAAACTTAGGGATAAAACTTTTGAGTGGTATTGATATATATGGGCAATAAATTTTACAGTAACACATTCATGTGGGCCTTCATAATTCCTTAATTGTACAGAAACCATTATATAAGAATGTTAAGGTGAAGAGGGAAGCTCTTGTAGATGTTTAAAGGAGCATATCCACATCGAGATGCCTAAATTAAAAAGGGTGAGTGGAGGTCACGAACAGTCTTTCATTGCTGATGGATTTACTGCGATGGAGGCGACTAGAAGAATAGCCTCCTTATAAATTTCTTTGACTATCAGGATTCCAAGCAAAAGGGATTTTCTTTGTTTTTCCCTCTTACTTTAATTTTTCAGTTCTAAATGTAATTAAAAGAAGATTTCGTCTCCACCCCCCTGTCTAATTCAGCTGAGCTGCTGATGGTTTGGTAGCAGCAGGGTGTTTTGTCGTCTCTTCTCCAGTAGCTCTGTGCAGTGTGCGGCGGGGAGGGATGCCGTGTCTGTAACTGTGACATGGGTAGAGGAAGTGAACAAAGTCAGTCACGACCTGGGTGTTTAATAGCATTTACGTTGGGTTGGGGTTATTTTTGCGTGGAGCAGGGTGGGGCTAGAAAAAGGAATCCTCGACAGATCAAAGCAAACCATGCCTTTACAAAACCGCGGGAGAGGAGCAAGGATTGAGAATGAACCTATGTAAAGAATCAGTATCGCCTTCAAACTCCAGCAAAGCACTTCCCAAGAGTCCTTCACCTGCTGTCGTACCGCACAGGAGCTCTGTTGGAAGGAACTTGGTCCCTCCCCTTTCTCTCTGCCATTTTGCTCTCCCATCGGCATGCTGCACCTCAGCATCCTTCAGATATCCCTGATGGCTTCCAGCACTCTCTTCTCTGGCCCCGACGGGGAGGTGGGGTTGGGGACACGCACTCCAAGAGGCACCTCTGTCCCGGTCTCCCCAGGCTCCTTCCCACCTGCGTCGCAGGCAGGAGCACGGAAGATCCCGATGGAAGTTGGCTTGCGCACAGCTTTAGGGATGCACTGCTACGTCGTTCCTGGTCACAGACCTGGCGTGGGGCTTCCCACACCGTTTCCCACCGCAGAATGTTCCCACTGCTGAACCTCAGTTGCGTGGTCTGCAATTACACAGGTCAGAAAAGGGGGAAGACTGTATGAATGAATTTTAAAAAAATAAAAAAGAGCAGCCATTTTGGCTTTTTAAATTCAAAGTGTTGTGACACCTACACACAGATTTCCATATTCAGTCCCTTGGCTAAAACTAAGCTCTGGATCAATTTAATATCTGAAATACTTCCTGCCAGGGATTATATCTTGCTATGGAAGGGAGGTAGGCTTAGTGAACTAATAGGTCTTTTCCATCTCTAACTACTGCCAGTATGATTATGTTTTTTTAATCAGAAAAATGTGTTGCTGAAAAGTACAGAGATTAAGCACCACAATTGCCTGTAACAAAAGCAAGTTTTGTTGGATGAGCAGAGATCTGATGAATGACATGATTTGAAATGTTTTCATCCTAATGGCTTCCTCTTCTGAAGTTAATTTTTTTTGTCAGTTGCCAAAACATTTATGAGCAGATTTGTGGATAATGACACTCTTAGATGGGGGTTTAAATAAAAATCTGTTCTATTTGCAACCTAAAAGACCTAGTATTAAAGCAGACAAATGGGTTTGGAGTCTGATTCTTCTTACAGCAGTGTAATAGATGAGCTGGGGTCACTGGTGGTACAGTGAATAAGCCACAAACTTTTTAGGCCAGTTGTTTCTTCCTTGGAGGAGTTTTAACATAGAAGTGATAAATATAGTCAAAATAAAGTTTTGTAAGGAGTGCATGGGTCTGCAATCTAGGGGTGTTTGTTCCCTGTGCAGATTGAAAAACAGGCAGGTAAAGAAAGAGAAGAGAGAGAGAATAGCTAAATTCAGAATTGGTCTCTTTGTCCAACATTCGTATTCTTAAAAGGGACAACAAGAAACCATGCTTTACCAGCCCTTTTGAAGAGGAAATTTGGCCTGTGGATAGGAGGCTGAACAATAGATTGAATAAAATAATTTAGGTTTGTATAATAAGCTAGGAAAGGTTATTAGGGAATTGTTTGGTCACAGTACTCTCATGCCAAATAAGCCACCAAAAAGAAACGCAGACTAGCCAATGGCACACCTGTTTAAATTACGTGTATCGAAAAGCAAGCACTCAAATATGTTCAAATAGGCTCTTAAAAAAAATTAAAAAGAGCAGAACTCTTGGTTGGTTCTTAATGACAGCGGGAGATTTTATGTCACCTTCGGTGTCAGCCTGTGCCAGCCCATCAGGGCTGGTGGAGGTCAGGCCATAACACCTCTGGTGATAGGCTCTCCCTTCAGCAGTTTTCTTACTTAATTCTAATTGGTATTATCGGTACCATCTATACTGCCAGGGCAGTAAAGAGTCCCTGCAGTTTAAGTACTGAGAAATAAAATCCTATTCTGCATTCCAATTTAAAAATATCAGACTGATAACCCTGCATAGGGCTAATTTTAAACTCCTTTTGTTGCACCGGTGAAGATACATCTATAACACATCTGAAACAGCGGATGTGCAAAATTTTTATTTACATATACAAAACATACTTTTTTTCATGTAAATGCTTATTGTGAGGTATTTGCAAATACATTTCTGTTTGCTTCTTCCAAATTTTACCTGCATGTAAATCCTTCATCTAGAATGAGAATGTAGCCCATTATCCTGCTAGGAAACAAAGCGAAACAGTGTATTGTAATTTTGCTTGAAATGTTGTTTTCTTACACAAGTAATAAGACCGCATTTCCCTACCTGGAAAGCATAAACTTTTACCATACTGCAGGATGGCATTATTTCCTAGTGATAATGTGAATTTTATGATAATGAATGCTGAGGTGCATCTGTGTCACACTTTGCAGGATTCTTAAAAAACTTTTTTTGCTCTGCTGTCCTGACTTTCACCTTTTCAATAGATATTTTATCATGCTTGATCCAGTCTTTCTTTTCTTCCAACACCAGAGTCTAGATCAAACGGAACTCAGTAATTTCAGTCATTAGAAAGGCTGAATAGCATTTTCTTTCAGTTCATGTATGAATTCACGAAAAAGGTAGAAAACTTGGAAGGCAAATTACAGGAAGTTTAGCTTCTTTGCAGACATCAGTGGCAGCTGATAGACATTGCAAATGCTTTCAAAATGTTCCTCTCAAATACTTATTTAGTTAAAATTAGTTATAACTTGTAAAAACACATTTCTTCTTTGAAGTCAGCTTAGTTACCAAGTTCTTTCACTAGGACAACCCTGAATTACAGAATTAACTCCTGGCCTTGATTAAAGAAATGGTGAAAATCCTTTTCATTTTGATGAGGCCAAGATTTCAGATATATACTATTTATGGGGAAAAAAAAAAAAAAAAAAACGATGTTTCAGGTTTTACCTATGCTAGTACAGGTTGTTTCTTACCATATATTTTCTAGAGTTTATTTTCCAGGCTACTTCTAAAGAGTGGAGTTTCCTTTACTGTCCATAATACATTATTCCACAACCCCAGAGATCTTGTTCATGCTGGACTTTAAATCAACTATCAAATACCCACTAGTATCTTCAAAGCCTTCTGAAAAAGAATGGTTTACAAGGGTGTTTTTTGCTTTGCCAGTATTATGATTTGTTATTCATCTTGTGGGTTTTTAAGAGGACCCCTGTACTTAGTATTCATATTAATGATCTTACTGTATTTAGGCAGATAAAAAACATTCAGTACAATGTATGTAATAGTTACAGTTCTATGATATACATACTTGGTAAAAGCTTTCTCATTTTCATCATTTAGACAGGTAGGGTCTGGTAAATCACGTGCAGCACTCAGGATGACAGTATGGTAGAAGGTAGAAGAAAATAGCAGGCAACTGCTGCAGGAGATTTTTTCTGAAATCCTTGACCACATGTTTAAATCCAAAGGAGGCTGAAAAAGATATTATTTTTTTTCTTTTCCCATAGCAAGTACATTAGACGCACCACTAAAAGGCTGTGCTTGCCTTGCTCATTTCATACTCAGGTTGAACCCCTTATTATTAGAAATCTGTTTTGCTTTTAACCACTTTGTCTTCGATACCTGGTTTTCTGAAGTTCTGGACTTTCCGCAGCCTCAGCCCGTGTGGTCCCTGTGGTTTGCACATGCTTGGCAATACCTAAAGTAGGTCCAGCATTGCAAACTGTGAGGCTGAAACACTCAACTGGTCAACTCCATTAGATACTGTTTGAAATTTCTTTCTTATCTCTGCTTCCCAATCTATAAAATGAAAATGCGATAGTCTGTATTCAGATCCTTGCATCTTGGTTTTAAAACCTGTCCTTCCAGATAGCAATGCAGAAGTTAAGCTCTATTAACCCACGATACAGAGTACCTCTGTGGTACATGGGGCAAAGCAGAAATAATACCTAAGGGCCAAATTCTGTGCAAGGATGCAAGTTAACTTGACTTCACTGACTTAAGTTAGTTCAGATTCACACTATTTTATCTGAGAAGTTTGACCCTCCAGTGGAATTTCTTCGCTTGAGTATCTTCGTTCTCTGCAGCATATTGTATACTTATGTGTCCCTGTTCTAGCTTTAGCTATAGTAGCTTAACTGCCAGAATCAGTTCTGAATAAGAGCTTTACTGTTCATGAACTTTATCTGTAGGGGAAAAAAAGCCCCATCAGTTCACTATGTGCATAAAGAGACCAAGGATTCCTGTTAGATGAGGGCAATAGTAATGTAGTGAACAGAATCAGCAGAGAAGCACACCTCTTCCATCTCACCGGTCTCCCCTGAGCTTTTACATGGTTTTCTGCTAACATATTTTCATGATTTCTTTTTTTTAAAATTTAACACTCACTTTTGTCAATTTTAGAGCATATAATTAGTGAGAATGGCATGTTTTTCTCTTTTTTTAGTTTACGTTCCTTCTTTGCCAGTCATCTTCCCCAAACACAGTATTCTTCCTACTGTTTCACGTGCTCATGTGTATGCACATGCTTGTGCTCTGGTTGTTATTGTCTTGTATTGTCTTACACACGCTGATCTTTACTATCTCAGTTTTTATAGCGTAGCATAACCTTTTACAGGATTCACATTTACTCTGCAACTGTGCTGGGCTTTTAAAAAAAAAAAAAAAAAAGACAAAGAAAAAGAGAAAGAACCTTTAGCTTACCTTGCAGCCTCAGCCAACAGGAGTTCAAATGTGTGTCAAGAGAGAAAATTAAAATAATCGATAAATGTACTTTGTAATCTGGTCAGTGTCATTGGCATTAGTTTTCTTTTTCTCTCAAATGATCAGAATACTTTCATTTTCTCAGCTACTGGTTTCTTCCCCTGAAAATACAAACATAATACAGCTCCACGTGGGGTTATGAAAACACAACTTTCTACATTATTTTCCATACACCTTCTAAAAAAAAAAGCCCTTGACATATTGCACATTACCTTATTTGTGCCAACCACGTCTTATGAATATCAGTGTTTTTCTGTAATACCTTAAAAATTCAAAGACATAAACAGTATTTCTGTAGCAAATCATTCTCACCTCATATTAATTGCTGATCTTTCTGCTGCTATAATGATGCTGTTTCCCAACAGCCTGAACGTGTCTGTCCTTTCGCTGAGGTCATAATGACTGTTAAATGTGCCACATTTCCTCTGTCAATTTGGGAAAAAATGTCAGATTATATATCAAGGGGTTACTTTGATGCATAACTTTCTGTGAAACACACGTCACCAAAATAAACTCTGGTACCTGTCCCTTTGGGAATGGGAACTCATAAATACGGAGTCAAAGGTAATTGGCCCTCCCAAGCCCACAAATATTACTATTCATTGCATTACCTGGAGGTGTGACTAAAGTTGTTGTTTTAATGGAAAACCTTTCAAATTGTTCTTAAAAAGATATGCTTCGCTACTTTTATTAGTTGTTAATTCCATTTTTAACTATCTATTGTTGGTAATATCCTCTTAGCTTGAAAATACAATCTCTTTTCCTAGCGACTCTATCCATTTTTAGTTCACTGATTCACTGTGGTTTTTTCTTCACTGGATTTCTAAAGCAGCAGAAGTTAAAAGAAAATCTTAATTGTTTATTTCATTGTTTGTGCAATGGTATCAGCATTGACATCTGCAGGAATATAAACAGATTTGAGGAGATTTTTCCTTGTTCATTTACTGCAGGGAGCTGTGCTACGTTAAATTGACTTAAGTTTCCAAATATGGGTCAGATAAACCAAAATAATCTTTCTTGAGTTAATGTTCTTCTTTCTAGCTACTTATACATTGGTTTTGTTTTGGTATTAAATAATGTCTAGAGGCTTCAAATAGTATCAAAGTCTCATATCGTGAGAATCAGTGGTTAACCCTATAACACGAGTTTGGGTTTGAATCCATTGGGCATTAGCTCTTGGGTCTTGGAATTGGTGTTGTGCTTTCCTCCGGCCAGGACTCCTTTGCTTCTGAGGCTGAATTTTGTTTTGATTTTGGGATGTATTCAAACTGCTGGGAATTTTGTGGGATCCTTTGAAAGAGGAGAGACACATGTGTGTGGCAGGGCAGAGTTCTCCAACTTCAAATATAAACAAGTACATGACAGAGTTGCCATAACTAAGCAGGGATAAGATATATTTTGTAGGTCTTAGTATCTGATGGCTGTTTCATGTATAAATGTGATAGATGCTTGAAATCTGCCATGTATTCTTTGCCAATATAGAAGTGAATAATTAATGAGTTTCTCTGACATTGAGAAGCTTCTGTAAATTCCTGAATAAAGTCTTATCTCCAATTTGGATACCCGTGATTGCACTTTTCCAATGTAAACAAGCAGCAAAGGTTTGTTGTATGCAGAGAGTATCTGCTGAGGTTTCAGACTAGTATATGTGAAACAATGCATTTAAACGAGTGTGGACATCATTAATATAGGGCATACCTACTCATTATTTACTGCTCAGCTTTCTGGGGGTTGGGAATTCAGAGTTCAGGCAAACCCTGACACTAGCTCTTCTTCCTAAAGGTGCAGCGCCATATGGTTTTTCTCTTTGCATTTCGTTTGGCAATCCATATGAACATTTCATTTATTTTCTATAATGTCTAAATCATTAAAAGAAAAGCTTTGGGGTGCAATATGAGACTGACAAAGATAATTACAGTTTTAAAGCTTTAAGAGGTTTCATGCATCATATAAAATTTTACATTCCACCACCAATTTAAATCAATTACAATCTTTAAATCTATAATTGTGCTATTTAAAGCATTTTAAAGGGCACAATGCATGTGGTATTTCGCTGCATGTTCCAAAGTATTTTCACAACAGATCTATTTATTGTGTGAAAGCATCTAGAGGCTATTAAAAGATGATCAGAGGCATTATTAACTCTTTAGTCTGTCTCCTTAATGCAAGAAGTAGATACGCTTAAGCATTATTTATCACTTAGTCTCAGTTGTGCTAAATTTCTCAGGCTTTAGTCACAATAATTGTAACGAAGCTTGGAATAGATCATGCAGAGTGTCCTCATAATGCTAAACCAATGACTTCTTTGTGCTTGGGTGAGCATGCATTCTCTTTCATATTACAACAAGGCAAAGAAACAGAAGACTTTTCTAATTTATTCTTTTCATGCTAGATCTAGATCACTGCACAGGTAAAGATGGTGCTCTTTATTTTTCATGCAACGCCCTTTTTCTTGCTCTGCACTTATTTTATATCAAGGGATTTCAGCACCCTGTTTAAGCTACTTTATTACTTCTTAGCTGATTTACTAGGCAGAAATTGTGATCGTCTTGCAAAATCCCAAACCAGAAATTTTAAATTAATGTAGTTTTGGTAAGTCTTACCATTTTAATGCTGATGGAAATTCTAACATATGATATTTCCAAATTTGTACATAAATGGAACTTTTCCTGTAAAATGAATTTCTAAACAACATCTTTTCACTAAACTTTGTTCCATTGAGACTTTTAACTTTCCAAAAATAAGACAGCAGAAGTGAAGGACTATAAGGCAGTTGAACTAAAATATCCCTGTATTTTTTCTTCAAAAATCTTGAGAATATGTTCAGCAGACTCCATATTTCCAGTAATTCTAACAACAAATCTTCAGTGCCCAACTCTTCATCTTTCATCCTTCGTATTTAAAAAACAAAACAAAACCCAACCAACCAAGAAAAGAAAACAATAACCACTGCCCTTCGTTAGCTATTACTGCTGGGGAAAATTTTAGATATTCCCATGTACGCATCATTGCAGCTCAGATGGTGCTTAGGGAAAGATGATGGTAATAAAATACACTTCAAATAATCAGTCAACTTTTGGGCAAAGTTGAGGGGAGGGAAGTTGCATGTTGGTTTTCAACCATTATTTTAATTAGGAGTTTTCTTGCTCTCTAAGAAAATGCCAGTCTATCCTTTTTGACAGAGAACATCCATTATTATAGAAACAGAAACAGTTTTTGTAACTGTTGAATGAGTGGACCCAACCTGGGTATATGTCTTATCAAAATAGAGCTATGGGTAAAGTGCCTCTGTTGTGCAGGGAGTTCTGCTTTGGAAAGATCCTTTTTTACATTAATTGAAAACCCAAATAGCCCATAGTACTAACAGCAAAAACTATTTTTCTTCTTAAGCAACTCAGATAGATACACTAGTTCGTACATTCCCCTGGGAATCAGCAGTGATGAATGCATTTGTTTCTTAAAGAATAGGCAATATTTTCAGTGTTTCTCAAAAAAAAACCCCAAACTAAGGGGGCCCTATGCTAAAGCTGCCCATCCATTCATTCTGCCTGCTCTGAAGGAAGGATTGTCTTGTCCCCAGGTAGTGGCCTCAAATTGTAAATTCTGATCATCCACCTTAGATGTCCTGTGTAATTTGGAGATCATCTGATACAAGTTGATTATATGCAATGCTGAAACAGTAATTCCTGAACTCATAGAGGCCAAATTACATTGATTATTTCACAGACATTACCAGGTATTCGTGTGTGGAGTCAGTGCCAAAAAACGTACCTACGCAAATAAATTTCCTCTGCAGTTTTGCTGGCGGTGATATTTTGCTTCAGGTTTCTGTTCTCTGCAGAACAATCAGCGCGGTAGCACTGCTCGGCTCCGGGGGGTAACGGAGCTCCGGTGCTGAGGGAAGCAGTTCTGAAGTATTAAGGACAGGTAGCCTGATCCTGTCATCCTTGAAGGTGGCGGGAACGTTGTCCTTGCATTCAGAGGGAACAGGACGCAAACCCTGTTTCATAAGCACTAGTGTCAGTGAAATTAATTGTCCCACGTACTGTGATAACTGTGCAAGATCTCTCTCCGCCCAGCAGAGACGAAATTGGATACAGCACCTTCTTTCAGAGAATTTCCCACGGGAGCATTAGCTGTAGGAAGGCATTTGAAACTGTCCCCTTGGCTGCTGTTTTGTACCAAGCGGGTGACTTTTTTTGTGTTCCAGCATCTCCAGCATTGACCAGCATGGAAGTCACATAGCGGGGGGAATATCCTTCCAAAAGCAGTATGTAATCTCAGGTGATATACAAGTGCCCGTGTCATTTGGTTGGTGGGTTAAATATTACTCTGTTCTCATTTACCAACTTTAGGATTGCAGTGGGATACTTCCAATAAGATTTACCTTTTCTTACCTATTAAAAACAGAGCAGATTGATCTCTTATTCCTGCAAGTCACTAGCTGTATGGCTGCTGAAGACACTTTATTTTCCTTTCTGCTTTTTTCCCCACCTTCACATTAAAATTTTTGTGCTTTTCTGATGTGTAATACCAGAAGGTATTACTTCCCCTCCCACTTACACAAATTAGGAATCTCTCCAAATGGAGTTATTGTGGCAGGTGGAGGGAATTTGGCAGAGACTCTGCATCATCTGGCACTGCCAGAAGTTCGTCTCTGATACTTTTCCACACACCTAGCGCATTCTCGGTGACAGTACCTTCGGTGCAGCACCGGGCACTGTTGGTGGGTGGGGGGTTAGCACGGGGGCTGGGCAGCACTGCGTAGCCTCTACAGCGCAGTGGGCTTACATTTCCAGAGGGGATTTTCCGTCGGTCAGATTGACTTGCTTACCTGGGCAGCCCAAAGGGATTGAAATGAAGCGGTGAATCTAAGCTGAGTGTGTTTGTAAAAGGCCAAGACCATTAAGACTGGAATAAAATAGATTGGTGGAGAGTGGAATCAGATCCCTGGGTATCAAGGATATCGAGTGGTTCTATCTTAAGTTTCTGCATCAAAAAGTAGCAAAGAAACTACTACAAACCTCCAAAACGGGGGAGGTCTGGCATTATACGCAATTGAGTCTGGCATATTTGGGGGAAACCTAGGTTTTATTTTTAATATTTTCCTTTGTGGGTGAACTCAATAAAGCTCTCAGTGTTGGAGATTAGATGCAACAATATACGTAATGAAAATGCTGTACACATGCAGTCTTTCACAGAAAGGAAAAAAAAAAATCCTGCATTAAAAATAATATTCTCCCCCAAAGTATCCAAAGAACTAGTTCAATAAGTAATGGAATGTCACTACAGACTAACTAGATTTTAGGATGATAGGTCTTTTATTTTTCCAATAATATTAGAAAGTAAAAAAAGCCACTTTAAAAATATGAACAATGTTTTTACCATCAAATAACAAATATAAATTTCCAAGCTATTATCTCCATGTTTCTTAATGGTAATGCATTCCCAGTTTTAAATCCAGCAAATACCCATTTTCATTCTAGAATTAAGTTATCCTATAAGGTAACGGCAACTGATAGTAGGAACTTATAGTGGAAACAGTGATTATTGATTCTTAATGCATAAAGGATTCATAATACAAACATCAGGGGCAAAAGATTTTTGTATTTTATTTTGATATTTATTTGGAAAGTATATAACTGCAATGCCTTATTTTTCTAAACTGAGAAAAATAGAAAATGTTTTGGAATACTCTTAGCTAAAAAGGTAATAAGAATAATAAGTGCTTAGGTTATTGGATAAAATGTGTTTTTCTTTAAGCAGAATACATCAAAATAATCTGGTTTGGATTTCTGAGCATGCCTACAACAGCTCAAGGATGTGTACCTTTCAATAAGTGCAGCAAAATCAAAGCATTGCACAAAACAGTGCTAATAATCAGACATGAACAAAGATGGACAAAGAAGCAAGAATGATCATCCTACAAAAGTAATCTGATATCTGTAAACAGGTTATTAGCAGTCCTGGCTAATTCCTAAATAGCCTTTTTGGGTATACATGAAATGCAGTGAGAAATTTTACACAGGAACAGATCTGCTTCCATTTCCCAAGCATTTTATTGTAAAAGAAATCACTGTAGGAATATAAGACTTTTAAACTTATAAAAATAACTCAGTGTTGCCCTTTTAAATTGTTTCCACTGACAACCGAAGTCATAGTGGCATTTGTTCATCCAGATCCCAGTACACACATGTATTCATAATGATACATCCCTCGAATGGCACAGTTCTTCTGTGGTTGCTACCTGTCAGCGCTTGTACTCAAGAACCTTGAATATCAGTGACTCACTAATGTTTTATGATATTTTACCTCACTTTATGGTAGTCATTTATGACAAGACCAGAATGACATAAACTGCCATAAAGCAAAGCAATGCAATCACACAAATGACCATAAATCAAGGTAGCAACAGAAAAAGGTCATAAAAGGAAAGAAAATTGGAGAAAACAACATTTGAGTTCAGATTCAGAAGTCTGGAGTTAGCAGCACCAAACTTCAGGACAGATGGATGTGAGCAGCAAGCAAATTCAGTGTTCCACTGATACTAATAATTTTGCGTGTGTGTGGATGCGCTGACAGATTGATACAAAGATGGGCTTCCTTTGCTTATAAGACTTTATTGCAACTGTGTGTATGGGCTTTTTTCCTCCTATAAAAATACCTTAGCTTTGTCCTATACCCTGAGCAATTCCCAATTCAGATGACCTTTTGAACAACTTTTCTATAATCTATATCTATCTCTGTGTATTTATAAATTTTCGGGTTTTTTTTTAAATGAAAAATGTGTTCCTGTTAATCAGGTTGGCCACCTCTAAAGAATGGGATCATGATGCGCTTTTCTTGGAAATCTCTTTCTTCTTCTTCTTGGTCTGGAAGAGTAGGTCCTTACCAGGAGGGGAGATTGGATGTCGAACCATGGTCAGAAGGGGATCAGACAGAAACTTCGCAGACCTTGGGGGGTTCTGGGTGGATTGAGTTGGAAGCAGTAGTTTATTGCGTGGTGTCCATGCTCATGGGGCTGTTTTATTGTGGTGTGGATGGGGAGAAGAGGAGAACCAAATGACGTCAGGGAGGACAAGGAGCTCTGCACCCCCCCAGAATCAGAGCCTAATGGGGCAGCAGAAGCTGTATGCAATGAGGTATAACGGTGCGTATACCACACCTTAAAGTTATACTACCATAAAAATGAGAAACTGCTAGCGGCGGAGATAACAGCATTTATGAGGAGAATTTATGGGCTGCTCATGTGGTATAAATATATACAGTACACAAACACCAGTGGGGATAAATTCCACTGGACAACCCTGTTATTTTAACAGTAACCTTGAAAGTATTATGTTATTTAACTGAAGAAGGTGTTAAAGGAACAATACATAATTTAATCTCTTTCTCTGCCCTTTACAATTCGTCTCTGTATTAGCAGTAGGGATGTTTTAAGAAGTGTGGGCTTTAAGATAAACACTGATAGTTAATTGTGTTTATTTTAACATCCTCGTGCTTCCCTGTGCACAACCCTTGTGCTTTCATCTTGTGTGCAAGCCTGTTTCTAATGGAGCTGATGTGCTTTAAAACTCTGAAGACATATTTTTATCCCTATCCTTTATCTAAGACCTCAGATTCTTCCCCTGTTCTGCTTCTCTGTTTCCGAGCCAGTTGCTTTCCTCTTTTGTAGTATCACTTGCATTCACAACTGCCATAACCATTTACAATCACTTTTTAAAATTCTTCCTTGTCAAAGGACTCCAATGTAGTAAATGGATATGACAGAAGCGTAGCAGATCAGAAAAAAAAAAAAAAAAACAAACCAAAATCATAAACAAAAGAAAAAACCAAAAAAGAAAACCCCACATCAGCGGACCTGAGCTGAGAGATCCTGAGCAAGTGAGCTGCGTTGGGATGCCAAGCCATCAAATTCAGAGATGTAGCAAAGGCATGAGTTCTTCTGGTCCCACCCTGTGTCTGTGCAGGACTCAGTGCTGAGGGTACAGTTTGTTTCCCTTCTTGTCCCTCTGCAGGAGAAAATCTGGAATATTTGGGATCACTCCAATCCACTTATGAAAGACCCTTTCCTAGCCAGAAGTAGTATCACCTGAGAGTCACACACTGACAGGGAAAGAGGAGGTAACAGCAGGCCAGAAACACAAAGGTGAAAGGAAAACACAGAAGAGCGGTGTGGTGGTTACCAAAAGAGGCAGTAGTCGGTGCCTAGGTAAGCCATGTGATCCCTTCATGACTTGATTTCCCTGTTACTTCCCTCTCTGTAGCCGAAGATAGCATTTGGGGAATTAAAATGCCATTTAGCAGAAAAGTTGTTAGCCTTTCAGAATATTTTCAGATCAAATTTCAGGAGTTATTCACCAAGGTGTAAATTCACTTTCTCTGACTGTACTCCTGCTGCCAAGAAAGTAAACTAGGGCAAGTTAACAGAATGATCCAAGAGTAAAGAAAAAGCTGGTATCTTAATTTTTGATGCAGTCTATGTGTTCTCATTATTACATTGTCTGTTTGTATTACTTTTGATTTATAATGTAATTGGGGAACTATAGAAATGTTAATGGGAAAGATACTGTTCTGAATATGACAAAGTTGTTTACTAATTGTTGCCTTTAACTTAGGCTAATTTTGTAGTATTGAAATATTTAAAAATGTTTTATTTCTTTATTTTTATGTTGTCATGAAAGTGTTGTTTAGTTTGAACTCCATTCTCAGATGAGCTGAGCTTTCTTCCCCTTTAACACTAGGAAAATAGTGCAAATTAAAAATTTGCTACACTAGGGTTCAATCTCAAACCTTTAGGCAAGCCCATTCATTTTGTTAAATATTTAGATGAGAAATTGTTGCTTGTATGTTTATTTATTTATTTTTGCAACATCCACTGTGCTGCTCATTATCTTAGGGGAGATGGAGAATATTGCAATGATTATTAGTAAGCTTGGTAATGAGATTACTGAACCATTTGCCGTTGACTTTTTTGTGATGCATAATTACAGGGGTTTATTTACAGTGCCTTTAGAGGTTTTGTTTTTGGTTTTGCCTTTTAATGATTCACATTTATATCCTTTGTTCTTCATATAAGGGATAAGATTCTATCTGTGGATGTTTTGCATTTCTCCCCTCCCAACACCCCCTGCCCCCCCTGGCCCCATGAAATGAGTGTGTGTTATACTTTAAATATAAGTAAGAAGCTCTTATATAGTCAAGTGATCCTTGTTCTGTAAAATTTTAGACACTTGAGTAATCTGACTGATATTAATTGGGAATACTCAGGTAAATAGGATTATTTGTACATTTGTCCTAGATGACTCTTCCAGTCTATGTTCAAGTCAACGGAGTCTCATCGACTCTTTTTGGCCTTATCTGTCTCATAAATATGATATGATAATAGAAAACAGTAGAAAGGAAGAGCTGCTTCGCAGGTCTTTAATACTTCATAACTGTTTGGTGGCTGTTAAGGTTGATTACCATATTGTCACATTTATTACTCACATTCTTGACTATTAACCACTTTTTTCACACATAGCTCCAATTTCAGAAATTTCTGATGCTTTTGGTGGAGGATTCCTCATATGGAGGAAAAAAAAAAAAATCTAAGTGGGGCAGATATTGGGGTCAGGTACAGGAAGACCCTTGGGGAATAGAGAACTACAGAATGAAGTTGCCCTGGTTCTGCGCCTCCTTACTCTGAATCGCAGGAATCCTTTATTTAGAGAACCCATGGGTTATGCATGTGAAAATACAGTATCTTTGTTTTCCTGTTGTCACTAACGTGTTGGTTTAATGTTAGTGAAAGGTCTCCCATTGACTCAGTTTGTTTTATTGTGAGACAGTGAAACCTCAAGAAGTTGTTTGTGTCTGCTTGTTTTACCAGATTTATTTACAATAGGTTAGTTTTTAAATTCAGGTAGAAAGATGTGAAAATTTTATACACCCAACTTTAATCACCTAAATAGGGCACAGGCAAAAAAGATGGAAATGGGTCTTAATATGTGACACTAAAGTTATGGCAGTAATCCTTGCTATTATTCAGGAATCAGTGGGACATTTCATTTGTAAAAATTGCAAGTTCTGAGCTTCTTTTCATGTTCAAAAGCAGATCTGCATTGAATGCTTGGAATTTATATAAATACATAGTTAACTTCAAAAATGTCTTAAACTCAAAATTTATTTTTTCCTTCAGCAGCAACCAAGTCACTTCCTGTAAAAATCAAAAACCACACAGCACGTTTCAGTTTATTTGCAAAAAATTAGAATTTAGGGAAATAAAAGGACAAGAAGATCCAGAAAAATTGCATTTCCTTGTGGAATAATAACAAAGCTAAAAAGTTGTTTATTTTATCTCAGGAAGTGTCTATTCACTGTTTCATTATACCAAGAATAAAACTGCACCATGAAGGGATACATAACTTATTCAAGGTAATTTAAAGTCATATCCTGAACACACTGACTATAACAGAAATACTTTCTGCAATTTAAATGGATCAGGTCTATGGAGAGTCAGTGGAAGAGAAGGAAAATGATCACTCCTACTATTTAGCTTCCATTCCAGACATGAACTGTAATGCTGAATGCACGTAATGCAGAATTAAGAAAACAACACATGCCCGTTGTTTTTAATGTGCAACATGTTCCTGCCTCCTTTGAGCCAAGGTTCATGTGAGCTAGTGCATAGAGTTGCTGCATTCTGTTCCTTTTTCTCTAAAAGCATAGCAATACTCTCGTGTCAAGTGCACACAAGGCAGTGACAGCCACCATGTATACACTTGATTTCTGAACTTGTGCATCATGAAATGCGAGAAAACCTCATTAGAATATACCCTTTCCTGGAAAGAAAATGGCCCAAAAACTATATTGTACATCCAGGGTTAATTTTACTCTTTGAAATTACAGATTCAGCTAAACTGCCATCGCCTCATTGTGATAAGTTGTCACACTGTCGGAATTTAAGCACCAACGATCTACTGGGAGTAAGCGTCCTTATGTACACTATCTAAAGGATGGCTACCCTGGGGTTTCTACCAAGCCTACATGATCATATATTGATGCTAGGCTTATTTATTTCAGTGGTTCTGAAGTACACTTAATCATCTTACTGAGGTGCCCAATGTGGTACATAATTAATATTATACATTGACTTTGGAAGCAAGCTTTGGGGGGGATTTGGATGATCCAAAAGAAATATGGTAACTTCTTTATATTCAAGGGAGAGTCTGTGTGGAGAAGATTGAGCTCCTCCATTTAGAAAGACGAAGAACAATGAGAGCGTTTCTTTTTCACCCCTTGCCCCTAACGCTTATAGTATTCTCTCAGTTTAAACACCGGTCCAGTTCTAATTTTTGCCAAAAGTGAGAGAGAGAGTGAAAAATCATTAATTCAATTTCTCACTGTTTTGCCTCTGGTGATTGCTGTCACTTCAGGTAATGGCTTGTCTGTGGTTCTGACCCAATTCTTAAACCAGTCTTTCCGTACTCAACCAATTAATCTAATGGTTCATTAATTGCAAACATCTGAAATCATTAGAACCTGATTGAGCACAAAAGCATCAGATCCTGTGAAGCTGTGACTGCTTAGCCAGCAAATGGTCTCATTGCAAAGGAATGTCAATGTTTATAGTAAATGTAACCTAAACTAGGGTGTTCATTGACATATCCCTCCATTTGTATACAACGGCTCTGACATCTATCAGTTCAAGAGTGCATGATTTATCCACTGCTATATCCTGGAACTGACAAGCCAAAGATTACAGCTTAACCTACATGAAAGCAGAGGCTGTATGTATTCCTAAAATAAATATTTAGTAACTGACAAGCTCTGGTTAATATTAATTCCTGATAGAAAGCAGTCAATTTAAGCTTACTCCACGCCAAAATCTATTTGTATTTTGTAAATCATTTTTCATGAATATAGTCTAGAGAATCTCAAGAAAAATATGTAAGCGGGGGAGGGTTGCTGTATCAGTTGCATTTTATATATCGCATATCTGCATTAAAGAGACCCTTCCATGGGCCCATAAAGCGGGGCAGACCCGGGTAAGGACACACACAAACAGTACTCTGTTGGTAACTGTGAAATAGAGACTTTTAATTAAGTGAATTTAGTGCGTGTGAAAGATGCTAAATTTACCATACTGGAACATGAAGCCTTCTGTTTATCCGCAGGGGACACAGCACAGGTAGCACTAAACTTCACTGCCAAACTGCATCATGGATTCCTCTGTCTCCTTGATGCGGTCTGTCTTTGGTTTTTCTCTTTTCTTCTTTTGTTTGATTTTAGAGGCTACTAATTCTCCTACCGATAGATAAATAGGGAAAGAGATTAAAATTTCCATTAAAGCATTTCTGAGCATTCTGCTAAATGTTTTTGTCTTGCTGCTCTGCTGACAGCTGCCTTCCCACCGAGTCCCGTCTGGGGCCAGCAATAACCACTCTCCTCAGCATGGATAATGTAAGGGAGGAATTACATTTTACTGTCGAACATGTGCTTTGATAAATGTCCTCACAGAAGAACTTAGTGGACTGCTTAGTTTATGGTTACGGGTAAGAAGACTACGTGTATAATGCAGATACGAGCTCATCCTACCTGTGCACGGGACAAATACCAATCCTGCTCAAGTCAACTGAGAACTGTACAGCCATAGCACAGAACTAGTCAATACTGATGGAAAACAGCTTCACACCGTGCAAGTAAAGCTACTTGGCTTCAAATAGGAACAGATCTCCTATTTGTATAACGTTTGCTATCTTTTTCTCTTTTATACACAATGCATGTACACACAGCTTCATCCCACAATATTCAGCCCTCTCGCCTCTCCATGTGTGCATTCAAAATGCCTCTACTTCTCAGGTTCGTTTTTCTGGCTGAGCCTTCATCTGGCCTGTAATTTTGAGAGATGGCTTCTGTTCTTTCAGTTAATTCTGTACTTGATTTCTTCTTATGTATGTCTTTAAACTAAGGTTAACCGCAATTCTGCTGAGTTGATGATGTAGCAAAGGCGAGCACTGTGTGTTCATCAGGCAGGCAGGGTACCATTGTGAATATACTTGCCTAAGTCTGGACTTTTGATCCTCAAACTATCTCTAACATAAATATGCATGTGTATTCATCACTATGCTCACGGAAGGTTTATGGAAGCAGAAGGGGAAAGGGCTGCTTCTGTTCTTCCCAAACTGTGGTCTTTGCAGCCCACGCAGTCATATTCAACGCTGTTTTTTGAAATATTTCTATTTAAAAGATTGATAATAAGTGTGCATGGTGGTATTCAAAGAGCTTAACTGGCTGTCCATTTGAGTAGGAACTTCTACCTCTGCAGACAGCAGGGGGGATGACTTGGAGTGACTACCAAGCAGAGAGAGAGCCAGGACTGAAAGATAATCGGGGAAGGAGCTAGCTGTTTGCTTCTGGCAATAGATGAGCAGTATCAGTAACCCTAATGATCCAGGGCAGTGGCCTGAGGAAGTCCTTGGAGTGTGGTTTCCTTTATCACTTTTACTGGACTGCCCTTTGGGAATGAGTTATGATCTGATGGTTTGATCTTTTGTATTGTGGGGGGGGTTATTGCGCCTTTTAGTTCCTGACAACAGTAGTAAAGCTGCCAAGTATTACTTAAAGTGTGGGAATGTTTATAAGAACTCAGCAAAGGAGAGTGCCTAGTGTTCAGAGTGCGAACAGTACAAGAAACATTATCAAACACCTAGCAAAATGGCGTGCTGTGGTGCTTGCTGCAATACCTTGCTTTGAAATGACCTTTTCCAGCTGGTGAAATAAGCCTTTATCAGAATGCAAGGGTCAGTAGCAATGTAAATACTCTGGAATTGTGGTCTTCAGTATCTCTGTGCTTTTATTTGAGGAGAACTGCGTGTGTTTCTAAATATACACGTATGTTCACGTCAGCTGTGGAATTATTTTAGATGAAATCCCAAAACGTGTTTTTTCTGAACATTAAATGGAGTGACATTATTAGGTTTTTGACAATGTTCTAATGGAATCATAGTTCAAAATATTCAGTGAAAACATTACGCTCCCCCATCATTAAGGTGAATTTTGTTTGCATGCTCTTTTCCCAGAATACTGATGTTAATTTTTGCTTAACTTTAGTCTTACAAGGTATGAAGCAATTTAACAGACTCAGTAACCTTTCATTAAAGTTCAGTGCAGTACTTAAGCATGTTGGGTGCATTAATTGTTAGCTGACAGCTATTATTTCTGTGAAACCCTTTTGTAGTAAAATTTCTGCTTGATGGATTGGATTTTACAAAATTTGCATTTCACTGAGCCAGAGTCAACTGGTACTTAGAGCTACAGTAGATATTTAAATAACAAGACAAAAATTCTTTAAACTATTGTTAAATATCTGTTAAAACTATGAAACTTATTTAGGCTTAACTCTTTATTATAGAGTTCATATCCCTGACGCATTGGTTTTGACATACCACTATAACAAAAGTGGCTTCTTAGATAGGACTAAACGTCTGCACCCAGTCCTGAGTGCTGGCACAAAGCTGGCATGAAGACTGTGGAGCTCTGTACTTTTAAAATCAAGGCTAAGCCCAAGAAAATCAGCAGACAAGAAGGTTTATGTGTTTTCCTAAACTTCTGTTTCAGAGATGGAGTCAGATATATATATTTCCTACTCAGGATGCTATTAGATGGTGTAACGCATGGTGAGCAATTCTCTGAGGTGCCGGAGAGCGTGGAATTTCTCAGATAGTAAACTCTGAAGACTTTAATGGATTAACATAGTTTTCCTGGCTACTGACTTTGCAATGACCCTTGCACGTAGCAGACTAAACTACCATCAGCACTACAACAGTGAGAAGAGTAATAGAGCATCAGTGTTTGCTGGGTGGGGTTCAGCTCTGCGGTAGTATCAGTATGGAGGAAAAAGTGAGAAAGGAGGAGAAAAAGATATTAAATCTCTGAAGCTGAGAAGGAGGAAGAATTGACAGTGATAAAAGAGGGGTAAATCACCTTGGAAAGAACGTGAAAGTTTTGTCTTTTAGCTAGTTGGTTACAAGTTGCTCCAGAAGAGATGCCAGAACAGCTGTCAGAGCCTGTGTTAAAAAGTGAAAATAAAGAAAAAGAAGAGCTAAAGCTTGAACACATACAGCATATGAGAACATTAGACCTGTTAGCTTGAAGGTATCTGGCTGAACAGATTGGCCTAGAGTGGAGGTGCAGGGAGGGAAGGACAAAAAAGAAAGAGGATCCCTTGGGGAAACCAAGATGTCCAACAAAGAGGATGTGCTGAGAGAGCAATTATAATAAGATGTGACTGAGTGAAGCAAGGCAGTAGAAAGTTTCTCACAACCACAGCTCTAAAATTTTCTAAATTGAGAAGACAATCAGTTGGCACAGAGATGAAAGACTATGAAAAACAAGAGCGGAGCACTAGCCTGTGATCTGTGTTCTTGTATATACACTGATTTTATCAATGATACGCCATTATTAGGACCAGTTGAACGCTCTTATTTTAATGCACATGTCTGTGCATCCTATCTGATCACAGCTCCGTCCTCCTTCCCGGTTGCCGATATATTCCTTACTTAGTGAAACCTTGTGGAAGAGAAATCTAGGAATACGTTTCTGAAAAGGGTCATGAGCATAAATATACAAGTAACAGCACAGATATCGCATTAATTTTTATTACTGAGTAGTTAAAAATGTAACACTATTGTTGTTTGGTAATGACAGAATAAATTCATAATCCTTTGATTATGTTAAAGATCTGAATAAAGGTTGAGTCATGCCTACCTATCACTAAATCAATTACGTGCTATTATTTGGTAAAATTAGCTGACTTTAACCACTAGTCTTAGATGCCTTATTAAATACAAAAAAGTAGCAAGAAATGACTTGGATCATCAGTATTATCTCATCAACAGTGGAAAGAGAATGGTACTTCCTTCCATATACTAGAAATCTGGTGGGGAAAGGAGAAAAACAGAGAAAAGTGAGTTACTTAATTATTCAAGAGGGAATTTTCTCTTCAGCAAATTCCTCTCTCAGCTCAGCCAAATGCTGTCATTACATGGCTTCTAATTTTAGGTAGAATTTGGATAGCAGGTCAGAATTTTTAACAATAAAACTGCAGAGTCCATGCCACAGATATGGTCAAATATTTTTGCTTCTTTATTAATTCAGGGGTCTGCCATAAGTAGCACATGGTAAGACCCCGTACACCCAAGTTCTTTGCATGTTCTCTTTACGCTTTCATTTTTATGCTCAAGAAGAGATAGAGGAGAAATAACTCAATAACGCTGCAATTTTAGCAGTACTCTTTGAAGACCCATCCCACTGTCCTTTTCTTAGGTTATTCCCACGAGTCCGTTATCCCACAGGTAGCTTGCATCTGTCACTGGATGGGAATGAGCCCCTTGGGTTGAATTAGATCAATACTTTGACCTTCAAGAAGATTTGTTTGTATGAAGTAGAAAATGAAAAAAACATGACAAGAAAAAATAGCATATTCATCATATGTAAGATACAGAAGAATCATATGCTAAGTTTAGGAACTGCTTAGTAAAGGAGACAGTTTGTGGTGTAAAAAATCATGGAAAT
This sequence comes from Rhinoptilus africanus, assembly GCA_013400135.1. Classification (NCBI taxonomy): domain Eukaryota; kingdom Metazoa; phylum Chordata; class Aves; order Charadriiformes; family Glareolidae; genus Rhinoptilus; species Rhinoptilus africanus. The sequence continues at coordinate 1,128,537 of VXBO01003384.1, forward strand.
CTGAGTAATTGTCGTTCAGATTGCTTATGGCCTCTCAGACATTTGTGAGATAGAGAATGAAATCTGTCACATTTCCATTTTGCACTGAGGTTATCCATTAGCAGAGAGTGATTTTTCCAAGATGTAGTATCTGTTAGCAAAAACGAAAAGAAAAGGCAAGCAGACCCCATTTAGGGAAGCTTCGTTATTGGGTGTGGCAGAAGAGAAAAAGGTGGAAGACCTACAAAGAGATCATGTGAAACAGAGCAATGCAGCTTGAGAGATCAATTTTATGTCTGTTTAAAGCAGAAAATTAGCCATATTTTCATAAGGGAATTGTCATGCTTGTGTCCTAATGCTTCCAAAATTAAGCATTCCCTAAGGTGAAGAAGACTGGGGAAAATAACTCAGTGGCAGTGCTATGCTTAAAAAATTAGAAAATGGCCAGCCATACATTCCAAAGATCTGAAATAATTTGGCTGGTTATTTGTGTGCTGCTGTGTGAGTCGAAGTAAACATACCTGCCACAAAAACAGTGCTCTTGGGATGTGCAACACACCTTGCACGGTCGTCTTACTCTGGCACTGCCCTGGAGGTATTGCCATGGACTGGCCCGGAAACATGAAACAATGTGAGCAGAAATGTTAGCATGCAATTTTTTTGGTTTTTGTGGAAATTGTGTTTTGACAAAAAAGTTTTGAGCAATTCTATAGATGATAAACAATAAATCTTAAACATTTCTGTTGAAAAAAAATTAAATTTCTTCTGTGAATATAATAAGAATGGATTACAGGGATGCTTATGACTACATGGTAACTCAGCCAACTGCTTTGAAAATGAAGCAGTTAACGGAAAGCATACTCAGTTTACAGTCTGCTATCTTTATAGAGATATATTTTATTTCTTAATACAACACAGATTTCCAAATAAGGTAGCTTCTTGCTCACACGGCATTTCTATATCAGAAAATCTGTATTTTACCTTACCTCATTTGAAAATTAGGTAAGCATATGCAAAAATCCATGATCCAAGCTTTGTGGCTTTTTTTCCGATAAAAGGTGCTTGAGTAAAACTTACATTATTAAATTCAAAAGTCATATTTGAAAAAACCTTAGTTACTTTTCCTTTTTGATTTCTTTAAAAAATCTGAATGATACTTTTTGCATGTTGTTTCAATTCTTTTATTCCAGTATTTTTGCTTGAAACACTATTCTTCTCTTTTTTTTTTTTTTTATTTGAAAGCGAGTTTTGCATTTAAGCTTTTTATTTTAGCAGTATTTATTAAGCAAGTCAACTGCAGATGTAGTGAGCAACATCCTCCGATACAGCTGAAAAAGAAGTTTTGGTGGAAAGGCATATTTGGCAGATGGTAATACCTTCAGCTTTGGTAACAAATCTTACTGTTGCTTACTTTAGAGCAATTAGGTCACAGCATTCTTGATGGTTAGCATCATTCATCTTCTGCTCAAGAAGAAAAGCCAAAGAAAGAAATGAAAACTGTGATTGGTTATGGTGTCCCAGGGGAAACTCTCCTAGCCTCATAAGGGGCATACCCAGACTTTTTTGTGTTGTAGCGTAACTCATATCTGCAGATTTTGCACCATTAAATTTTGTACCAGTAAAATTATTTTAAATACAAATTTAGTGCTTTTTAGACCTTTAACCATATAAGTGGCACTAGCATTCTGAAGGTGCAGAGTTTTTTTAGGAAAAAAACCCTTATTTTGTATTTACTATTGTTAAGTTGCAGATGTAGATGTCTGGATGTAAAAGAGACCAGAGGAAAGCTGCCTTTCTGGAAAGGTTGCCACATGCTGGATTGGGGAGCTACACTTTACGAAGTGACTTCAGTGCTGTACAGTTTTAGCTGGGTTGTAAGTGATGGTCCTTGCTCTAAACAATCTTGCATATGTTTATTTTACCTTTGACATAAGTGCGTTGGGTTTGTGCACTTTTATCCTTTTTGAGTAAAGTTTCTCTGCTAATCAAATGTAGACGATAAGGGGAACTGGGTTGAACACCATTATCAGGTAGTCGTTGTATGGCTTCCTAATGCCTCAGTTTGGATGAGCTAATGGGAGTCAGTCAGAGTTTTATTGGGCAGCGGTTTTGCTATGGCATGACTAGAGAGTCTGTTCTAGTGTGACAGGATGGAACTAAGTCCTCCTTCGTTAATCATAACTAGAGATGACCAAAATGTCCCACCTTTAACTTGTTTTAATATCAAATTTTCTGAGAAAGGGCAGAGAAAGAGTAAGAAGACTTTATAATATGTGAGAAGTTTCTTAAAAGCAAAAAAGGAAACGTATCAATTTTTCCTTGCTAATTTTAAATCAACCTCAAATTCAAAAGGCAGCTTGCATTCTTCATTGACAAACAGTAAGCCACTCCAAGAGTGTAATCATACTAAAATTCACAGCTAGGATAATGTACAACTGGAACTCTATCAAGCCTCTATCGTGAGGAACTGAGGTATGCCTTGGAGGAATGCATTAGATGCTATGGTTAATTAACTAATTTACTCAATCAAGTTTAACAGTGGTTTTAACTTTAATGGCACCATTACATTTTAATATGAAAATAACAGGCTGTATTCCTAGTGTTCCCTGCAGTCCGCCTCCTCTCTACCATCCACTTTACAATTTGATTTTGATTTGTGAAGTCTTAAACCTGCTTATAATGTCAAGCGCATGTAATACAATATGTCTAGTGAATGTTATACATGCCCACCTTACAAATACAGTTGCTTGAAGTCATAGCTCCTGACAGATAGTGTGCATTCTTCAAGAATCATTGAGTTTCCATATGTCCTTCAGGAAGGAAACGGTATACACATGTAAATATAAGTAGGCTAATTTTAAGTGTGTTTGAGTGATTTTCTCAAAGAAGATCTGGGGTCCCTGCTGCCTAGCAGAATTCCCTGTCTCATGCCCCAGCTTTCTCTGGGGCGATGTATTGGCACACTGGGTCCTGTTAAGTTGTAGGTAGAAAATGAAGCAAAAAGAAAGGTAGTTCACTCTGTGCTTCTTGGTTTGCTGAAAGAAGACACCTCTCTCTGCTTAAGAGGGAGAAACATGAACCCTTTAGGTCTTCCTGTCCCCACGGTAAAGCACCTTCTGGCTGCCATCCCCGAACATTTTTTTGGTGACATTTCCTACTTTATGCAACATAAATATTCTGTGGATTCCTTGAATTTCATTATTATTATCCTTAGTATTCTTCGATGAACAACTTCTTTACTCTCTGCATCTTACTTTTGTCTGATCTAGTTAATATTAACATTAAACAGACTGAGAAAATCCTACTCCCCAGTATACCACTGCAGTGATTTCCAGTTGCAGCCCATCAGTAAATAAGCTGTTTATACTTGGGTGGGAAGACTTGTGCCCAAAGCTGGCAACAGGAGACAACTGTTGCCTTATTCCTAGAACAATTTATGGGGACATTGAGAATGCAACTTCAAGTTGCGTCAGGCAGAGAGTCTACAGCTCTCCTTGTCAGTGGGTAAAACAGAAAAAGTCTCATTTTGGGGTTGTTTTTTTGACAGTAATCCCCTTCAAAATCTAGTTCCTCTGTGCAGAGCTGAACCAGAACGTGGTGACCAGGTATACCAATACAGGGCCTAGGAAGGGTTCCAGGCATCCAGCTTCATGGCTGTCAAAACTGGGAAGGCTCTGTTCCTGACTGGCAGCAAATATTTAGGTGGTAAGACAACACTGAGTCTCCCTCGCAAAATCCAGTGCCCTGGCCACGATTCAGGAGAGAGCAGAGGGACCACATGCACCACTGCAGCCCGGCTCCTGCCGACGGGGATGGTTTTCTGGGACATCGATTGTAAGAAGCAGCCACAAAAGCAAAGATTTTGGGTGTCAGAGCGAAAGCTTGCTGCTGGATACCCACGTCCAATTTATAATAGATTTAAGCTGATTCCAGAAAGGGACAGTAAATCATTGCTAAACAGTTATATGCGATTTTATTGAGAATTTTTACTAGCATAGATACAAAGGCCGCACTTCAGAGATTAACTAGGAAAAGTTTTACAAGACAGTGGAGATAATGAATCACAAATTCTGTAAGGGTGAACCTCCCGTGCTGAATCAAAGTACAGCTGTCTCATATTTGCTCTGTGTGCATTTTGCTACCAGTAATTTTGTCATCAATTTTCATATTTTGTTTAAACATATTTGTCTTTTGGACAAGATAGGTCATATTTCACACATTTGATGAATTTTCTCCTTGGTCCAGTTTTACAGGATTTGCACTTAATTAATTGCACAACCTTTAATTCGACAGACTGTTTTTAATGGCTGTGTAGTTTCAAATGCATATACACAGAGGAATTTCAAAAAGTAATTGTTTTTATGTCACTACCATTGAAAGTTGCAATTATTAAAATATACAGATAACAGCACAGAATTTCTTAACCACTTATACTAAATAACAAACATGCTTTTTTACGCATATTTTTAGGGTTTTCTATGGAAGTTGGGGTACTACCTCCATACAGCAATGTTCATACTCCAACCCTGCACAACTTGGTACAAATGTACGGTTGAAACTTGCAAAAGCGTTGTTAAATTTTGCATGTGTACTTCTGGAAAAATAAGCCTTTATTTAATTTTTTTTTTTTTGCAGGAATTATACTACAATTTCATTAATAGTTGCTGACGGAACTATTTGACTGGGCAATAGCTGGAAGTGCTGTGCTTTCAAGTGCTAAACAAATTTCATACTTCCAAAGCTTACAAAAGCTTAAGTGAAGGGAAGACCACCTTTTACTAGAAGAGCTGAACACTGACAGTTGTGGCGCTCTTAAAAGCTTCTTTAGTTCTTAGCAGACTCACAGAAGAGAACTACCTCACCCGTCCAGACAGCACGCTGTCTGGAAATGTGCCCATCAAATCTGTTTGTCAAGCCACCAGGCTTTTCCATGCCTGGTAAAAGGCAGACAGGAAGGAGTAGGCAAAGGTCAATCCTTGTCAGTTCTTTGTAAATGTAATTGTACTGGCAGTTTGCAAGGCGCTTGCTCGTTCCCTAGCAACTTTGTGTATGTGGGGAAGAGTTAAATACATATTTCTCAGTGTGTCGCTTTTCCACTAATTTGGCAATATGATTTTTTTTTATTACTGTTTTAATTATTGGCCTTTTTATAAATTTTGGGGGGTTGTGTACATAAGCTGCAAGCTCCCGTAAGCAGTTGTGCAAACCTTTGAAAAGAAATCTGTTGCTGAGGAGTGACTGACTTCTGAGTTGGAGTATAATCACGATAATTAACCTAGATTCTGACTTCTTTTGTTATGTGGCTGGGAACGAATGCAATTTGTGATACAAATTCATTACAGACTCTGTGTTTCATACTGGCAGTGGTGAGCTGCCATCAGAATCTGGCCCACTATCGTTGAACGCTTTGAGCGATCTTTTATGGTGAGGACTATTAGATGGGGGATTTTTAAAGTTCATACGTAAGAAATGACTCCTACTAATGACAGACATAAGAACAGTGATGTTAAGATGGGTTTTTGTTTAGAGGAATGAATTTAAGGATTAAGCCAAGGTATAGAAATCCAGTCTAATTTCTAGGAGTTGTCCCTACTTACACAAAGGATGAATTAAACTCATTTATCTTATTGAAGCCCAAGACAAAACGGTGGGGCTCACGTGTGCTGCTGATGTGGACTGGCACAGCTCCGCACACCGCAGAGCGAGTCGGTCCAGGGTGTGCGTGAGGTGGTGGGAGAGGCGTTCCTACAAAAGACCAATTCACATCTGTAAAACTGGTTGCACACAGTCCCATCCTCCGAATGGGAACGGCCGGTAGATAACCTTCCACTCCCGCTGCGCTCGCAGTGAGAGCGGACTTGACTTTTATGGATCGGATGGGGCTTGCTAAGAAGAAGGTTTGTCATTTGAAAAACATATCCCTGTGAAAGAGTGTCACCTATGTAACGTGGAGACCGGTATGAAGAGTGACCATGATTAACCGCATATGCAACATACCAAACACGCGCGCTGAGAGATGTATAGTGAGATTCTGCTTGATTTTCTGTTTCTGTTGCATTAACCTGGTAAAGAGCAGCTAAACACAGTGCAGTTTTCAAGCGTAATTATTTGATCTGCCAAGTCATAGGTTGTTTCTGTTTCAGTAGCTAATATTCCCTTTCACTTTATTAGGCGATGGAGTCACAAAACTTCCACAACACTTAAGGGCGATATTGATGCAGACAGAAATGCATCCAGAATACTGTGTTAATCCATAGTGTTTAAATTTAGCACACCAAATTTCCTGAGATAGTTCCTTTGACTTCAGTAGAGTTACACCAGCAGAGCATTTGTGCCAGTGAGTTTTACAGTGTTACTGACTCTCGGTAATTTATCACTATACATGTCTGCTCGTCTAACTGATAGAACCTACGACGACAGGCACAGTGGTTTAAATTGCTCAGTCTCTTGGTGCAGATAGCAATAACTCTTCGTTCGCCGTTATGTACAGTTTTCTGCTCACCTGCAGATCTCAAAATGGTTTAAATTTTGTGTGGGTCTGCGCCTTTTAAGGTAATTGGGCAGTGTGGGACTCCCACACAGGTCCCCTGAAGTACTGTGCTCCGTGGGTGGAATGGGTTGTGCCTTTGCTCCAAAGGGTTTTGCAGCCATTGCCTTCCTGCGTTGGGCTGTGCTGGAGGGGATGGGGGCAGGGATGAGGATGGGGGTCAGGAGCGGGTGCTCTCCTTGCCTGGTCCTGCCAGCAGCCAGCGTCACCCCACTGTGCCGTGGCCGCTCTGTGCAAGCACAGCACTGCAGAAGCTTCACCAGGCCACCAGAAAGTTTTAGGTAATCTTACATCTAGGTTCTTTGTGGTTTGTTGTTTTTTTCTTTTTCTCTCTCCTTTTTTTCTGAACCCTGGGAATGAAAAGAAAAAAAATTGGAAGTTGCTATGGTGGGAGGGGACAAATTTTACAGGCCTGCTTTTCTTGCTTTCGCCTCTTCAAGAACTTGGAATAGTCTATTCCAGAAAGAGAACAAGGGATTGAGATGCCCGAGGATGGATTTTCAAGTAGTTTCATCCTATTTTCTAGAAGCACTATTGCACATTTGGATTCCATACACAGGCAGGTAACAGGCACGTGTCTGAAGGTGGGATCTCAGAGTGCCAGAAGTGGACAATGTGATTTTTCAGTAAGAAGGTTACGCAGTCTGATGCCTTCAGCTGACTTTCAGCATTAAATACACCTTTCAAATTGCTGGCAGTTCCCACAGACATTTAAAATGTAATGACAAGAGATCTGACTCACATAGGTTCGTGGAACCAGCGCAGCTCCTGCCTCCAAACTTCACAACCTCTGACAGCAGAGCTCGTGGCTGTGAGCCTCCGGGTTCGGCACCCTGGAGCGAGGGGTCTGCCCCTAGCAGAGGGTACTGGCCTCGGGTAGAGGCACTGTTTGCTCTTTTTTGTTCCTGGTAACGATTTACAACAACTTCTTACTACCATAGTAGAAAAAGTTACAAAGCAGGAGTTAGAATTCAGGCTGTGTCCTGGTGAGTTTCTCATCTTTGTTCGTTGCAGATGTTAAGTCATTTTGAGATGCAAGTCATTTCTTTGAAAAAGCTCTCTTTGGGGCTGAAATATAATGGCAGGAAATTAGCTGTTAATCCCGTCTTTTCTTGGACAGACTAGACATGCATAATAAACTCCCCCTTTCCTTCTCCTTGCTCGTCCAGTGATTCAGTTTGACCTGAAAGAAAACATTTTCTTACAAGAAAGACAATGTTTATGAGGTGCAACCCTAGTTTGGCTCTGATGATTAGAGACACATGTATCAACCTGTGCAAAATTTGTGATGGCTGTTTAAAATGAACCCCGGTCAGGAAGGCTGAGATCACAATCCCTATAATAATCAAAACACCGGTACTAGCTTAACGTGATATTCCAAAGTTGCATCCAAACTCACAAACCTGGTTTATAACCCTTGCTCCGGATGAGCACAGCGGAGAGGGTAACGCTCTGTAACTTGCCTGGGAAGGAGCCACGTTGCAGCCCTCTCCCTCCTTCCTCCTGCCTGGGGGAATCCGGGAGAGGCACAGCCCAGAACTGGGAATACGGTTGAATTCCCTTTGTTATCCAGCAGATTTTGGCTACCCACATATCCTGCGGAGCATCCCAGCCACTTGGCAACAGTGCCAACACACTGAAACGGGCAAAAGTGGGGGTAGGGAAAGGTTAGAGTTGTCATTGCACCCAGAGACAGAGACCTCTATGTTTATGAGATGGCTATATATTTGTCAATACTGACTGTTTTCGATTAAAATCTCTAACAGATTTAAAATACATAATTATTTTTCCAGAACTAATCAGAAAAAACAGCAAGCATGATTATATGGTCTGGTGAACAGATATCAGATGCAACTTTTGCATTTTCTCACGTGTGTGCTAGACCATGCCTCTCACTGTGGCAGAAAAGCTTAGGCTTTTTGTTTCCCCATTTTAACACTCATAACTGCTTCAGCCCATGCTGTAATAGCTTCTTGGGCACAGGTAGAAAGGGTGTCAGTGCGAAGACACTGTTACGTTATTTTCTGCTTCGTGGCTGAGAATATTTTGTTATTTTCAGGGTATTTCAGCAAATGAAAGAGACACCTTTGGGAAACTGGGAGAAGTTCTTCTGCTGAGCAGGAACATACATTCAGTCTCTAGTTCATTGCTTCTTGTGGCAAGCGTTAAATCAGGCACTGCGATCAGGTCCCCGGCAATGCCTTCAGCTTTTGTTGGCACTCCTCGTTCCTGCCTCGGACAGAAATCCTGAGAAAATGAAAAGTGCTAGGGAAATAAAAAGTTAATACGTGCCCTTCTAATTGTGGGGTGAGGGTACTGTCATGTGAGAGTGGAGAATACTGTGGTGGCAATTAGAAGTTTGTGGAAAATACAAAAGGCGTATGTGGAAGCATGTGTTCGATCAGACAGCTACCTGGGAGAGAGGGCAGCGTTCAGCGCTGCCTCTCTCAGTGAGGCTGTGACTTAGGCATTTAAGGCTTTATTCTTTAAGCAGTAACACGTACCTCTGCCCCAGGCTTTTCAGGTTTTCCACGCCTGATGTAAGGAGACACCACCCCTGAAGTCGGTGGGACCTTGGTTTCTCCTCTGATTCAATCCCTCGTTGAATTTAGCATCCACGAACCACCGTGAGACCCTGCTGGGCACCATGTAAACAAACGGTGGGCCGGTGGTGGTCGGCGGTCGGCATGCCAGCTACGCCGAGCTGTTGGGCTGTGCGCCACTGCTGCCACGTCTTAGAAGAAAGGCTCCCTTTCAGTTTTAAAGCATTGTGCTTTATTACTCTTCTGACTTACCTCTAAATATAGCGATGCCGGAACATCTGCTTATTTAAGTAGTTCCATTTGGTCCCAAATCCATCAGGTTCTTGTACAAAGGACTTTAAATAGGTCCTTTTCTGGCAAGTAGCTGGGAGCTGCTAAAACTCCTTGGGGTGGGAAAACAGTATTGTGTACTTTAAAACTTCTCCATTGCATTGATTAATTATTTTTAAATAAATAAGCTGCTTTGAAAGTTATTTTTAGTCAAACCAACAGGACTCGAACTGAAATTCATGTGCCAGCCTTGTGAAAAGTAAACTGGTTATAAAGCTATAGAAAATGGATTTTATTGTGGAAATGTAAACTGTCCCCTAAGCATAGCATGGGGAGGTGATGTTATAACAACATAGTAGTAAGTAATAAACAACAGCCTGTATTATATCAGATGACTGGGTACAGCTAGAAATGTATCTGTTTGGGTGTTGAATTATCCCCAAATTTGAATTATGGGCATATAATTCAAATTATCCCCGTCCAGCAATATAAAGTCTGACAGACATATTTTTTTAATATACTTCTTCTGCTGTTTTGCATTATGTCACATCCTCCAGCGTTAAAACCACAGCTTTCCTAACATGATTCATCAGAAATCAGGGGGGAGAAATAGTTGAGACCTGATATACTGAGTACTCTTAAATTACATGGCAGCTTCAAGTATAGTGTATGAGGAGACAGAAGCAGAGTGAATAAGTATGTCTCAGGCTGTCATGTCCGTGAACTGGGAAACTCACTGGCTCATTGAATCATTTCCTGGTACTTCTGCTCATCCATCGATACAGAGAGCAACCAGACTGGCTTTACAGAGATGAAAGCCAGAGTAATTCAGAGCCAGCTGTAATTCTTTATAAAACATACACTAAGTATTTTTGTTGACTCCTGCATGACATTTCCAAGGTGGCTGGGAAACCAGGCCATTTGTTACACAGAATCTAGATCGATAGAAAGCACAGAGGAAAACAAGTAAAGTTAACGTCCAGTGGAAAGGACAGAGCAACTTCCAAGCTTGCACATCTCAGATGTGCAGAGTGTACATTTCATGGGAACGTCCTGTTCTTCAGAACGTCGTATTCAATTACTGAAAAATATTAAGCATGAGAAAAAGCTACTGTATATGCAATGGTCAGATTTTACCAGTGTATAGAACAGAAGCATTTGTACACCTTTTTTCTTCTAGTTTCCTGTGCAATCACGATGGCTACCTATGTCTATGTGGAATACATATTCCAGAAATATTTTGTGAATACTCTGACACATGTAAATTCTCAGTTTTATGAATGCTATCGGCTTTATCACCACAAAATTACTATATTTTAGCATATGAGAACATAATGTATGCTAAAAACCTAACTATGTGTTTTTCTACAGATATGATGTATCAGGGATAAAAATCATTTGCTGCATCGATTGTTAAATAATCTTGGTCAAATTTCATAGTAAGGAGTCTTGCTGACTACAGTGGCTTCATGACTCAAAGTTTACTGGGCTCATCTTTCAAGATCTGATTTGAGAGCCAAATTTTCAGATGTACCTTTACAGGATTCAGGACTTTATCTCATTACAAGGATCAAGTCTATATTTCCACTTTGCGTGCTGTCCTTATCCAGAAGCGTTTACATCCAGGCTTTCTGTGTTAAAAGATAGAGGAAAAAAATCATAAACTGCATAGGTTTGTGTCTGCTTAAGATTACTACTTGCTAAGATTTTAAAGAATTAACACATCACCTGGACTTTACATGTAAAGTTTTAACTTTTTGATAAACAGCGAACTCATCTGCTGCTGTGCTAGCTATTTTTATCCCACCTTGTGAGTATGCTTTTTTTTATTGCTTTATACAGCATATCTGATTCTCTCTAAAGCACAAACTAAAAAATCTATCCGGCTGTCATTTGCTGCATAGTGCCATCTATCATCATGCAGCTTGGCAGCTGTAGTGCATGAGAGGGAGGGGGGAGCCGAGGCAGGAGGCACAGTCAAGGACTTTCACATGTAACACACACAAAAAAATCCTTGTCACAATTATTTATGGCTCTTGCTGGGGCACATAATAGGACACATAAAACCTCTGTTTCAGTTTCAAGCACCCTCACATCCCCGCTCCCTTGTCGAAGTTGGTCGCAGGCAGTTTTGCTTTACACATACAATTTCCTGAACAATGCCGAGCACTTGTGAAGTGACAGTGACAAATACGAGAGATGCTGGCTGCAGCTCTGCAGGCTGTTACAGGAGCAGTGGTGTCAATAATCAAGGAAGGCTGCCAATGATACCAAAATGCCAGTGTGATATTCCACTGGTTCAACCAGCTATCTGCAGTTCTTTTATTGTGAAGTTGCAGGAAACTTCTTGTGTCCCCGTGGTTCCAGGCTGTAAGGAAATAAAGTATCAGAGGAACCTGTGCCAAGAAATAATTTTTCATTATTTGACCTTGTGTGTAGTTTGATTTTGCGATAGCTAAAATAGTGCTATTTGAAAGTGGCTTAATTAATATTTAGCGGTTTCCTATTAGTGTTAGCCTGGTGTGAAATCTTTATGTTAGGGTCCATCGTATCAGCCCTCTGCATGGTGTTCTTGACTTTGTTGTCCATAGTGTAACCTTTGGTTCAGGTCCCAGCTGATGGATTTCATAGCGACTCTGTCTGCTGCCTCTCTAGATGGCAGGCGATGGAGAGCTGTGCTGCTAAGGAAACCATGCTTTAGATAATTAAACATAAAACTCGGGTCCAATCCAATAAATTGTCTTGCTTGCAGTTTCTCAAGAAAGAGCACAGACAGATATTAACCTTGATGTCCCCATTAAAGTCCTCTGATACACTTTTTATTTCCCATATCTCATAGTATTTCTGATCTCCAGTGTTAAGTAGCAGACTGTTAATTAGCAGAAGGGAGACCAGGATACATTTGCTCCTACGGAGCAAATCAGTTTGGAAGGTACGATCCACAAAAACATCAAGAATACAAATTAAACAGAAGCACAAGAAAAACACACCACCTTTAAGCAAGTACATTTTCACTATTCTTCATGCAGACACAAACAGCATTCAAATATGCAAAGTAACTTGCATATTTGTTAAACCCACATATTAATAAATCAGGGTTGCATTTAACTAAGTAGAATACACTTGACCTTTTCCTGAGGATGCAGGGAAAGGTGGTGCATTCTAGGACAGCTTCAGTAATTTTAAATGTTAAAATGTGCCTAGAAAAAAAAATGAAGATCTGAAGGACCAAGTTAGCAAGACACAAAGTGTTATGGGTTTTCTGTGCTTCAGTTCTATTGAACGGAGTATGCTGTCAGTTATATACAGAAGTTCATTCCAACTTGTATCTCATGACCGTGTTCCCAGAGCAGTTCCTATAAGCCAAAAGCGCTCTTACATGAAGAAGCGTTATTTTAGGAAACGTCAGTCCTGCTAGCTCAGTTAAGTACCACATCCATCCTACTGCCCCTGTGCAAAAAGTGCTATGAGAAACTGTTGCCGTATGGCAAAGCGCATCTCTGCGTGTGACTTCATCTTCCACCGTCAAACCCCTCGCTGACTCTATACAGAGCATTCCTCTTGAACAGAGGTGGTCTGGGCTCTTTACCTCATCTGGGGTGAGAATCGCAACCAGTTTCTGCTCATTGCTTCCTCCTTCACAACCTGATTAAACATGTACACGTGGGGTTTTTTCTCCTGCGTAGTTTCTTTTTAAATTTCCTCTCCTACTTGGATTTCTTTTCTCACCTCAGTGAAAACAGGAGTAGGATCAAATGTTGATCAGACCGTATTTACATCCATTACTGTTGTTGTTTTCTTAAATTCTCTAAAGACCGAGACAACTATAGTATTTATTATCATTTCTATCAGTAGCAGCTACCTAAGATGGATTTCCTAGATCCAAGTGATGTGCACCATCTCAGACAATGTTGTCTTGATTCCTACACAAAGGTAGGGATGTAAACATCATTATGTATTTTGCAATAGTCTGATTAATGGAGTGAATGTGCTCACTTATGGGAAGCCTTAGGCCATGGGGCTTAAGTAGCGTTTTCTCTGCAGTTCCTTGTGAAACCCGTGAAAAACCCACTGAAACTCTCATAAACCAGCAAAACCCAGGTAGACTGAGGAGAGGTGATTTCACATAGCTTCGCCACTGTTGGCAAAATATGTTTTACTTTTTCCAAGAAAATCTGTGAAGAATGCATGAATTCTTCTGCTGCATCACATTTGGTAACTGCAGGACATTGCGAAATAGGGCTGCTGTTGACTAAACTAATTTCTCATGGATCACCTCCTGTCCCTTATTACTGCTCTTTTGCTTCTTTTTCCTACATGCTTGTAACATCTTATGCTTATGGCACTTTCTGTAGAGGAAAAATATTTTTCCTGGATTTTGCAGATGTGATGTAGAAGAGGCTTAAATACTACGAAAAAAATGCTTTAAAAAACCAAATTGTATGGGTAGTTAAATGATCCATATAGTAGAAATGTCCACATAGTTTCTGTTTATTTCCAATGCATTAATTTTCTCTTGAGCTTTTTGCTCTAGCGTCTGTTTCCATATAGTTTGGGCACCTTTAGAATTCTGAACTTTGAGATATACAAACAATGTTGTTATTAAGCCTTCACTAAGGAGCAGAAAAATGGAAGGCTTTGGTTGTGCCGTATTTCATAGGATTATCCTTGCACTGGCTCCCTTTCAGCATCTCACTTTTGCAGAAGTCTCTGTTTTATGATGCTTTTCTTTTGCTATTTTCTTATTCCAGCTTTCAGTTACTCCATGTAGAAAAATGTTCACTGCCCCTCCTTTTCATATGAGTTACAAGGTTGTAAAAAGTTTGCAAGAAAAGTAATTTGACACAGTCTGAGTATGTTGACTCTGGACAAAACAGTCTGAGTGGGACAAAATAATGACTCATTCAGTCATTTGAGGGAAGGCACAAATATTAAAACAGTGTGAGGCTTTTTGTTTTCTGATTTTATAGATCTGGATTAAGGTTGTGAGTAGCTACAGAAACTATGTTGGTATTCCTCAGTGCGGTTCGTCTCACAAAATTGATCTTACTCTTCAGCCACATTCATTGAATTTATTTCCTAATCGTATAGACATGGTTTGGTTGGCTCATAGTCTAACACGGAGATAGATACCACAGTTAACAGTATATATTGCATATTATGGCCTTTAAACTGGCATATTGGAACCTCCCACTTAAAAAAAAATCTGCCCAAGGCAATTTTTGGCAATGTGTACTTGAAAAGCAGAGGGGAGGGGAGGTACAGTGGGATACAAAAATTGGTATACTTGATCGTTTCCTTACAAACTGTTCTTGATAATTGTGCATTAAAAGTGTGCAGTGTATTTTTATACTTCTGGGTTTCTACAAGTGTGCTTAGAGTCTGCTTTACCCATTTTAGAGTTCTAAATTACCAGAAAATATAATATTAGATAGTAAAAAAAAAAAATCATATAATATTTACATCAATAGGAAGAAAAAAATAATGACATAGTACCATGCATTCCTGTGCACAAAACTGGCTGCCATATGAGTGCCTCACCTGAGATTTTTAACAGCGAAAATGTACATTTTTGTGAAAGGAGTGCCTTTCAGATTTTTAGAAGATGAAAGATTTTTATTTTCTGTACAAATACTTTTACCTGCATGGCCAGCTAATGACTCTTGCACAAGCAGAACTTTTCAGTGAGTTATCGTATAGTGTTTTCAATTTGTTTGCTTTTTTTAATTAGTATTTAATAAACTTTAAGCCTATTTGGGTTTTTATTTCTTGTGATGCCACAACACAGTGTTCTTTGCTTGAGATTGACACCAATTTAGTAAAATGTGGCAAACATGCAGCTACCAAGGAAATAGTTTCCTTAGCAACAAGGAACCTATTGACAACGCTCAATACGGAACCCACTTTAACCCCAGTCTGCGGAGTTTCTGTTTCTCTGCTTTCTGGCTGTTCTTTGCAGCTGTAGAAATCAGATGTTAGAAGACCAAATTTTGCTCTCGTATAAACACAGGCTGTGCCATCTTCAGTGTGCATGAAAGTAGGACTTGGTGAACAACCGCTTGCGCCATCAAAACTTTAGAATATACCATCGCACAGTAACTTCAAAAATGCGCAGTGTACAAGTCTGAGCTTCAGTGAGGTTACGCTAGCTGTAAACTGAGACCTACTGATATAGCCAGGATTTAATAGAACTTAATATAAAATAACAGAAGGGAAAAAAGTCTTGATGTGTACTGCTGACGCACATTTTTGGTCACAGGATATTTATATGCCATTAAAGTAAGAAGCCTGTTAAGTTTAGGGTGATAAAAATAGGGGGAGAAACAAAATAAACATTCCAAAATCTCTTGTGGGAATTGCTCCATCTAACTTATCTATCACGTGAAGCAGCAATAACAATGTATGACTTTTCTGGGAGAGGAAAAGGCTTAACCTGTTTCAATGGAATTTTGTTTTTTTTAAAAAGTCCAATACAAGTTTAAAAAAAATTTCATCATAACATTCTTTGTTGGTTATATTTATGCTAATTGTCCTAGTGCATCTCTTATACATTCTCTGCTTTTCTGATTTAGGCACCAATATTATATGGGATGGCCCAGTACTAATGATGGTAGCCTAAGCCCAGAGGATATTTGAATGCAAATCCCTGTTCTGATGCATGTTTCCTGTGCAAGTCCCCATGGACTCAAATTTCCAAAGGGATTAGCAATTGTGAATGTTCCCAGTTTGGAACAATCACCTAGAGACCCATTACGAGGATATGATTTTCGGAAAATGCTAAATACTGTTCTTCTCAAAATCAGATCTCTTTAAATTGTTCCCAGTTTAGTACCCAAATTTGAAGCACTGCATATGTTAGAAATCCCACGAATCTTGGCACTCACGTCTCTAGCAGCGGAGGAAAGCACAGAGCCGGCTGAGGCAGAAGTAACCTGGTTAGCCCAAAAACTGTGCCTTTCAAACCTGCTTAGCCTTGTGCCCAAGGTGACAAGCTCTGCCGAGGCACGGTGGCAGTCAGCTGGGATAGGAGAAGGCTTAGATAGTTTTCCAGGCCAGAGACAGGATTTCTGCAAAGTCAGGGTATCAGTTTGCCCACCTCTCGCACCAGCCTCCTCAGAGTTAACCCTTGCCGTCCATTGCATAGTGCCAGCCTGGCCTCTCTCTTTCCATAGTCCTTTCAGGCACGCAGGTTTTTATACTGATGTGTTTTGGTGTTGCTTGGGATAACATAATACTAAAGGCATAAATCCTAGTATTTAATTTCTGTGTGTACTACCTGCATTTCTAAGAGGGCTCTGGTCCATACAGAATTGAGAGTTAACAAGGGAAATAGTGGTATTGTTGTTTAAAAGGTATGATGTTTAATAATTAAACATTTATTTTGAAAATAAAAAGAATACAGGAATGAAATGAATTTTTTTGCATGTTTTCCATGACAAAAAGCAGCACTGAAGTGCTAAACACAGACGTTGGTATAACTTCCAAATAGCTTCTAGGTTCATCTTTGCTGGCTTTTAGGATTTGGGGCCAAACTTTCAATAAAAGTCTCTTATGGAATATGCAGCAGCATGTGTGTAGGCTTCAAAGAATAGGTATTAGATTAATTTTCCCCGTAATTGGTTGCACTGTTTTAACACTCTACAACAAAAGGAGAAAATTACAAGGGTGGAAAAAAAATCTGCTCTTTTTCAAACATGAGAATCAGCAAAAGCTCTTTTGAATCAATAAGAATCTTTATGATGGCTTTGGTCATAAAGATTCAATTTTGAGAATAAAAGCCCTTTTCTACTTGTACATAAATAAATATAGAACTTACTGCACAAATACCTCTGGAAGTGCATTTGACATCATTAATGTTTTCCTAAATGAAATTATTAGTTTGCCTTTAAGTCCCACAGATCTGAGCTAACTCAAGATAGATGCGGGCTTTGTGCTGGGCACTTGAAAATTTTTTTTTTTCCAAGAAAATATTAATTTAACTGTGTGGAAAAAAAAAAAAAAGGTGCATCCTGACGACCTGACTTCAGTATTCATCTGCTTCTGTGATTGGTTTTGGTTTTTTTAAAATTTCTGTATCCCTTTCTGTAGTCAGAAATGTTAAACCTGTGGCATCTATTAAAGAATTTTACTCTTTTGCTGCTAAACTGCTGTAATTAAATTGCTGTATCAGCAGTTCCACATTGAGCATCTCTCTCATTCTGAATGGTTTGATTTGATTATCTCCTCCATGAACCCTTGCAATTCTGTGGATATGCTTTTGTATAATTAGATGAAGTGTAGTCTGAAAACCAACAATATTTCCTAGCCACTGGTTTTAGAAATCCTTGCTAGAAAGAACATTAGTGATAAACTGATTTTTTTTATTTTTATGCAAATTACAAGTATTATAATCTACCATATACTTTAGCATTAGTTGTTCTTCAATTTGAGAAAATGCTGATTTAAAGCATAGCTTAATACAAATTATTCAGTGAAGCGTAATAGTAAAAAAAAATAATAAAAAAAACCCAACAGAAACTTCCTTTCTTAGAATTACCACATTCATTTGGTCAAAGACAGATATAGTTTCATTTAAAAAAAAGAATAAGAATTTCAGCTGGGATGGTCTTTAAAAATATATATGAAAAAACCTTACCGGCAAAATCACACTAATAATAGTTCAAGAATGTATTTGTAAATATATACATGACGTATGATATAGGGTCAAATTTCAGGCTTTCCTTACACATTTGTAATTTGACTTTTAGTAAAGACAATCAAGGTAGTTACACTAGAATAGCAGAAGATAATTAAATTCTAATTTATTCCATACTCTGATTTTTCTGAGGCTAGTCACTAAAGTATTGCTACAGACTCGAATTGTGGCATATTGGCTGCATCCTGAGGCTGAAACTTCACTGCCTTATGCACAGGACATGTACTGGTGGGGCAGCAGCGTACAGTTCGATTCCAAATGTCCGGTGAGCTTGTTTCAGTCGTACGGATCAACACATTTTCTTCCCTGTTGATCCATGCTGCCCCGCATCTCTTCCTTTGTGCTTTAAGCTGAGAGCAGCAGAGTCTGTCTTTAGTTTTTCATGTCCTGTGGCGCAGGGCACAGTGTCACCACTCGACCCAGTAAATACTAATGCAGTCAAGCCAACAACTAATTTCGTTGGTAACTCATCCCAAAAGGCAACTAAAAAGCCTATTTTGAAACATATGCCTTTGTGGATGTCAAATAGTGATAATTTCCAATTGACCCCTGCTGGATTCGAGCAAGTGAGTTGGAAGGGATTTAAGCTAATCCTAATGCAGGTTTCTTGAGCCGTTATTCCCTCACACTCAACCCAGGTGAGATTTCTTTTTTTCTGGAAACAGACATTTCAATTTCATTCTTTCATCTCTAGTGGATAACGATGCCAAAAAGTAACATTAGGGATACCTTAGTACTTCAGGTTTTCTGACACTTATTAAAAACTCCATATGACTACACCGCTGCCTGTCGAGGTCGCTCAAGCAGAAACTCCGTGGCACACAGCCATTGAGATTAGGCACTAATGAACTTGTGTGATCTGCCCCGTTATCTTTTAAGCTGCAGATGCTCCAGAGTTCTCTAGCAGTCCAAAAAGAAGGGGGTAACAAGGGGTGTGTGTCTCTTCTAAAATATTTTCCAAATAATGGCCTGGAGGAGACATCAAATTTTGCAAGGAGACCGTGGGATCCCGAAGGGCGGATTCTGCCAGGGCAGAAAATAGCAGCTATAAAAGCTTAGATCTGCTAAGGACAAGCATAGTCCAAGACAGAGCACTTCTCCCCATGGCACAGAGCAGGGAATTTATAAGAATTAATAGTCAAAATAAGAGCATCTGCAGATTTCTTCATCAACCTAAGTGAGCTTTGCGAGGCTGTGATTTTTGAATAATAATGATGACATTGTCACTGTGACCACCCAAATGCAGAGTTCCCAAGCAGAACAGTTGCTTCTCGGTGGCGGGAGCAGTTTGTACAGCAGCCTGGGAGTTTTGCAGAGGGCTGTGCTATTTGTTGGAAAAGCAGCAAATGTACCAAAGTACCAAATGCTGCGTCTCTTTTTGAAGCATGAAATCCTGGGTCTGGGAGCTGGTGGGGAATGGAGACTGGGACTTGCTGGACTGGGAAAGAGCTCTGATGTCAGCCTTACTTTACACCGTACTTACAGTGAGCTGTCACCGCTCTCTATAAGATCTGCTGCTTTTTGGCATACCGTTTTGTGCTGTGATGAATCACACTAAATCTTTGGGGGGAATCACTGAATCACTGCGTCCTACAGAAGATGTGGCTGTAGCTCTTTTATTCTCTGTCCTTGATACTATTTCAATCCCCGTTCTTTACTTCACAGGAGGACCCCTCACTTACAGCATTTCCTTGTGCTGTTCCTTCCCAGGTCCCAGGACTTGAACAAAACCAAGTGCTCACAGTTCTAACCCTCAAGTCCAATAATTAGGACATTCCTTGTTAAACAGAAAGTAGAAGTAACCCAAGGACATAAACCCTGAACCGCAGTCCCTGCCCTGCTCCCAGCTCGATCCACTGCCCACTGGGCAAGAGAGTCATTCCTTCCTTCTGCTTCGTGCCCCGACTTGACTCACGCTCACTTCAATGAATGTTAAATAAGCAAAGCCCAAAAATGTCTGAAAAATTTAAGCAACTGTGTTTTGGTAGCAAATAAGAAAAGAAGAGTCTTTGGGCAAATTAGGAATGTTGATTCCTACGATTGCATTATTAAGAAAGCGTATTCAGTGTACACTGGGAGAAATTCATCTTATCCATATGCATATCTCTGTCGCTTTCTGTTTCCTTGATAAAAATGCCAACCTGATTCAAGCATTCTGCCTTGAGCAAATTACGCAAAAATATTAACATTTCATTAATAGAACATACTGTAATATGTAAATGATGATCCATGACAAGCTTCTCTTTATAACAGTAATTGCTAAATGCAAGAGGGTCACAAAAGCTGAAATTTTGGTGAGCAACAGACTTGGGACACGTGATTGTACTGTAAGCGACTACTTTTACTAACAACTTGAAAAGCAAAGAAATCCAGTGATTTGTGGTCTGAGTTGGCTAGAAATTACTATGTGTTTCCGAGGTTAATGAGAGAGGAATTAAGCACATTCACACATGTGGTATCTCTGAGCTGTTTCTGTAAGAGCTGCTAATGTAGGACAGAAGTAATAAACCAATAAATTAGAGGTTCTTAATTATCATTAGAAAATATTGCTATCTTTAAATGCAGATGCAAAGTGGGGAAGAAAAAGTAAAGAACTTTCTGTTTTTAAATTAGCATGAATTAAGAAAAAACACAGCTCAGATTTTCTTTCTGTCTAGTTTTAACTGGGGAAATGCTGAATATGCAGTGATTTTATTTTTTTTTTTACATTAATAATAATAGGAAATGGTAGATAGTGGCATCTCAGCACAATTCTAATTTAATGAGAAACAATAAAATAGTTTTCCAAAGGGGCCTATTTAGGTCCAAGAAAGGGGGATATTAAACTTTCAAGATTTATTTTACTTTCGTTAAGGTATGCTGATGTGCATTTTCTATGGCTATATTCTATCTGCTGATTAGATCTTTTATAATTTCCTTAGTTGTAAGAGAGCTGATATTCTTCAGACTGGATAATTTTGAAAAGACGTCAAGCAGGTCCCTTTTTTTTAGCTGTGGTTGCGTTGGTCTCCATTGTAGAGCGTTTCCTTTGGCTTTGTGCAAGATGATACCATGTAAGGAAAGGCAAGCCCATTCTGGACCCACCGGCACAAGTCTAGGCCTGGTGGAATTTGGAAAAGGAGGAGAATCATAACCCAAGAAAACGCAGGAAAATATCATAGAAGCTTCTTCACACCTCTGCCAGAAAAATTCAAACACAAAGCGCGACACACTTCGCAGAGGGTCAGATGAAAAGGGAGATGGAGCCACGGTGAGGTGGTTGAGTGTCCGCAGGGGGCATCAGAGATGTCATCTTCTGCAAAGGAATCTTTCATGAGCTTGCCAAGACACCTTTGTTCTTATACTCCAGATAACATAGATTTTGATTTTCCCAGTCCACCCCCAAGTAGAATTTCTTACAGAAGCAGCACATGCGCTGCCTTACAGGAGCAGTAGTGAGGCCTCTATTCTCCGGGCGGGGTTGGGACTCCTGACGGTTTTTCTATATGTGTTTGTATATATATTTTTACTCATCTAATTGAATTACTTAAATTCTGTAGCTTAAGTGTGAAAGGAGAAATGTCCACCTGGAAAGCAGTCTCACCCGTGAAAGTGCTACCATGACAGTTCTGAATGACAGTTCCTACGAGGCACCATAGAGGCACATCAAAGCAGAAATTTTTTCAGAGATAAGTTTTCTCCTTTGTTTTTTTTTTCCTTGCGATTAGAAGTTATGTTTCTGTTAACAGCAGATATTTTTCCATTAAGAAATCATTCATTTATATACCTGGGTTTTTTTCTGTTTGGTGGTTTTTTTGTGAAAACCGAATTGGTGGAGATATTGTAGCCAGCCCTGGATCAAGGAAAGTAGAAAGTCTGGATCTTATCAATATAATTCAGTGAGAATATACATGCACCTGGAAAAGAAGGATACTTGGGCATGAAAATAAGGAAGCCGGACATCTATATTAAAGGATGTTTACTGTATAGTTTGGGTTATATAAGCTTCAAGTCTTGCACAGTGACTGGGGCTTTGCTTTTTTCTGAGTGTACATCATAAGCATGAAGCAATTGGTTTCTAATCCAGGACGCACTCTGTGTTTCTTAGACATGCAGAAATACCAGCGTACTTGGCTGAGCCAGAGGTGCACAAACCTACATCATGTAGGTAGTTAACTGAGGCATGACTGCATGGCTTCCTCCTGGGTTTTTCTGATTTTAACAGTAGACTATATAATAGTACTGTTGACTGAAGGTGTAGGTTACTTAGTCTTCAATTAGTGAGGCAATCTGAGGAGAGCATTTTCTTCAGTGATTCAGTAGGTGATTATGGATTGCATCTTACATCCTTTGTAAGTCCCCTTTGTAGATATTTTTAGGCTAAAAAGCTTTAAAACTTCCCAAAGAAGCATATAGAAAGTCCCTCAAAATATTGGAAACGTAACTGTTATTACAGTAATATCAGGATAGTTAAATATATAATTTTATATCTGAACTTTAGTACTATTATTTAGTATTTTAACACATAACCAGTATTGCGCTAGTTTACGTAGCATTCTATGTTTGTTTCCAGCCTTTTCCTTATCCCGGAAACCTGCAATGTAATGTTTTCTTGTGGTGTGGTTAGATCCATATATTTAGAAGAAAATCATATGACCCTGGAGATGGCAGAAGGCTCTGCCGTTTAAGACCCGTGTTCTAATACCAGGAATGGCACAAGCTTGGGGATTTCACAATTACTGTGCACTTTTGCACGCGACAGTAATACTAAGTGAGTTTTTTCAAGTAATGTGTTTTTGTTATTTAGCTGAGATTTTATTTTGTTGGTAATTCCTCTAAGTTACCTGTTTTGCCTGATCTCTTTTCATAAATTTGTTATACCCTCCCCATACTGAATAGTCTATCTCACTAGGGGGGGGAAAACTCTAGTTCTAATCATTTGATCCCAAATGTTAGTCCCTGCGGTGCTCTGGGAAGGGTTTCAGGGTGCTCTGTTCGGGGCCGTACGGTTGCTGCTCTTAATTAGGTTTCAAAGTATGTATTTCCCATAAGTGCAGCAGACTAGGAGAGCAGCGTTTGCCCAGTTTTAGGTTAATAAATAAAACCACTTTTTCAGGAACAGCAAGAATGATGATTTTCAGTCACTCCTTGCTGACTTTGTGTTCAGTGATTCTGTTTGGCGTCAATCTCAAGAGACCTTTTTGGGTAAATTTCAGTAGATATCATTGTGATAAAAAAATAACATATATTTGTATTTAAAGCACATAATTAGCTATTGGAATACATATTTAAAACATCGTTTGCTACTTTCCATTTTCCATAATGTCTCTTTAGTTCACATCATCTTTTTTTGTTCCAAAGGTCTATGTTAAAAAAATGTTCTTTCTTCCGAAGGACACTTGCTGTATAATCCTTTGTTAGGATAACAGGACCATCTGGTCCCATCCATCTCTCTACAATTTGATGCTGGGTTAATTGCACCCTGTCAACATGCATGATTGACACTATGTTTTCTCTCGTCACTAAGAGTAGTCTATTAACAATGCAGTTTGTCTGAATTCTGGGAGATCTTTTCACAGCTGCTTGTGTGGGACCATATACTCTTCCTAAGTTTTGCTATCAGCCATTATAATAAAAATACATAAAAAGTAAATTAATCATAGGTATTCTCAAATTTGGTGGATAGGTGCAACCCAATGCATTATTCTCTAAAATGGAATAAGCTGGTTTTAAATCAGTAAATTAGAGGGTCCGTTATTTCCTTAGCAGAACAAAAATGGGCATCTCTTCATTCTGTTTTTAGTGTATTGCCCCTGCAGTATGCCATGAATTAATGGGCACAATTCCTCTGATTTCAACTGAGTTATATTAATTTATCCTACCTTTAATTTGACCTCTTCTTTTAAAATGCTTAATATACAACATTTCTAATTTCCCTGTAAATATAAGCCACTGCAAAACAGCCTGACTAACCACCTCGTATACCACATGTGATCTCGCTGTTCCCATTCTAGCAAATATCAGGACAGCTAGATCTATCCTGATCAGATGTTTGCTCCATTTTAACTTTTGGATGTGTGTGTGTTTTGTTTTGTTTACTAGAAAAGAATCCTCATTGTTTCCATGCAGCTTCATGTGAGGTCTAACAGTAAAGCCCAAGGTCTATTGCAGGAGTTTTTGTTTTGCAGCAAGTGTTCTCCTGCTTTCATGGTACCTAATTTGCAGCGCATCCACTGATGGACAACCAAGATTCACTCTTTGACATTAAAAGCAATGGGCCAACCAATTTATAATGTTAAGGAAAGCCAGTTTACATGCCTTATTAGTTTTACAATTCAGACTTCTGCAAGCTTCAATTTGTTACGTTTAAGTCACTTGATTGGGAGAACTCCAGATTCTGTAGTCCTGATCTTTCATTGCTTTGCCCTTTCTGTTGCCAATACACCCCTGCCATGAGGGTGTAACATTATTTCGCATGTGTTGACATTAAGCTAAGGAAACTTGTGCATCATTTTCCAAAGCGTAGTTTCTATTCAGACGATATGCTTGTACTAGGACTTGACTGATTAAAGCTTCTGCAGGGATGCCACAAATAATGTACAGGTAAAACAATATGCAAGAGTGAGCAGGGTGTTAGAAAACTTACAAGGGGTCAGCTCTCTACTTGTTTGGAAATTTTTCACTGGAACACCTTCTGACTGGCAATGCCAGTTTCTCCAGACTATTACTTTACTAAGAACCTAATGCTTTCAAGGTTTATTGAGAAAGGCTGGGGTTTTTTTCATGTCCAGTATCATCTGGTCAAAGTAAGATAAAGGCTAATTTCAGAACATCTGAGAGCTTATTAGCAGCAGACATACCCCTCCTCACAGCCAGGATGAATCCTGTGATTGCCCGTCCATCAGCTGTGCTGGGGTGGGTGGGTATCTCTAGCCATGGAGCTGGGGGGATGCTCTGTAGCCCTGGGGTTATATATCCAGCTGAAATGTGGGATAAAGGAGTTAAGTTCTTCCGTTTGCACAAAATTATTCCAAAAGAAGTAACTGAATGATTTCATACATAATGTCTTTCTAAAACCACAATGCAGAGAATCTTGAACCATGGTATCCCACATCCCAGCAGGTGCCGAAACACTTAGCTAACATCTGATTTGGGGAAAGTGCTTTTTTTACCACAACAGTGGCAGGAGCAAAAGACTTGGGTTTTATGCAGTTTCAGAACAAAAAATTTTCTTACCAGCTCTAGTTTTGGTAATTTTTAATTTGTTGTATTCTGTGTTATAATTCTCTTCTTCCATAATTTCAGCAAACTATTTATAGATCTCCAAATCCCAATTCTCTGGTACGCACAGTTGAAAAATACTTAGTTATCTTCAGTGAATATTAGGCCTTTACATAACATATGTGCATATCGCTTACTTGCTCTAAATTTGGTCTCATATACTTACACTATGAAAATGTTAATCTGCCAACAATTTCATAAAAATTCTTTCTAGTGTTATTGGTGGTTATTATTTATCTTGTGTGGGAACATGAGATAGGTCAATGTCGCTTTGCACTAGATGTTATAGCTTTTTTTTTTTTTAAATAAAAAAAAAGTCCCTTCTCCAAAGATCATTCAGTCAGGAGCTCTAGTTTTGATTGTCACATCCTAACTGACAAGCCAAGTGCTGTTCCCAATTGTGCTGTAACTGAGGCTGGAATGGGGCTCTTTGTTTTCCCCTTAGATGTTGGATAACTGGCACATCTCCATGTGTGAGGAGATGTGAAGACTCTGCAATATTATCAAACATCATTTCTAAAGGAAATGACAATTCTTTTTGTTACTTTCATTGGTACTTTTACATGGCAGTTGCTATAATTTAATGTAATTATATCTTTCACTGTTTTTTATTCTTCTATTGTATATGTATTCATGCTTCCTCTGATGATAGTTTTCATTGCAGCTCCTGATTTTCTTATAGAGAAATTAACTGATTACCTTGCTGCACCTCAAGAGATATGACCCCCTAATATCCTTGCTGGATATTTTTCCATCTCAGGCTTCTCACTGATGAAGCAGTAAGATTCCCTAAACGTTTCTATTCATACTAACTTTGTCCCGTACCATATTTTGCAATTGTCATGAGAATAGTAGTTCATTGAATTAATCTTGTTCCTAGTCATCAAATTATTATAACTTAGTTTCAGCAAATACAGTAGCTACTCAAAAAACACATTACTTTGTAGAGCTGGTTGAAATATTGTGCACATACAGCAAATGCGACAAAATTTGCCACTTCACTGGGTTTGCGAAAAGGGAGAAAAGGAGAAAGAAATCCCCCCCTTTTTTTCTGCTGTAATATCACTAATTACCTCATTAGCAAAAGGCCATTCCATCAACAAAAATGTGCTTTTTGTACATTTTATGCAAGTGACCTTGAAAGTTATATATGAAACAGAGGTTTTGTTGCACTTTTTTTGGACCAAAAAAATGCAAATACCTGATGATGCAAAAGACAGTGGAGAAGAAATAATTCTAGCTTCAGCCTCGAAGCAGACTTCAGGCTGCTGCTCTGGGTGGCAGTAATGCTGCCTGTGCCCTAGACCTCCGGGAAATTCCTCTTGTCTCTGTGTCCTCCAGCAAGTCTGTTCAGGCTTCTCTAACCCTGATTCCTACTCCCATTTTCTGCCACCATGTTGAGTTACATTAGGAGGTCTTAGGGGTACAAAATTGTCTTTTATTATCTTTTGTATCTTGCCTTGTAAAATTTATTTGAAGCCTCTGGTGGAGGCTATATATGTATAATAATGTGTGAAGTAGCATAATATTGCATAAGTCAATTAAAGTATGTCAATTCATACTAGCTGAAGAACTGACCATCACCATGACTTTCTGTCTATAGGAAATATTCTCTTTCCTGGCTTCTGCAGTATGATTATAGAATACAATGTCGGAAGCAGTGGCAGCCTGCTGAGTAAAACACGTCTCATTGCAATGTAAGGTGCACAAAGTTCTCCCAATTCCACAGATGCTTCCAGGTCCTCTGCCTCCTGGTTTGATGCAAGGTTATTTTCACCCATGTCCACCACTACACAGTTGTGAGGAACGTAGCCATAAAAGATGTGATCATAACGAAATTCATACCTACCTGGCAGAAAATAAATGAATATTTAATTTTATTATGCCACATATTGTAATACTAGATACTGTGAAAAGAAGCAGATGAGTTCATGACAAAGATTGTGACTGTGCATGTTTCTGCAGTACAATGGAGAATATAGTTCTCTGCCACTGTGGATACATCATGAATTCCTGGTCGATTACAAAATTAATAATCTGCTAATCTAGTTCTCTTAATTTTGTGCCTTGGCAGCTTGAACAGGTTCAGTTCTTAAAAACTTAAGTCACATACTGACTAAATCCTAGTGATATACCTATATTACGTTGTCAGAAGTTGATATATTTGATCCTGTCTATGGCAAACAACCACACACAGCGCTAGACTACTCTGTTGTATTCTTCCCATTCCCATGTACAGAAAACACTCTTCCTAGGAGTGTCCCTACATTTTTATGAACCAATATAGACTTATTGGCTAAGAATCTGAAATAAAAGCTCAGAAATCAGTCCTCCCAACCAGGAGGGAAAATATGAAATATTCTTGGATAATTAACTATATAGTCTGAAGTTACCCACAGAAATTCAGAGGGGGTGTTACTTAATGTACTATAGGAAAAACCATGACTGCATTGAAATCAATGGTAAAACGTGCTTTTGGTGGAATCAAAGCCAGAATTCCAGTGTTGTTTCTGTTACTGGTGAAAACAATGCTTCAGAATCAAGCATACAGACAAAATAAATGGTCTTTCCATCTGCGTTGCAGGAAAACTGATTGCCAAAACATTTAAGCTTCATAGAGAAGGGTATTTGTAGCCACGTTCAAATTGGTACTCTCAGGAAAACTAACAATAACTAGCTAAAATTGCAAATTTGAATCTATTTTGTAAAATAATTTACCTTTCTAGGTTTCCTATATGGATAGAAGCCAGGTGATATTTTTTGTCCCTTGTAATTCCATACAAAACTCACGGGATTAAACTTTGCTTTTGCGAAGTTTAGACTTTCAGTTTAGACAGGAGCTGATGCTTCCGACTGTCTGCTGGCTCACGAGGCGCCTTTTCTCAGGAGGAAAGCTGAAGGGGAGAAAGCATCCGAGGAAGGTATGACCAGCTTACGCTCAAGGTTGGTCTCTACAGACCTGAGGCAGGTTGACCCAGTTGGCTTGTGAGTCTGAATTAAATCAGAGCTAACAAAACCAGAGGAGAGGTAGCCAGTTACTGGCGGGGAAATTCAGGCTCGTTCTGTCAGTGCTAATGAAGATACTCTGAGCGCACACCAGCGGAAAGCCCAGCTTTCAGTGTGTTGTTGCTTCTGCATATGGAGGTTTAAAAAGCCACCAGATAGCAGGGATTCTTACTGGCTTGTCTCCCCTCCCTAAACAAGTACGAAGTGCCCTTACCTCTGCTTCCTTTCCTACACAAAGCCAAAATGTGCTTTTATTCATGGAAATTAAATAAAGCCATATAGCGGTGAGGAAAAGCTTAGGCAGTAAAACATAACTTGTGGGATCATGCATGCCTACACCAAAAATGTCTGTGCAGGAGTATTTAGCAATAGATGCCGCTTATAAGAACATGCTTTTTTTTTTGTGTGTGTGTGTGTGTTCCCAAGTTCTGAGACTGTGAGGTTTCACTCTTCAAGACACAGTCGTTTTTACAGTGCACTTTCATACTGTCAGAGTTGCTGGGGAAGAAATTCAGTCAGCCATTAAAAGGTGGGAAAGCATCCCGCTGTTATGTATATGAGAGCAGGGCTTTGTCTTGTCACATGTCAGATACGCAGCAGTAGAGGGAGAGAAAATCGTATTGGTATATGATGGAGTTTGCAAGATGTCCTCCAAACCTTAATTATTGGAATGTGTCCTGGGATAAGTGATGCTGTCATTGAACCCTGATTAGTTCAGAGGCAGGGTGGATGCAAGAGGGAGGAAACATAATGTCAGACTGGTTAATTAGCAAGCAAGTAAGAGCAACCCAAATTGTACAATCTGATGAGCAATTTGTCACCCACTCATTTTAAATGAGAAATGTGGTATCACTTTGCATTTCTTTTATATTTGCCATTTTTGGATCTCTTTATATGTGAACTAACTTTGTGGCTCCTCTGCGGGGTAAGCAAGCGTTGGTGTGCTTACTGCTAGGCGAGATGAACTCAGGGCCGAGGAGACGGAGTGACTGGTCCGGAGGTTACACATCAAAATCACTGGTGAAAAAGCTACGAGTCTGAACTGGCAGCCACGTACTCTTCACCTGGTTTAGAAATAAGAAAATGCAGTGCAGAAAAATTAGGGAGATGGAGAAGAATGTAAAATTCAAGGTCAGAACATTTTGCCTGTTGATTATCCTGTCCTCAGCAGGTTCAAGGTTTCAGTTCATTTGCCATTCCGAGCGGGCACACAAATTTTTAGGACATGAGCTTGAGGTAAATATAATTTGTGCTATTTTGGTGATACAAAAGCTACCGAAAGCTGATTTAAACAAGCAAGTAGGAGTTTCTATCTGCACGCAGATATTTTTCAGTGACACGGTGCTGCCAAACGGCTTCTCTACCACCCCTTCTCTCAGCATCAGGGATCTGCCCGGGGGAAACCAGCACCAACGCACTGCTGCACGGCCCGGTCTGCAGGGTCAAGAACAACCACACAGCATTGGGAGTAATTTTATTACTGTAGGATTAAGCTTGCTGAAAATCGGAGAAATGCTAAGCGTTCTTCCTTCCACCCTTAAATTCCTGGTCTGCATCTCAGACATGGCTTAGGACCGCTTGTGAACATTGAACTTCTGATATACCTGTGAGCCATTCTTCTTGACATTAATTATTTGAACAATTCTTGATACTAGTTATTTTAACATTTTGCGAGAGCAAACCTAGCTCTCAGCAGAATGCTACTTCTTTGTAAATGCTCAGTAAACATTACCTTTTAAAATGGAGAAGGGTAATCATCCAAACACATAACTTGGAAGGTGTTCAACCAAACAAAGCAGCAAAATAATTTCCTATCGTTCTTTCACAATGGGAAGATATTTTTTTTTTTAGCCTTTGAAAAGTAGAGAGCACTTTAGCATTTCCTGCATCACTTTTGAAGACTTGCAGCTGCTGAAGGAGTCCTTGAGTGATCTTACGAACAAGCAGT
Source organism: Rhinoptilus africanus (assembly GCA_013400135.1). NCBI lineage: Eukaryota > Metazoa > Chordata > Aves > Charadriiformes > Glareolidae > Rhinoptilus > Rhinoptilus africanus. Next base: position 1,158,785 of record VXBO01003384.1, read on the forward strand.
GCTTTAAAGCATCATATCAAGATTTTATAATAGTGTTTTCAAGATGTCTATTACATTTAAAGTCTGAGCAAGGGCTTGTCTTACTGAAAGTTTGCCTGTCTTTTTCCAGTCTAATCAGTTGATCTAATAAAAGGTATTACCTCCACCTACAAACTGCATATTTCTCGTATCTTCGGAGCATCACAACCACTGCGTTATTACTATTACCACCATAATAAGTGCATATGGGCATGAATAACTGTTTCCAGAAAGTGATAAAAGTGACCAGTTCAAGGATTGCTCTCTTTAAAGAAGAGGAGAGGAAAAAAAAAAGGCTCTTAATTCTAAAACAATATATGTCTTAAGGGTAAAGATTTCCTGTAATAAGTCCCCTGCTGTTATTACAGGATTCAGGAATTGTGAACTGCCCTGAACTCTGCTGCTCTGTCCTTGTGGTACCTAACGGTTTGCTTCTTTTGACATTTATTGATGCCTGTTATTGATAAGTATTTTGCAGCCCAGAGTTTATAGCAGGTGTGGAGCAGATGCTTTGTGGGTCTTCTGGATTAAAAATCTGTCAGGGATGCCTGTGGATCTTGATCCTTCAGTAGTTCCTTCTTTCTGTATCAGTATACCTCAGGATGTGACAGTGACATCTGGGCAGGGAGGGAAATTAAGGAAAACCCTCTTTTTATTTATAGAGCTTTAGAGACTCCCATAATCAGAGCCCCTGCATGAACTCAGCTGAACACAAAAAACAACATTCAGTCTCATAGGGATCTTGGCGAACAGGTTTCTGTGAGGTTCCCTGGACGTGTTCCAATGGGAATGATAGCTCCCCACTACCGCTTGTTCTCCAGCATAATAATGAAAAGCACGGTATCTTGTGAGTCATTTATAACAGTCATAGGGTGAATTTTGTTTTCCTTTCAATAATGTTAACCTGGTGCTGTATATAAAATGATTACATGTCTAGTATGATGCTAGGCCAAGCTCTGCACAGTAGTCATCTGGAATACAAGAAAGATGGCCAAATTAAAAAATTATGTATATAACAAGATGAGGGAGAGAGGAAGGAGTTTCTTCCTCTAAATCATCCTAGTTTCTGAGCCTTATCCTACATCCTTCAACAGACTTTGCCTCCAATGCCAGATGAAGTTGATACTAGAACAAATAACATTTATTTTGTAAAATTTGAGGTTAGATTTCAGGTACTGAAAGCAAGATGTTGCAAGTCAAATCAGGGTGATCTCAACTGTCGCCTAGACGGTTGAAAGATAAGTCATAACCTTTAGGATCTCAAGTATCAAAAATTAATTTCGAGGGCTTTTAATGTTGCTCTCTGTTCCAAATTTAAAGCTGGGCTGGATGGGTGCACCTCTAGGTTATCTGTCCCCAGAAAGCCCCACTGGAGCTCCCCATGGCTCAGTCTGTGACGTTAATGGAGGCTGTGGAAGTCTGGCAGTCTTGCCTCAGATTCGACTCCTGCAGCAGTTCTGCTGGGTTGAACGCGGACTATTTAGCATGCCATCCAATTGACTTTATTTTTTGAAGAGATAAAATATGGCATGGTCAGATTTAACCTGATACAATGCTGCACAACTGCTTCTGATTGTTTTAAGTTATTTCAAGTCAGTTACTTATTACAATTTGGCTAACAAGTATTGACACATCAGTATTCCACCCATGGCTGAACTGACATGAGCATATAAATACGATGCTAAGCAAGCTGGCAAGTACCTTTTGTTCACAGCTACTCAAATTAAAGACAGGTACTTTGGTGTGTCTTCAACCAGAAACAAACTGTGAAAATTCATTTCCCAGTGCTATTTGGGTGTTTTTGTAACTCACTATGATCACACTGCATATGCAGATACAAGTTAAAAATAAGCTTTTCAACTCTTGCTTGTTTACACAATATTAGAAGCACTTTATAAAAGTGGATGTTAATTAATGCTGTATTTTAATGGCATTCTTATGAATTTGTAAGCACATTCTGGAGAGACTTTCAAATATCATTTACTTTCAAAACAATTGGGATCATCATGATCAAAATAATTCAAATATTATTTTTTTATTTCCACTACCTTTACTGTGAAATTGGTTAGGCTTAGATGTCTCACACATACAGAATGAACAAAAAAAAAGAATTTTTTTCTTAAATTTTTTTCAAAAGTGATTTTTAAATAGACTTTCCCTCTTCACTTCAATCTACTCATTTTCAGTTAGGTATGCATTATGTTTTAAAACAGCTTAGCCATACGTTTGTGCTAATGAAAAAGTTAGTTACATATTTAATTATCTATTTAAGATATCTTGCGTGCACCCAGCTAACTAAACTCACGCGGTCATAGGAGTTGTACAAACACGTTAAGCACAGCAGCACTTAGAAGGATGTTCTCTGCAGAGACGTGCTTTTGGATAACTCTACCTGAAATATTTAGGAGATTTCAATGTTTTCAGAATAATTCCTTGGAAGACGTGGAAATTATTTGTTATGCAAACTATGGTGTGAACTTTCCTGATTTAGCATGTTATTTTGTAGGACTGAGTGGAGAGCTCTCCAGTGTGAAGTGTTAAATTATGATCTGCAGAATAACGGGACCATACGCTGCTCCAAGCAGTGAACGTGTAGGGCTACACCATATGCCGTGTCTGTGAGCACAGCCAAAGGGAAAGGTGGGAGTGCGGCTTTATGCTCTCTTAAACCTAGCTTTAGGAATTGACGAATTCCCCCAAACGCTGGACGCCTTTGGCCGATGTCTTCGTGCTTGCAATTCCAGTGCGGATGAAGAGCAGCTGTAATTGGGTAATTTGCTCAGGCTTTTGGAGAAAGTCCTGTAGTTGCTCAGGGGAGTGAGTCAGTTAAATTGTTTCTTGCTGATAATAGAAACAACTTGGTTGGAATAAATAATGACCTTAAACTCACCTGAGTTTGTCATTTGTGTTAACTACATTTTTGTAATTTTCTATACTCATGATTTCTGGATTGGGCTGAAGCCAAAAATGCCAAAATATTTGTAATTTATCTGTATTTGTAGTCATCTTCTTGCCAGAGCACATTACGAATGTTAGCAATAATGTCTTTTCTCGCGAGTTTTTTGTCTTTTACACAAGGAAAATGTTCAGATAAGCAGCCGTGCTCTTGGAACCACATCTGAACAGGCTGCACAACCAGACGTAAGCTGTGATCTAAACAACTGATTAACTATGTAAAGTTTAGATCTTGAGCTGAGCTTACAGTTTCCATCTCTACTAGCAACAACAGGCTGGAACAAAAATCATTTGCCCAAATGCCTTTGAACTTCTGGAAGGTTACAGGCAGATGAGATTACAGGTTTCTTGGCTTGGACCCACCTCTCTTTTTTTGTATTATTTTTAGGGGCCTTTTTCAGTGTGTTTAGTCAATACAAAAGAGACAGCACCACTGTAAAAAACTTCTGGTAATTCTCTCTAAGTTTAAAGGACATGTGCCCAATGCTTTTTGACTCAGGCAAAAATGAATATCTAAACTGTGCATCAAGGGCAGGGAATAGTAAACATTTCTGCTTCCACATCTATCTGAAACACAAAGAGAATATCTTGTCCAGACAAGTAAATTATTAAACATTCTTCTTAAAGAGAGCATAGGAAATACATCCTTTGTCATCCATCTATTAATTAGAAAAGGAAGTATGGCTTTCAAGTCTCCCTTTGGGTCCTTAAGTGGAACAAAAGCCTCATAAAAGAACTTTCTATCCAGTTCATGTAGTTGTCAAAACACAAGGAGGGGAAGGGGACATGTCAGATGAAGTAAATACAAAGGGTGAAACAGCAGAGTCAAAAGTTATTAAGAAATGGTATACTTCGTGCAAAAATGATTGCAAATGCAGAGACAATAAAACTTGAAACATGTTAAAATCCAGCACAGTTACACATCTGAGTTTCCATTTATTATGGTTCACTATTTTAAAATGGATCCTGAGTCATAAACATGGCTGCCAGGAGGTCCACCTGGGTCCCATGAAAAAGATAATAAATACCCCTCCCCCGACTTTCTTCTGTCATTTTACAGATATTGCAGTGATTGCTTTGGGGCTTTCAACCCGGGCCCTAGGAACCGTGTCCCCTGTGCTTTCCTCTCTCCATAAGTCGTGGTTATAAAACATTTTCATCTGTGCTCTGTATCAGAAAGCATCTGCATTTTATTATATTTCATCTTTGTGCCAAGAAAGGAATATGTTTTGGAACTTCCGAGCACCATCATATAATTTTCATTAATAAAAGGAGGAGGGAAGTACCATCATCCAGCACTTGAAGTGACCTTAAAAGGGGACCCACGCGAAACTGCACAGAAACAAAAGGTCTGGACTAGCAGGGCCCCGGTTATCCTTGGTGGAAGTTCCTTGGTGTTTCACCAATAATGAACAATTGGTGCCAACGTTTTGATATTAAAAAATGAAGGAAAAAAAAAAGTAATAGTGTTTACTCATAGAATGTAAAATACTGATATCCTGTAGTAGCCACGTATCAGCTCAGCTTAAGTATGTTCATCAGTGTAACTAAAACAAGCCATGGCTGTCTGTTTTTTGAAATCTTGCAGGAAAGAGCAAAGCCTTTACATCATTTCTATTTTATCATTTATTTCTAGAATAATCTGTGCCAGAATTGTCCATTGTCAGCAAAGACAGGGCTGAACCACCCTGGGTTTTTTTGTTTGAGGGGTTTTTTTGGCAGAAAGAAGCTGTAATGGTGCAGCCACAAAACCAAGGAATTCCCTGGCCTTTCACAGATGTTGGCAAGGCGTTAACACCACCTTGCTCTCTCCTTGTCTCATCCTTCCGTTTGGTTTTTTTTTTGGTATCATAAAGTATATTAACGTGTGCTGGAAAGAGCCAGGTGCCTGTATGGAGCAGACGCTCTCTGGAGTTGCAGAGCTCGGTGCTGGAAGGGCTGTTTGCGATGCAGAAGAGCGAGCTCAGCCCAACTGGCTCCTCCCTGGCCTGCATTTAGGTGACATTTATGTTTTTCCGTGCACATAGGAGCTCATCTAATCTACCTCAGTTTCCCAAAGTGTAAAATTAAAAAATATTATTGCTCTTCAGGAGACCATAACGAGGGCAAAAAGGTCAATCAGAGCTCTAAGTGGAGAACTGCTTTGCACGTGCAAATAATTTTTTTGACATAGACTTTTCTGTGAAGTTATGTAGCTAATATTTTAGCTTCCCCCCCCCCCAGTTTTAAATTGTTATCTTGAAAATGCACAATAGCAAATTTTTACAAACTTTAGCCAATCAGGATCAGCCCTCCCAGATAATGTAAATACAATTAGTTGATTTAAAGCACATTTCATGTTATGCTTATCTGCTAAGTGTTTCGGTTATGGCGTTCATACAGAATGAGTCACTCATACATATTCCTCAAGGAAGAGCCAAAAGATGGAAGGAAAATACAGCCTGAGGAAAAAGTCTATAAAGATTTCTCGCTTTTCTAATCCCTTCTCTCTAATGTTTCTTTGTAAATTTGTCAGATGGGAATGAAATTGCCTCATAACTCTCCAGACGTGAAGAGCATCACTGCACAAAATTACGTACTTGTCAAAGCAAGGGGGAATTTATGTTGGTGTTCCTGAGATGTGATTTTATTCAGTCTATTTCCTTTGTGCACATCATAGCAACTAGAAAGACAAAAACAACTAGTTTATGTATATCTTCTTTTTCCCCCCCTTTTTTTTCACCTCTCGTGAATTTTTTAGCTTCTATTTTTCCCTTTTGTTTTCTTATCCTCCCCCTCCCTCCTTTTATCTACTGCTTATTGCTAGTGACAGTAAACTTCCATCCAACAACGCTGCGATGAGAGCAGCTATGATTCTACCAGCACCAGGCAGTTCAGACAAGCGCTACGGTAATTTCCCTATGGAGCACGGAGAAAGGTGTGGCTTCTCTCCTGGTTAGGAAAGATGTTGGTTTAGAAAGCCACAACATTTCTTACAGGCAATCAGATTGCTATTTAAATCAATACTTGGAGTTATATCGTAGTATTTTAATTTAAACTTTATGCATTTTTACTCCAAAGCTTCTGCAGTTAACCATTATGGTTAAACTCACTGAAAACTTCCTCCGGTAATACTGAAGTCCAGGTTCTTTGTGCTATTTTGAATAATATTATTCTTGGTCTTTGTGCAGTATTTCTTCCTTTATTTTAAAGCTCTGTTATTAAACAAAGTCTAAAGCATTAGGTACATAAACTCCTCTGAATTTCAGCTACTCCTGGCCATGACCTTCTCAAGACATTTAAAAAATTTCAGCTTTTTAATCCTCCTATTTGTGTTTCTCCAAAACACTTAAGATGGTTTTAAAACCGATATTAATAAGGAAAAAAAAAAAGTGAACAAAAATAAGATCTTCAAAGCAGTATTCATGATGGATCTATTAACCTCTTCTAAGCAATCAGGATGACTCATCTCACCTAACGGGGCCTTTTAGGTACCCTCTCAAGGATGAGAAGAGATACAGATCTATACTTCATCTTTGCTGTCTAAAGTATGATCCAATTCTTCCTCCTCCTTTCATAGAATCGTAGAATTGTCAGGGTGGGAAGGGACCTTAAAGATCATCTACTTCCAACCCCCCTGCCCTGGGCAGGGACACCTCCGCTAGATCAGGTTGCTCAGAGCCGCATCCAGCCTGGCCTTAAAAACTTCCATCGATGGGGCTTCCACCCCTCTCNCCCAGTCTACAGTCTGCCCAGCCTATATCGGTGCTTGGGATTGCCCCGACCCACATGGAGGACCTTGCACTAGGTCTTGTCGAACTTCGTGAGGTTAACATTGGCCCACCTCTCTAGCCTGTCAACGTCCCTCTGGATGGCTTCCCTTCCCTCCAGCGTGTCAGTCATCCCACACAGCTTCATGCACCGATTTATTTCCATCAACTGTCAAGGGGGGTCCAGATCCAGATGACTAACTTAGCCTGCAGTCTTTCAGGTGAGATGGATCTGGATGCAGGTGCCCAGCCAGCTTGGTTCATTTTACTCTATGTCACTCCCCTGGGCTAGTTTTAGATCAGATACCCCTCCAGCCATATTTTAGGAATAGTAGAGCTCTGGTTTCATCTCATTTAAATAAAAAATATAGTTTGGCTCTTACAATCTGGACATAAATGAAACTTTGTATAACCGAAGATAAGCCTAAATTATAAAAATCAGATGCCGCCTTCTCTTGCCCCCTCCCTCCTCTTTGGAAATTGGTGTTCACTTCCCTATATATATTTAAAAACCATCCATATTCTGAGCGCTGAAAGGGTAAACTTTGATTTGCTCGCACACCAGGACATGTCGTGTATTTACAAGTAAAAGAAATATTCTTAAAATGATGAATGTGGTGATACAACAGTAGGTGATATGCTGAGGATGTCATGATTTTGCAAGGCAATGTTAGGAAAAAAATGATTTAACTTGGATGTTAAGTTTTCTGGGAGATGGACTGTGAGGTTATTCATTTTCTAGCAAAACAGACTCATAATGTATGCTTCTAAGTGCTGTTACGGTATAAAAAAAATCATAGGTACTAAAGCCCAACTTGGCTCTGTCCCTGCTAGGAAAGTATATGTAAAAATATATTTGAACTAGTTCTCAAACTGGTTTTAAGCTGCAAAAACCTCCTTATGGAGTCCATCACCAATTCCTGTATGAAAAACACCTAGGAGGCTCTGGATAAGCCAAAGTCTGTGCAGATCCTTGTAATCAAACATCCTGTCTCTTTTTATATTACTAGGCTCTACAGCTTTTTGTATGACCTTCCAAATATTATCCTTATGCAGTCAAAACCAATCCCTCATTGTATACGATCTCCAAAAATAAATAAATGTTGTACTATACAGAGTGATAAAGGAAAGGTAGTGCCTGCCCCCTTCGTTACCGCCACTAAGAAATGTATTCAGGCTAGTACCAACAGTGAAATAACTCACAGCGGAGAACAGTCAATCACAGACTGTACACCGGGACAGAGATGCTTTATGCTACCTGTTGGACCAAAAGATGAGTGTATTTCTTTTGCCTTCATCATGGTCTGGTCCTATAAGTGTCTGTGTGTGAAATGGTCCTTGAAGTCAATGAGCCCTTAATACTGTTGGTTAATATTAGATATCTATCAGCATTTTGTCTTGGTGAGGGTGTAAAATACTGTCTTAGAACAATGAAGAGGAGTTCCTGGAGTCATCCCAATGATTTTTTAAAGCAGTTTTCCCTGCAGTATATGGGGTATACAATTATCACGGTGTTGATGGAGCTGGGAGGCTGGTCTGAGCTGCCTTGATGAGGGGCCTGGAGATCCCTGCAAAAAGCAGCAAAGCAAATGCCAAGCCACATACTGTAAAGTAACAAGAAGAATTTTTATTATTGCTTTTTTTTCCTTTTGTATTTTCCTTACCATTTTGATCAGGTGTACATTGTTTATAACCCCTAGTTTACTGGCCCCAAATATCATTACAACGTCTGCACTATGATATATGTTTGGTTGTTACCCTTTTAATGGATAAAAAAAGATTTAAGTACTTCATTCTGTTGCATTTTGACAGCTGTTAGCCATCATTTTTTCCATTCACCTGCATTTAGCAATCCCATAAAGGGAGGCAATCTTAGAACTAACAAGAGCTGGGCACTGCAAGGTGATAATTCTGCATCACTTTGGCCTATAAATACCTGACAGGCGTTGCGCTGAGTCAGCAGTCTGTAACAAAGTGGCAGCCATGCCCTTTTATCTGTGTGAGTGTTTCACAGCAATTGGACTATCAGCCCCTGCAGTGAAAATCCATAGTATCGATCAGGCTATTTCTCCACTGTAATTCTTTTGTAGGAAATCCCTGATGACAAATTTTATCTGCACCACTTTTTGATCGCTGGTTTGATGTAAGCGATCTCCAAGGGCAGAGTTAAGCTCCTGGCCGTTCCACATTATCAAGCACTAGCTTTATTTACTGAAACTACAGTTGTGGTCACCAATGAAAATAAAAAAAGCGAGAGAGAGAGAGAGAAAGGAGGAGGTGGAGGAGGCTGAAAATTAAGAGCAAAATAATATTTCAAAATGCAGGAGCGAGGGGAAAAAAAACCATATGCATCGGCTACTTGATTGTTAAGTGTAAGTTATAAAAGCATGTACCGCATTTTATAAACACATAAATAGTTGGAATATGTTTTGATAAAAACGTCTATGTGATGTAGGGCTGTATCTCGCAAGTGGAGTGATTTTGGACCTGATTCTGAAAGCTTTTAATCATGTGAATGATCCCACAGGTCTGCCCTGCTGGGAAACGACTATGCACGTAAGCAGAAAGAATTTGGTTTCATTCTATTTTCAAACTGATAAATATTCCTTCTGAGCTGCTTCACTTGTACTTATTGCAGTGTGTCTCAGGCCACCCAAGGGTTTGCTGTTGTGATAAGCCTTCAGGTTTTTCCTGTAGTCTCAGGGGCTGTGGAGCTGGGGTCTGTTCAGACACGCATTCAGAAGACCAGATGCTCATGAAAAGCTCATACCTACAAACCTCTGGTTTAAATATTTTCATGGTAGAAATCTGTATTAGCAATGCCACCTATTAGTAATGCCTACTTTAGGCTCTTAGTCTACAAATTTAACTTGAAAATCCTATGACAGGAAGTTCACAAATTTCCAGTCTACCTGAGCTGAGTAAGACCAAGAAGCATCAGGTATTTAAGAAGACAGAAATGCTGTTAATGTGAATTCAAAATTTATTCCACTTTCGATTTTAATGTAGGTTATTCTCTCAGCAGAGTTATTGCACACTATCCTTTGGATACCCTAAATTTCTGATTTTTCAGTTCCCGATAAATGAACCCTTTACTCCTGTGCCCTTAGGGAAGTTTTCTTACGGACAGTTGTTGCCGCAGTAGATTGGTGTTACTTAGTATGACTTTGCAGAGATGGTTTTGCCTAAGAAATGCAGCATGAAAGTGAAATGTTGCCTTATGTTTTTATTGAAAGCCCTGAGTCATTGACATATCCCAAACATGGCATGTACAGTACAGAATTACTTAGGAAAATACCTCCAGTTTGTTTTTTCACCCAAAACATGTTAAGCACAAAACTAAAAATAGCTTGCATAGCAATGAGTTCTCCATCAAGGAAATATCTCTTTGTATAGCTGGACTCCACATACAGCTATGTCATTCTACTGAAATTCAGTTGCCTAGTAAGCATACATCTTGGAATATATGTTTACTGAACAACATATATTGCATTAGGCATGGAGCCAGTCCAATTTCATGACTACACCTTTGAAAAATTGTCTGATTAATACTGAGAGGAATAATTGTATGTGAAGGGAATGGTAAACATTACTCACCAAAAGGGATTTTCAGCAGATAATGTGAAATACTTTGTCCATTCAGAACCCTATTATGAAGAAATCACTTTAATAATTTTCTTCAGCAGTAGCTCAGGTTAAATAAATTAATACCAATTACGTATTGAGAGTAATTGGGATTACATGGGAGAAACTATTTTGGCTTTACATAGGATTGACCACATTTGAAGTCTGACTAAGTTCAGAGTTTGAGTAAGTTTGATTCATGAAAGTAGAATCATAATATCCAGAGAGAGACAGTAAGATTTTCAGGGGGAGTGGAAAAAATTTTAAAATCAATGACATTCTCTATTTAAATTTTACGGATTACATATTTCTAGCCAAGATTTTTTGTTATAATATAGTGAACAAAATTTAAAGCATGCAGTTTAGCCCAAAGTCTGGTTTTATTACTGAATTATCATAAATCCCAAACACATTGCACAACACTTTTTCTCTAAATTATCATAGTGTAATCATTCATCCTTTTCTGTACCCATGAATGCGATTTTGCCCTGTGCCTGAAAGGTTAACATATCTGTGACTGGATTGACCAATGTAAGATCTAATTCATTAGTTACTGGTTTATGTTCCAGCCTTGTTTTATAATAAGGCATTTCAAGTGTGGTTGCGTCCGGTACCAAAGAGAAGAGAAAGCCTCTTGGGAATGTCTAACCCAAGTTAGGGCCTTACAGGCTAATGCAAACTTTGAGGTACCGATGACATCTTTGAAAAAGCATGTGACATGGATTGTTTCTAAATTATTTGGATTTATTTATTTTATGTTTTACCTTTAAATTTATTCCTGATGAAAAGTACTGAACTGACATCAATAGAGACTCCTTTTTTGTGAGTGTCGTATAGACAGGTGTTCACTCAATACTACATTAAGACCACCAACCCATGTCACTTAAACTACTGAACAGCCATCAAGTAATAATGACTTCCAATTACTACTAACCTGAGCTAGAGTTGAACCAGTGACCTTGAAATACTCTGTATCCCATTAACAGTTCCCTAAGCCATCCAGTCCCCTGGTGTTTGATTGTTCTGAATACAACAAAAGAGCTTTCCGTCATTTTTCTTTATTTCATTTTTTAAAACTGCTTAAAATTAGGGGTGGATAGGTATTGAAATACTCAATTTACAGTTTCTCTGTATCTCTAATACCACATCTAGAAGAACAGCTTTCATTTTCACTGAGAATACCTCCTGCTGAAATGAAATTCTCTTTTCTCAGTCCTTGATGCCTTGTCTGTCACTGACTTATTTTGCACACCTAGATCTCAAGAATCAGTAAAAGCTGCCACGCTTCTGCCTTGCATTACATTACAGCGTGGTCTCAGACTCTCATGATGAATCCTGGTACATCCTCTCTGTTTTGGGAGCATGTTAAGAGCTGACAAGATAGTAAAAAATGAGCCATTAGATGCTAATTTCTGTTTGTAATGTTCTGTTCACATTTTCTATATTGTTCAGATTTTCTGTATTGATTAGGGTTGTTTTTTTTTTCCATTTTTTTAACTATACTCCACGCTGCCCTGTTAGGTACTAGCACTGATGCATCTTGTACCACAGCAAGTGCTTGCAGGCAGGGAGAGGGCAGCGGGACACCGTGGCTGGGGCCGCAGACTCGCCAGCTGGGGTGGCTTAGCCTTGGCTTGTGTGTTCAAATAGGTGACTTGCTGATGGTAGAAGCAAGGGCAATAATAGCTTTGTACTTGCATATTAAAAGATAAACACTTTCCATAGCATCCACACAGCTGTAAGGATTTGCCTGTTCATTTGCACTTTTACAATCTAAAATAGGTTCAGCTGCAGCGCTTTGGCGTACCTTTGTGACACCTTCTGCAATGAGAAGGTGTCAGTTCATTATGGTTTGTAACCCACCGCCTGCCCGTCTCATATCCACATTAAGAGATCCAATGATAGTGCTGGAAAAATTTCATCCTGCTTTCTTCTCCAAATTTCTGGTGCTTTGGGACAAATTCAGTGTTTTCATTAACATTTAAGATAAATCTGGAAAGAGCACAGACATAAATGCAGATTACAGGCCAGAAATGCTAAGCAGTAACAGCTTCCTTTGATCTACTGAGATATGTCAGTTGTAAATATTTTTGCACTCCTGAAAATCAGCACTGTGGAGCCCTTGTCCAGATAAACGGGGAATTTAGTCATAAAAATTCCGGTAAATCCTGCTTTGCCAAGCACATATATCCCACAGTCCCTTCCCAAACCCCATGGTTTGGGTCTGATTCTGGGCTGATACAGAAGAAACCCCATTTTGACAGGGATGAGCAGACCGATGCTCACCTCGCAGCTAAGCGTGACGGTGGTCTCTGGTGAGCAAGTCTCTCTTTGAGGGACTCGTTTCAGGAGATGTTTGCATCTCTACTGTCATGCTCTCCTTTAGAAAATGCACCAGCACCATGTGCCCGCTTCTAAAATATAGGAGGAGGCAGGAAGATCTCCATCTTTTACACGTTAACTCCTCCTCTGAGTACTTGGCTGGCAAAGAAGCAGACCTGAGTTTGAGGAGGTTTGACATAGGGAACTGAAATGCACCAGGCCTGCCCTGTGGAAGTATGACCTTACCCCTCAAACTTCAGATTATTTTGCATCAAATGAGAACAATCTCCAGTAATCCTGCTCAAATTGTGCTACCATGCAGGCAAAAACCCTTGAGATTTATGAAGCCAAAAAGAGAACTACCAGGAGCTTCACAGGCAGGGTACACACCGTGGTAAAGGACCTTCTGAGGGTTTTGGGTCACTCTTCAAGAATTGTGTTTTATCCAGTGGCTTTCTACTGTGAAATGTCAAATTATTCTTCGGCAGCAATCATCAGGATAAAAAGGAAGGCACATGATTTCTTTGTCCACAGCCTTCCGTCCCCATCTCCCATGTTTTAGTCAAGTGGAACTAACTTTCTTATTCAGATACTTTATCTGGCCATAACAGCACTTTCTAACAAGACGGAATTAAACCTGGATCCCCCACCTCCACCTGAGTGTTCCCACTCTGTAACATGAGCGTGCATCAATGCTGTTATCCAGCTTTAAAAGGAAGAACTTAAGCCCTTCTCTCCTATACCAAAAGAGATCAGCAGATGGTTTTGGACAGGAGATCCTGAGCAGGCGGAGAGCAGGATTCTTAAGGGCAGGACTTAAGACTCACCCATGTCCTTATTATTTCCTCATTGTCGAGACTTAGGCTTCTGCTCTTCCATCGTATTGGTTTTGGCTCTGTTCTCAGGGGTCTTGTTCACCCCATATACTTTATAGTATATTTAAGTGCCTAAGCAATATATGATTTTACTAGAATAATCTCAATTTAGGCTTCAAAATCGAATCCTTTCTTTTCAAGGACTTTAAGATCAGCAATGTAAAATAGTAGGCTCAATACACAGGAAATTATTCACACTGGAATTCACCCCTGAGACATGCTGCTCACATGCAGGTCTCTGCTTTACCCCTGAAGAATGAAACAACTCTATTGCAAATAGCATTTTGAAAGTAAGATGTTTCCTTCTCTGCTCCAAACCTGTCATCTTGATGGTGTTCCTGGCTACGCATAACCTTTTACTACAATTTTAATATGTGACAGCAAGGTAGATCCAGTTTGGCCAGGTCTACATAAATACATTCTCAAAGGTAGCCAGCATTCAGTCAGGTTGTTTTACCTTGGTACTTTGTACCAGAGAAAACTGTTCCTTCAAGCATAAGGGTACTTAGCTGGGGCAAAACAAAACTATAGTGAGTGTATCTTCCAATGAATTTACATTGATGAGTTAGTGAAGCTTTTCCCCTTTAACACACTGATGATATCAATTAGAGTTGTAAACTGTATGTCAGGTTTCATCAGACCTGTCTTCCGCCATCAAACAAAAATAGTCTAATGTCAAATCACCGAAGTCTCACAGCTGCTGGAAATTCCATTTCCCATCTCCAAGTGTTTTTCTTTACCACAAAATAACAAGCAAGTCCCATGTGTTTGTATCTGTCCTGAAAGTGCTGTCTGTAAAAGTCATGTCATAACCTCAATCAATCACTCAACATTGGCCAACACTTTGGTAGATGATCCAGAAATACTACTTACTGGGATTATACTTCAGGAAATAACATCTTGTTGGCTGACAGCAGCAGCAAAATGCGTTATAAGGAGGTCAGATAACCCAAAGTTACCCAAGTAGTTTCTTTCTGTAGCTTCTGGGGCTGCATCCATTTACACGCCCCTTAGTATATGCCACCAAGTACCATATGGAAACTGGGTGGCAGGAAGAGTACTTAGAGCTATTGAGTGCCATGAATATACACAGCCACTGATGGCAATTGGTTTTCAGTATTCCTCATCTTTCCTGAAGGAGCACTGAACCTCACAGCAGAGCGATAAAGACAGTAAAAAGCATGCTGTACTATAGAGGGTGACAGAAGCAGGGTGCATCCATGCAGGGTGGAAGTGGGGTGCTGCCCAGCACTGTAAATGGAGCAGCTCTCCACACAGGGGGCTGAAGTCTCTGTGATTCCAAGCCAACGTGCAGAGGTGGCTCTTGGTCACTCTTCTGCCCTGCTGTGAGCCTGCAGGCAGTCAGCAACGTTAGTAGATGGAGAGTACTCAAGAGCAGAAAATCTGCAGCTGCTCATTGGGATGACTTTTCTGGAACGGTTTTCCCAGAAAATCTAGTTTAGAGAGAACTTTTATGTGTATCTCTTAAGCCTGGGAATCAAACAACTTACATGGTAATTATTAACCTAAATTAGCTACTACTAATTATTTTTCTAGATCTAAGTTCCTAAATGTATGTAAGTATTAATTTCTTTCACTTGCTCATGAATATACACATCAAATTTTCTGGATATGAACATAGTTCACTAATTAATCAATCTGTTATGGAATAACAAAATGCCACAGACGCATGGAGAATACAGTCTGTAGATCCTAAGCCTGTCCTTTCTTAGACTGGATATTCAAAATTTATGGATCTGCCAGTCAAGATATAATAAAATGCAGAAACATGCTTGTAAAAAGAAATGTGATATTTACTGTTCAGCCATGTAATATCTTCTACTTATACATCTCCCTTGAGGATAACTTGATGTTATGGAAGTGTAGTTTTCTTAGACATGCTTCATTTTCCTCTTTTCAAGTTCTCTCCTTCCTTTTTGTCATTTTACCTTTCTTTTTTCATTTCTTAGAATTCCTTTGGAAAGTGCCAGCCCTTGAAAAGAGTAGCGTTGCAATAGAGTAGAAAGAGTAACGTTTGAGACATAATAGTAGGCTTATTTTAAATAATTTGCAATATAAAGTTGAAGTGCAGTTTAGAATGAGTATGTTTAAGATCACTAAGGATTTAGACTTCAGTTATTTGTGCCAGAGCCAGTTTGAACACAGACTTCATGGATGTCCACCGTTGCTAGATCAACATAAATCAGAACTGGGGCCTTTGAGTGGAGTTTCCTTGCTGATTTAAGCCAGTCGGTAGGGTTCTGGCTCTGTTTCCTTGCAAAATTTGGGAACTACAGATCTATTGCTAACAGGTAAGTGGTTTAAAGGAGAGGTCAAGTAGCTGTATCCGAACTAGAATACAGTTCTGAATTTAAAATCCTCATCACTTGTCTGTGTTACTCTAGCGTATCGTATGTGTAGGAGCCATGAAGTCTCCAGTGTTACATCTGTCTATACACATAAGTCTGGCTGTATGTGCACATCGTATTCCAAATACTGCAATGCTGAAAGGATGCCAGCTTAAGGTCTTAGAGGAAGCAACAGTGTGTGTTTTGTAATACTCAGTAAAAGTAAATGTCATTTGATGATGCCTGTTGGTGAAAGAATAGAGAATACGCCCTGCTACACGCTGTAACTTCAGGTCTCCTTGCTTTTATCACTTTACTTGCTTTTATTATGTGTGCAGTGAAAAAAAAAATCTCTTGTGAATGAAAGTCTAGCTTTCACTGCAAGGGTTATTAAATGTGAAGAAGCAGTACAGGCCCCTCTGCTGCGCGTAGAAGGTGTTGCCTATGTGGTCGGCCAGCTGGGGAACAGTAAGGGCCTGCCTTCTCGCCAGGAAACTAGACTCCATAACAATTTATATAATAGTTTGGGGAAATCCCTGTGATGGGCCAAGGAAGACGCAGTGGATCCAGTCTGTCTTGAAGCTCTACTACTCAATGCAATAAATCTGGAGGAGATGTAGCCGCTCCTCCAGCATCCACAGAGGCCTACACCCTAGGCCAGATTTGTTTCATGAATTTCTCTCTTCTCGTTGCCTCAAGCACAATTACAAATACATTATGCAGTGTGAATTTTCACCCTTTTTTAGCATTCAGCGATGCTATGAAACACCATCCTTTCCCCTTAGTATACTGGGTTGAAATTAGTGCATTCCCCAAATATCCTGCTGCCTGTGCCATCCCACGGTGACCCAGAGAGGGGACGCTACAACCAAATGCTTCCCCTGATGGGATTTAGTCAATCACATCCACAATATCTTCCGACCTCAGCTTTCAGAGAGGTCAGGAATCCAAGTCTGCTGCTGATCCCTGGTCATCGCACAATGAGCTGCTTCCAGGCTCCGAGTGATAATAAGCTCTTGATTTTCAACTGGGGAAACAGTATGATGTACAAAACAAAACAAAGTCAGATCTATTTATCCATTGGAATGGGCATATGCTTCTCCCTCCTCCTAGAGGGGCTTCGGCTGCTCATTAGATTGCGTCTTTTTTAGGTATATTTTTGTCAGCAAGGCATCGCACAACACCAGGCGCTGTGCTCCACTTCACTGCGGTGCCGAGCACGACGTGGTGCATTGGCATCTCCTGCATGAAACAGAATTTGACAGAAATTTAGAAAAAGTTGGGTTTGGGATTGAGAGGCAGTGATCAATTCTGACAGCGTCCTGCTCGGCTCAATATTATCTCTGCACTGCCTGGAACCAAATGCCAGTGTGCAGTGCATTTCTTCCCGAAGTTCAAGAGGGTAGATGTAAACACAGGCCGTAAAAGACCTGCATGTCGTGAGCTTGTAGGGGTCGTAATTCTTCCCAGCAAAGTTACCTTTCCTGTTTCTATGAATTACTCTTACATTCTTGTAAGAGATACGGTTTGAGGTATTTATGGTGCATTCAATTCTGCTATCATTGATTTACTGGACTAAACCTGCTCCAGGATATGATGTAAAGCCCCTAATTCCAAAAAACTCTTACATCTCGGCGAGAACAGCATTTTCTGCCCTGTTGCCCTCAAGCAGATGACCAACGGAGATAAACAGAGGGCACTCCACTCTCGGTTGCAATGTGCTTGGTGATGTGAAGGAATCAATCAGACAAAAGCAGATTATTAGAGTGTCTGAGAGAGATCAAACATTGCTGGCATCTTCACCCACACACGGTTGATTTACAGGCAAGCTGATAAAGTGCTGCAGCTCACTGTCAGAAGTACATGACAGCTCCTCTAGCTCTATGGATAAATTATTGCTGAAGCCCATGATAACATTTCTCCACCTAGCAACCAAACATAACAGGATGTGGCTTTTAGTACTCAGAGCCAGAATGATACAAAGAGAAAACACAGAAACTCTTCAAGCAGTGAGGTAGCGCACTAAGAAAGAAAGGCGTGAATAGATTTTCACGCACGCACACGCGCATCGTGTGTCTATCTGTATCGGCTCTGCCGGCAAAAAATTGACTTTGTGCTAGAGCTATGTGTATTTGAAAATACATGGGCCAAAATGCACACAATTGGTGAAGACAACGACCGCGGTAGCGGGATGGCAGCAGTGGTAACCATGCGAGTGTGCACAAATGCAGACTGAAACTCAGGGCTACGGAAAGAGTCCTTGTACGGGGGGTTGTGACTGTAGAGCTCGCCCATGTACCCCAGGCTACACTGCCTGAGTGGATAGGGACATACACGGAAAACATTAGGTGTTTCTTTTCACTTGGAAAAGTGTCAGCAATATGAAAACAGCAAATAAGCCAGACTTTTCAAAACCCTATCTTGCTTTAAAAAAAAAAAAGGCAAATCAAAATAATCCAATTGTTTGGAAGACAGAGCCAAAGAAAGGTGCCATACAGATATTCTCTTTATTTTTATCTGGTGTCTTATAAAATAATAAGCAATATAATCCGCTAAATATTGTATCATGGCTATTAGACGTCGGGACTGCTCTCAAAAATTGAGTTGGGTTAATTAGAGCATGCACTATGTGCCTATAAAAGACTAAATCAGGCTCTGTCTCAGGAGCCAGACGTGAGTGCTTTTCAAAAACTGAGAATGTGACCCTGACAACTTAAAATCTAAAGTATATTGAAAGTACTCACAGGTTAGAGGTTCTGCTGCCTCAGATGCCTTTAACAGATTTTCTTACTTTGAAATACACTTCCTTATTTAAAAATTATTTTTCCTCTTTGTTGCTCTATCAGAAGTCAACCCACAGAAGAGTAGGGAAATGAATATGGAAATAACTGTATGAAAGAAATTATGAAACCTGTTTATCTGCAGTGTTCTGCCAAATGAACAATCAGACAATGTGACTTTTTTTTCTCCCTGTGGCTTTTTCAGTTACAAGAATTTAGAAAAGGTGAGAGGTAAGTGAGAAATTCTGAGATGTAAAAAATGTAAGCTGATGATATCCCTTAAGTAATTCTTCATATTATTTGTTAGTTTGTAGTATTAAGGACTCGGTATTGTTTATATTAAGGACTCAGTGCTGTTTGCCTGCAAACTGAGATCTAAGACCAATTTGCATTTGTACATTTCAATTGTGTTTCTTTAGTCACTGCTGTGATTGAATGTAGTCCCAGCAAGCAAGCTTGCAAGTGGGCTTAATTAACTGTTTGCACTTGTTAATACCTGCACAACTGCATTATCTGCCTGCACCTTTATGAAAATATGGACCTGACTAGAAAGTGTTCCTTATTAATGAGCATGCTCCTGACTGGATTACTTGAAGTTCATCTTATCTTTCTGCCTACTGGAGGTTAAGCGCAAGGGTGGAATCTGTGATTGTTCATCATATTTTAAAATTTCCATCTAATTCTACCATACACTATGGAGACTTACAGACAGATTACAGGTCAGTTTCTGTTGGATGGACCTCATGGGGAGGATTTAACAGTGCAACTCTTGTAAAAGCCAACAGAAATTGCATGGCTTAATCCTTGTATGCTGCATTGAAAAATTACCCATAAATATTTCACCATTATGTTTTATTATTACAGTCAAATTTGTTTTATGTACTTATTATTTAAGGGATAATAGGGCAGGTGTCCCATTTTATGAGGCAATAATCTGGTTCACGTTGGCTCCATAGTTTATCCCTACCACTGAGCTGCATTATCGCCAAGGGACATGGGGAGCTTGTCTTATTATAGTAATAATAATAATAATACCTTATATTTCTACAGCACCTTTCCTCTAGAATGATCCTAAAGCACTTTACAAAGCCTATTTGATTTTTGACAAGTGGGGTCGTCTCAAGGATTATTTCAACAACGCCAGTTCTGGAGTCAAGATAGAAACCAGACTTCAGACCATCCAGATATCCTCTCTTAAATCTCTGAAAACGTTTGCTGTTTATACATCTCTTACTCAGATAGCTGGGTTTACACACGCAGGGGATGAGGTTCCAAATATTGATGGATGTCCTCGGCTGCGGGACCATGGGTTCACATACTCTGGAAGTGGAACATGATGCCCTTCAATTCGGATGTCTTGTAAACGTCTCTGTACATCAGAAACAGCTCTCTGAGGAGGGATTGTGAGAGCTGGGCTGCAGGCGTGCAGAGACAGCCCTCACCTTAATTGGGAGGCTTGCTTGAAACCTGATCAAAGGGGAGTGATTCCCACCCCTTCGTTAGGTAATGCTCCTCTTCCAGATGACTTAGATTATGTATCCCCAGTATGGCCACGATGACAGTTAATGTTACTGCCCTTTTGGTAGATGCAGGTGCTGCTGACAAAAGAAACCATTCTACTTTCTTCCAGGCAGCTTAATTGTGCACTACCTTGGGTTTGTATTAGTATTAGCCATATTCAAGTGGATATAGTGTATTAGCTATATTCAAGCTTGGGCTAGGCTGCTGTTGTTTTTCCTGAATACCAGTGACTGGGTATAAAATTGAAGTTGCCTTACAACCAGAAGTGTTGGTGTGTGCCCATTCCCAGAGCCCTTTCATGAGCCTGTGCCACATGGAGTCTTGGTTTGTCTCTGACTAATGTTATCTAACGTCTATGCCTTGCGTGCCCAGCCCTTCAGCTAACATTGAGTGCGGCAGTGATGAAATATCACGTCACTCAGTATTTCGAGCCCCCAGATGACTTCAGAGTTTGTGATTCCAGTGTCTCCTATCAGTTGCAGCCTGCCCTAGGGAAAAGAGTTGCCGAGTTGAGATTCGGCTTGCATTTTATTAAAAGAAAAAAGAGGATTTACCAACAAATATTGAGGGGGGGTTGCTTTTTCTGCTGCTTCTGTCTTTTACATATTGTCTTACTTTTATTCTCTTTCTTCAGCTGTGAATTCAGAATGAGGAAAAACTTCTATTTTTTGCTGTAATATGAGTATCTAATAATTTCCAGTAATGGAAGTGGTTTATTTCTACCTGGACGTTGAAGCCAGCCCTGATGAAGTTATGTATTTTTTTATTAAATAAGATATATAAGGCTGAGCTTGCTCTCTTAACATCCCACAGTCACAAGGGCATTAGCTACTCAGAGGCAGTGTTACTCATTCCTCCCTTATCTGAAATCCCAGGCTGACCTAAAAAACTTTCCCAACTAACGCCTCACTGAAATTGCCAGATTTTCACATTAAGTTAGAATTTTACAATTTGAATTTTCCCTATGGGGGAAAAAAAATAAAATCCAGAGTTTTGCTTACTTGCGTCTTGCATGATTCAGCATTCTCAGAATAGACTATTTTATTTAGTACTGGAGGAAAAAAAAGATCAGTTTCTGCCATCTTTATAAAGAATTCGTTGACCAACCAGATTTTTAAAACATTAGTGCATAACTGTGCCAGTAGTTACTTAAAGGGTTTTTTATTAGCCTCTACCTGTGTTTTTGAGTTCCTAAACACCTCAGAATATTTTATTTCATTATACTTCAGCATTGTGGTGAAGGGATAATACTTTCATTAGATCTATCATCCATTCACAAAATATAGCTCTGTGCGACATTTACATCAGTAAAACAAATCATACTGTGCCTCAACTTTCCCCCATTAGTAACTGAATGGATGTCTTGCCTCACCCAGGCAACAGGATATGTCAAAAGTTCACTGGATTTACGGATAACAAATCACTAGCTATCTTTCAAGCACTGTACAAATTATCAAACATTATTTTATGTCACCAAGTGAGCTGACTGGGCCATGATTCAGGCATGTGTTGAAGCACCTTGTTGACTTCAGCATCTAAATATCTAAAATGAGTATTTAAAGTGAGAAGAAGAGACATGCTTTCCTTCTTCCCTGGACCAATGTGTAGGAGATAAGTCCCTAACCTCATACCTCCAGAGGTATCAGAGTTTATCCAGGAGTTCAACAGGTCAGCACATAGTATTTTGAGTATCTGGATCTACCTTTACTCTTTTCATTTGTTTATTTCTTTTTTTGCTTTCTTGCTTACTACAAAATTTCAGGTTTTCATAACTTCAAGAAAGTTGATATTGCAAGAAACAAAATTACATGTATCTCATTATATTAAAATGTTAACATTTCTAATATTTCCTAACGACACTACTATAAACTAAACATTGGAATGAAAAGATCTATGACAAAAGTGGAGCCTAGAGACATTTAATGTGTATGCGTTTCTGGGGCAGCTCAGGATTTGTTTTTGGAATGTATAGAAGATTATAGAAAATTGGTTCAATTATGCCCTCAATTACAATGTGTACAGTCATTGTACCCTGCAACTGATGGCAGAATTGGGACCGAACAGCATATATTGAGAAATATGATGTAGCTTTTATGTTGATTTCATATGGTCTGCTCTTGTATCGTGTTCTATGCTGCTGTCTTTTCTTTATGCAAGACAGTTATTCTTTGTTACCCAATTGTTATTTTTTTCAATAATAACCTAGATAGAGCCTGGAAGGCACATCTCATGAACACCCCCATTACAATGCTTTATTGACTGGTCAAGGTCCCATTCCTATAGGAAATAATGGTATGTTTTTCATGCCACGTCCAAGTCCAGGTGTTCAAACTCTGTTGAAGCCACTATTGCACAAACCAGGAGGATTATAAAAGCAACCAAGCTGTCTCCTCTTGTCAGAAAACAGCCACAATACAGGCAAGAAATACTTGCACCTCCCCACCCCTATTGATGACAACCCTTAACCTCCTCCTCTGGCGCAGTCACCTCCGAGTGAGCCAGGCTTTTCCGTCTCCAGAAACCATTCCCATCCAGCTGCCAACAAAGGTGCCAGTAATTGTTTTGCTGGCTTTGTAGGATGGTTTTCTGCTTCGTCAGACACCACTGAGCAACCATTATTAATACTCATGGAAATTACGGCTGTGTTAGGAGACTAGCCACGACGAAAGCTGATATGTGCTTGACAAACACTGACTTTTTTGTTACTGCTTATATCACGGGACTCTGAGCACTCCCAGGAATTAGGAGATTTTTTCTAATTCAATACCTATGGCCAGAGCCAACCAATCCCCAACAAACAAAGCATGCTAGAACACGTACAAAATATGAAACAAATACTGTGGTTCATATTTGCAGAGAACATTGTGAACATAAATCATGACTTACAAAGCCAAAGGAAGATGTCAGAACAGTTAACAAATGTTGCTTGTCTACTGTGTTGATTAGCTCTAAGAATACATGGATCCATGGGTTTCAGTTAGGCTTGCATGATTTAGCTGATCATATTTAACAAAATCTGCCAAGATCTTCTTGTACCCCATAAACGAGCTCCCAAAATGTATAGCATATAATTGCCTCCTGGGGTTTTTTTTAAATGAAAGCCTCTAGCAGCCGGGAGATTCTACACTTCTCTGAGTATTCAGACAATTGAAACGCAATAAAAAAGAATCCTTTTCTGTGGCATCAGGGTTTTTTTGAGGCTGTGGATATTAGGACTTAGATGTGTGATGCTTGTGTGATCAGCAATACAATTCTATATTCATGAGAAAGTAAAATATGAAGTATAGTGTAAAGTAGCTGTTGCATTCGTGCTTTATCTTGAAGCAGTAATTGAATAGCTGCTAAGTGCTGAATCCTGAAGGGGAAAAAAAATCCTATATGGTTCTTTGGCATTCTTTTATGCTACGAGAGTTCATCCATCCATCCTAATTTATGAAATGCCTTCATATTTTGGCCTTCCAAAATTCGACCAAGTGTGTTTCAGATGCAATGTCTCTATTATCTTGTGCTTTATCAGAGGAGAGGAAGAGGGCACTGAATTTCCATGAATTCTCATTGTTGTTATCTCTCTGAATATGCAGCCCAGACAAAGAACCCTTTGAATGTAAAGTAAGAGAAGTGCTAATGCTCAGCTATAGCTTGATGCTGAACTCTTACAAGCATGAAAATCCTTCTCACATTTCAGTGCATGCAGCATCTCTGGCTGCTAATATACAATAAAAGAAGGCACGGTGAAGCCCTAGCACCATGGAAAGTTTTTAGTAGTCAGTTGAAGGTGCCATTCATCACATTATTGAGTGCATCTGTGATCTGATCGGCTTCCTCGACTCCCATTAAAATGGAAAATAAGGGCTGCATAAGTTCAGTAACTTTTCGGTCACCAGCAACTTGCAAAACCTGTGTCTCCAAAACGGGCCTGACCTGTAATGGAGGGGACACTCTGCTTGGGCTAATTTGTCTGTGACAGATTTATTGGCTATTTTGTTCTTGGTAATTCAGCACCAGCTCAGACGTCACCCCACTGTACTGATCTCCTGGATGTAGACAAAACTGAAACATGGTGCTTTCTCACCAGGACCTCTATCCCAAGACGCTTTTGTTGCCAGCAGTATTTCACAGGAAATGTAAACAGCCTGCCTCCGCTCGGAGTTCCACAATAGCCAAGCTCCTGGCAAAAATATTGACAGAAAACAAAAGCTCCCTGTAGTTACAGAGGGTCTCGCAGAGCTTAGGTTAGATCTATGGCCTTCCAAACCGCTGAAGACTGAGAGAATTGTGGAATTTGGCTCAGCTGGGCTGCCTCCTTCCTGCACCAAAATTTCAGCACAAACATAAAATGAAAATTTCTTTCTTCAAACATACTTAATTGCTTTCAAGTTTTGGCACTTCTGTTACTATTGGATTTCCAGAGTGTCCCATGGTAATGATTAGAACTAAGCAAATACCTCAAAATATTTTCCATGAAAACTTCCTTGAATAAAACATTGAATAGCCTTCAGCTGTGTTCACACCCCTTTCATATTTGCTTTCTCTGAATATTCCAGTGACTGATTTATGGGCAGAAATGTTAACTGAAACAGCAATTTTTAAGGGAATGTTGCATAACGTTTATGGAAAGCAGATTTTAAATATGGATATAGTAACTAAATGCAGTCTAATTGGAGCAAAAATAATACCAGGTGATTTGAGTCCACTCAGTCTAAGTAACCCATCTCAGTGTCCAAAATTGCAAATACCACTAACAAAAGAAGTCTCTGTCCACCATGAAGACCGAAAATTAGGACCAGATACAGACAAAACTTAGGAGGTACTTAATAGCTTTTGAAAAAGTACCTGAGCAGCATATGTGTCCAGATCCTGTTGAAAAAATACCTTCATAAATCTGGCCATAGCTCAAAATAAATGTTGGATATTAAATACATTTGAAAAATGTGAAGGTAATTCAAAGTTAATTGTGAACAGGAGAAGAGACTGAGTTCATTGACTTAGTTGTTTACTATGAACAAGTTGATTGGCCTTGCTAATGATACAGGATTCTTGGCTGCTTCTTGAAGACTTCATTGTCAAAGAGCAAATATTTGCATATTGCTCTTCAACATCATTAATTTTGTTTTGGTAGGTGAGTCATTAAGATCTGTATTTTCAAAAGTGTACAAATATTGCATGTCTAATTTGCATCCGTGTCTAATATGTGCATAAATCAAGTGAGATCACACAGAGATGACCAATCATGGCATCCTTGGATATGCAAGGATGCATATAGGCAACTCCTGTTATCAATTGTATTAAAAAAAAAAAAAAAAGCTCAACATATTTTTAAAACATGGGCTTAAAAATCTGAATTTTTACATACAAAGCTCTTATCCGTTCTGTAGCATGTTCCAGAGAGAGATAACTTTACTGGTACAGGGAACCTTCAACGGATCTGCATTATTCCCTTATGAGTGCAAAAATATCTTCATGCAACATCTGAAAAAACTCATTTAAATGCTCTGTGAATACAGCCCTTCCCAAAGGCCAAGATGTATTCATGTATTTTGGATGATCTTCAGCTAGAAAACCGTGCAGTTAATGCACCCATCTTACTAAGTAAAAGATTTAAACAAAAAACAAAAAAAAACAACCAAAAAAAGAGGAGAGAGAAGCTGAAAAAGCCAGCCTACAGCCTCTAACCTAGATTTGTGCTTTTAAATAAAGATGATCTGACTATTTTCTTATTACCCAATTCCAACAACTGCTAAGGTGCATTCTTTAAAAATTAAGAGCCAGAGTATTTTCTTAGGGATACTTGCACTATAGTGTACCTTTTTCACCTTTCTGGTAAAAATCTCTGAAAAACATCAGAATCAAACAGAAATTTCAGGGATGGAGAGTGCTTTGTCTTCTTTTTCTACAAGAATGAATGGAAGGATTTCAAAGGATAGAAATTACAAGTGGATGTTATAGGTGCTTTACTCAAGCACCGGTGAAGTTCAAACTCAGACTAGGTATCAGGTTATTAGAGATACTCCAAAGGCTACCAGATCTTAGGCAGGATGCGTAAGTGAACACACTTTAGTTTTCCTTTCTTTCCTAAAAAATAATTGCTTACCCTACTGCCATCACATGCTAAGTTGTCATGTCTTTCTTTTATTAATAAGACAGCTATTTTCTAAGCTTCTTAAACTTTTCCAAATTTTCTTAGCACAAACACTGTTCATTTAATTTCTTATTCTGAGACTGATAACAGGGTTTCTATAAAAATGAACATTCATGATCAAAGAGCAACTCTGTATCATAAACAAATTACAACTGGGCATGCTTTGAAATAGCTTAACCTAATTAAGCTCAAACACTTTTGCAAAAGCTTAAAAAAAAATGGGTGTAATTGGAGCTCCATTCAGGTTCAGCTGACTTCATATTTTCAGTTTGTTTGGCTTTTTTTTTTCCTTTTAGAGCGTTGTATAAACAAAACATTTTGACAGTGTTGCCTTCCTAGGAAAAATGTTGGTGGTGCTGAAAATTCAGATTTCCGAATGAAATGCGGTTCTAATTGCTCATTTTTACAGTTCTTCTAATTCATGTGAAATGTGTGTGCCACAGGCAGATCTAATTGGCACCTGACTATTTCACAACTGGGTAATGCTCATGTGCATCCAAGTGTAACTGAGTTGGTACCCATCGTGTGCTGGAACCCCAGTAGCTCTCTGTGTGTATCTGACATGCAACTGCATGTGTTTTTCTTACCAAACTCATTTACAAATGAAGGTCTGGTTTTAAGAACTAAAATGGAAATCCCTGTGGCATGATTCGATGCCACTCTCTTAAGCTACATTGTGTGTCAAGCACGTTCAAGAGTAGTAGATGTTACTCCAGCCACAGGTTGTCTGCATCATTTTCAGTGCATGTTGTTGGTTCCTTATAGAAAATGAACATCTAGGCTGAGATTATCGGACACTCAGATTTTGCTGTCTAATTTATGACCTCACTCTACCTCCATTTAAAACTGTTACGTAAAACTTTTCTGAAGCATTTATAGATTATAAAACACCAAGCTACAAGAACCAGTCATCTCCTTAAATCTGATTCGAGGCTGATTTACAATAATATTACATGTGAATCATTTACTTACTCAAGTCAGTTGTTTTAAAAGTACAGAAACACCTGTGGGTGGTAAAACGGCACGGAAAAAAAATCTCTTTATTGAAACTTCAATTATCTTAAAATTACCATGAATAAATCTTTTGTAATCTGTATAGAATTCTGTATTTCCCTCATCACCATAAAAATGCAATGCTTTCTCGCAGAGCTTTAAACACCGTGATTATTATCTGTTATGTGTTATCTGGTCTTTTCTTCTGTAGTGAATGATTTCCTATTTTGATAAGCTTTTAATTTTATTGATTTTTAATTTCTTAATTAAAATAATTTGCTGTTTGCCTAGCTGTAGGATTTCCGTAAGAAGATAGTAATTTTTTGAATGCTCTTCACTTTTTTTTATATCTGTTCTGCACTCAAATACCAAAATATTAAGGCCAGGCAGGCTGGATGGGGCTTTGAGCAGCCTGGTCTAGCGGGAGGTGTCCCTGCCCAGGGCAGGGGGGTGGAACTAGATGATCTTTAAGGTCCCTTCCAACCCGAACCATTCTGTGATTCTATGAAAATACAAGCTGTGATTGGTTTGTGGATAAATGTCTGTATGACTACCTCTATCATAACATGTATCTATCAGGAATATTTATGGAAAAAGAATTTCACATTCATTCTTATCTTCTCTTAGTATTCCCACATAACTGTTAACACTAAATGCTGTTATTTGCATATCCATGCTTGTAAAAGCTTACTATACTGATGATTACTGAAGGCCTTAATTGAAACAAATTCACGTACAACAAATTTCAACAAATATTTGTGTTCTCCAACACTCATTTTTTACCAAATTTATTATTCCTCTTCCATTTCATGAGAAGAAATTTTCAGCAAAATTTATTTTAATAATTGGAAAGTATTAGAAGTGCTAAGCCAAATTACCTGTAATTATATAACCTTCTGATTCTGACTGTGTTTAACAGATTAAATGTTCTGTCTTTACAACTTTCAAGGTTAAGTGCTCATAATGGGACGTGCTGGTGAGTAGGTCATATAATCCGCAGCAAGTGGTACTCAGCAAACCAAATGGAGGGTAGTTATTAAAATCTATAACATACAACTTTAATCTAACACTCAAATTATAAGGGAGCCACTTGGAAAGAGCTAAAGGCTATTTGCAGGTTCAATATATTCACTTTGCTCTCAACAGTGATCAAAGTTTGGAACTTCACATGTCTTGGACTGGTGTAAGAGCTAATTTGGAGGAGCTGCAAAAAAATACTGTTATATCCCCAAGCTACAGTGGTTTCATAATTGGAGTCTTATACCTGTGAATGAGCGAGCAGCTGCTTGCACTGCACGGCTCTCAATAGGTTTGCATCATTGCTTCTGTAAGGGTTAAAAGTCAGTTAGATGAATCTGAACACTAAGACAAATTACACTTCTATTTTCTACATACGGTTTTCTAACTGAAGTCATTCTTTTTTAATTGGTTAATATTACTTTAACATGAAGCATAAGATGTGAGTCTTTTTTGCAGGGATATTTCAGTCACTGTCAAGCCCACTCAATAAGTTCATGCCTGCCTTTGTTCTATATTTTACTATTTTTTATCTAGAATTTTCTTGAGTTTACTGATATTTACTTTTCCTTATCTATTCTGAAAGCCATGTGGAGTCTATAAAGTTAGGTCCAAAACCTATTTAGCCGTTGGGTGACACATTAAAAAAGAAGGTGGTTTTCTTTTTTCCAAAAAGGCCACCTTTGTACGTGTAACCACATACAAACACTGAAACAGTTGTAGTGAAAGCCCTCTATCAAAACAACCACACCACCTTTGCATTGCTGTTTTTCCTCTGTTGGTCCTTGAAATGACCTTGGTTTAATTACCTGCATCTCAATGAGTGAATCTACATAGAAAGTGAAGGTTAATTAATGAAGGATCGTTTCTTACTTTAAACCCATCAGGCAGTGGCTGACAAGCAAGTCTGGTCCATGCAGTATTATCCTATATCTCATTAGAAATGGTCAGATTGATGTGCTAGCTCTGGTCTAGAAAAAGGAACAGGACAGTTTGTTAATAAAGAGAAGCGACAGTACTCTTGCAAAAAATTCCAAAGCCTGTGTAGGAGTCCATTATCACTAACGTTGCTGAGCTTCAACTTTTTCCACTAGCTTCTTAATTTCAAAAGAATTTAATTTACTCCTTTTAAATTTATCAAACTTCAGAGTTTTCCATGCAAAAGTTACTGTAGTTTTTCTACCTGAATGAAACGGCCTAAAATTGGCAGAATAATTAAATCCTCTCTAATATATTTGTGTAGCTGTTCCCAGACCCACTCAGGTCGCATCATTTTACATCTGGTGGCTACAAGAATACATGCTCTTGACCTGTACTTCTAAATCTCCGAGGCAATCCTTGCCCAGGAGTGCATCACTCTCTTTTAGAGCTCGATGCCGCTCTGTTAGCATTCCTCATGGTGTCCAGCAAACCATCCACGGACATGGCTGAACTGGCCTTCCCATTAGGATGTGCCTTTTCATACACTCAAGAAAGCTATTTTACAGTTCTATAATGGAGAAAAGTAATTAAGCAAACTGAGGAGGGTCTTACTGTCATGCTGTCATCCTTGTAGGTAAATCGGTGATTAAATAATGGTTACTTTCAACTACAGCACATTAAGCAATGGGCCACAGGACAAGGCCTCCCAATCTACTGCTGCTCTTGTCTCCAGCAAAGCAAACATTCTTACTGTGAAAGCTTCAACTTTGCTCATTAAATGTTTTAAGGGTATTCTTAAAAAAAACCCAGAAAAATAGTTTATTGCGGAGATGACGACGAGGTGAAACTTGGAGTTGCGCTGACTTGGATGCCACCATCCTTACTGTGGAGCAGCCCGTGGGTGTAAAAAACCCACAAAGAGCGCTGCTGGCCAAAACAGAAAAAAACACACAAACAAACAAAAAACTCAACAGAAAATAAGGACTGGAGAAAGAGAGTTTCTCAAAACAGGGAGCTGAAACCAAAGTTCAGAAGTTTTACTGGGAGCCCAAAAAGCCCTCCGGACTTAAGCTCATAAAGAGACAGACATACACCGCACATAAATCTTTTATTTCCAATCACTCACATTGTCAGTATAAAGTAGCACATTCATGACTTTAGAAAAACACTTGCAGTTTGTTTATTTTGAAGACCATGGTGGAGAAGGTACTTTTAAGACAATAAAGTGTCTTACATCTGGCTATCACTTAGTATGATGGAGGTAATTTGGTCCTATGTCACTTGGAACTTTTCAAAAATAAAGTGAGGCTTAGTTTACAGAGAAAGTCTTTTAATAGACATTTGCAGACAGATGGATTACACCTGCGGTGATTAATTGCACTCCTAATGCATTGGATTGCAAAGATCAAACCAGAGCCTATTTCAGCATAAGACCTTACCTTCAAAAGGCAATGCCCTGCTGGAATAAAGAGCATGAAGATTCCTAGGCACTGTAACCGCATCAAAGGGATCCACCTTCACCTACGAGCCCATCTTTGGGCATTTTGGGGTTCAAATCAGTGATGGTCCAAATGATGTCAGAAGATGTTTTCCTGTTTTCTTTTTTTTTTTTTTTTACCTGGGAGTCAGGTTGAATTCACAACCACCTGCAGTGCAGGCGCGAGGCAAATGTTTGCCAGTTTTCGCATCATTGACAAGTTTTCCAAATACAAAAATGGTCAGGGAGGCAAACACTTCTTATGCTGGCAAACGAAGAATATATCAATAGCAGAGGTTTGTTTGCTTCTGTATTTTGACTATGTTTGATCTTGCAAACCTTACAGATTTTGGCTGCCTTACAGTTTGTGAGGAAAACATTGTTTCTTTGCTTTAGATTACAGTAGGCTCTTCAGCATCTTGCAATTCCTCTACCTTTTTAACATCTTCCCTTCTCAGTCTTATCCACTGATTAAGAAATAATAGCAAAACAAGTCTAAAAAATTTGGTATTTTTTCGTCATTACTTTGGAGATGTACATAAAAGAAGGTGGGACTGAGCTTAGAGGTAAAACTTTTCTTTAATACACTATATAAACCGAATTTTTTATAAAGATTTAAATGGTAAATTGCTCCCACCTTACCTTAAGTGGAAAATGTCTTGTGTGATCATGCTTCTGTCTATTCTATAAAATGTGACTTTTCTATATGCAGAAATATTAAGAATTGTTTCTGGTTTGGGCATGTGCCAGAATTCAACTCATCACACTTCTGTGTTTTCAAGTACCAGGAAAAAAAATGATATAAAAATGATATTAAAAGTTTTCTGTAACTGTGAAACAGAGCTCATTTACCTTTGTAATTTTCTATTAATTTACTACTAGGATTCATTTTGCATTTAATTCAGTCCTCTAATGGCTTGAAACTGTGTCTTTGGTCTTTACACATTTGTGGTCTCAGTCGTGTC
Organism: Rhinoptilus africanus; assembly: GCA_013400135.1. Classification (NCBI taxonomy): domain Eukaryota; kingdom Metazoa; phylum Chordata; class Aves; order Charadriiformes; family Glareolidae; genus Rhinoptilus; species Rhinoptilus africanus. The sequence goes on from VXBO01003384.1 coordinate 1,190,489, forward strand.
AAGCTTTTTCATCTACTTTATGTTCATTTATTTTAACTTTTAGTGGTCTTCTAGCCAATTCTTTATCCTTTTTATTACAAGAGCATGAAATTTTATAATGCCCTAGAGCTTTGTTAGTCAGCTGCTACAAGGTTCTTAACCTTAGTTAATTTATTCTTTCACTTTTGACTTTCAGATATGGAGCATGCTTTAATATTTTGGTTTTGAATATGAAAGCAACTTTTATTAAGTAGGTTTATTGCATTAATAGATCCTTTTTTCATTTTTACAGTAGTGTTTAGGTATCCTGCTAGCCATAGAACATATCATTTTACATAATGATTTATAATTTGGGGGAATATAATTTAAACTTTACCCTATTAAAATATTACTAATATGACAATCATAACATTGTTAGATAATTTTAGGAAAGAATCATTGTAAACATGCATAAGAATGTTCTTTTTCATTGTACAACCTGATTTTTTTTTTTAATTGTTTATTACAGTAACAAATCTTGATCGACGGCAGCTTGCTTGTGTACAGAAAAATAAAGGGGAAACCACTAAAATTATCACTTGTCTTAATTTTACATGATTATTCTGAAAACATCTTGTATCCCCATCAAGTGACGTAATGCTGGTCGCTCTTGCAATTTGGGTAGTCCTAGGGGAATTCATTATATCCCTACAGCCATGTTATTATCCAAGAGTTTCATATTTTTATCTTTCAGAAGTAATTATTAGCATTCCCAGCCAGAGAGCAAAGCTTGGAAATCTAAATGCTAGTCTCCAACTTGAAAAGGCTAATGAAAAACAAATTACAAGGAGGGAAAAAAACCTCAAACCCCTGTTCATTTCTATTTTTAATTCTCCTTATTCTGAAGCTTTTATTCAAATTTTGTTGGTCTGACTCACATTATACATGAATTTGGACCATCGCAAAACCGTAAGATGTATCAAACTTGGAAAGAGGAATTCTGAATTTATTTGGGACCTATATCTGGAATTACTTGAATCCATTGAAATGAAGGTGAAGACTTCATTTTGTTGGAAACTTTTGTAGTCCCTGATGAAATGGCCAGCTCAGAAAGATTTTGCTGTGAAATTCACCCTGCTTCAATCCAAGGAATGTAGCCTACTTCTTTTCACTTAGGTGAGGCATGCTTTGTACGTAATGTTTTTTTACTGTTAAACATCACCAAACATTATACTGTTGCCTTTAATTTTCATCCGTCTTAAGTGTCTTTTGGTATTCTTCTTAATTTTTTGACACTAAAATATTTTCATTTTGCTCATTTAAATCATCATCCTGGTGGTCACAGCAGTGCATCGCTTTTGAAGATGCTTTAGGAAACAAATGCAGATGGTGCCCTGGCTCAGAGAAGGTTGTGCCCTGGTCAGAGATGAGCCCAGACACAAGTGAGTGTTGGCCAAAGGTCTGCACAAGCCCCATGCACCGTTTTTACCCCATACCCACTCACCTGTACCTGATGGTCTGTCAGCCTGGGCAGGTCCCATCTGTGGTTTACTAACAGGGACCAAAGATCTGGATGGAAAAAGTGACAGCTGAACAGCAGAGAATAATGGTGATATTAAGGAAAGATTAGATATCAGCTTAACTGCATTACCCGAGATTAAACATGATCAGATTCTTCAGTCTCACTGACGACGCTTGTTTTGAAGATCGAGGCTCAAAGGAGAAGAGGTTGGAGGTGTATGAAAGCTGCAGCTCAAATGGTGCTGTAATATATCCAGCTTTAAATGTCATAGCCTAACCCCAAACATTATTATTAACACAATACTGACAGGCTGTTTTTATTTGCCTTCTGAGTCTTCAGAGTGTTCAGAGTTCACATTGTGAAACTTTTTCTTTTACAGAGAGCTACAAAGCAATATCTGACTTCTATTAAATGAAAGATATTCTCTGAGAATACCTTGGTTTCAGCAACCCAGGCCCCATAAAGTTTCTTGATAAAACCACAGCAGGTAGCAAGTTCTGTGTTGAACAGAGAAGGTGCAAAAGTTAATATCTGAAAAAAAGACAAAAGTCATGACCAGACAAATGACTAAACTTGAGCAGCTGGAGAACAGGTAGCCAGAGAAAGATAAGGAAGAAGGAGCTAAGCCAAGTTGAACCATCATCAAAGTAAGAATAACAGGAGGCAATCCTACCCTCTTTTGGTATGGGGATAAATGAATATGAACAAGAAGAAATCTGAACACTGGTGTAAAATACATGTTCAGCTGAAGGCTAGAAGGCAATTGCCAAGGAGTTCTCAGCACCAGAGTTCAGACACAGGCATTTTTGCAAAAGTGCTTGAATGAATTGCAGAAATTCCTTCTGAATAAGGATAGCATAAGTCATCATAGGAAATGAAAAGAGGAGAGTAATTGAAAAAAACATTCCCGTGGGATTTTGGGAGCGCTTATGGTCCATGGTGCTCCTGAGGTTGGCAGCTCCCACTGCACTTCCCATAACCAGCATGACCATCCTTGTTTCATTCTGCCTCCTCCTCCAAGAGCGGATGGAGGTTGCTGGGCCGGGGCAGAGTCTCTCCAGGCAGCAGGAGAAGGCAGTCTGGAGTGTCCCTGGTGCTCAGGGCAGAGCGGCTCCGCTCCCCAGGGCCATCCGTCCCACCTCACTCCGGCCTTGGACCTGGCTGGGCAGAGCCAGCACGGGTGGAAACAGCGGGCGAAGCCCCAGCCTGGAGGGAAGCATGAGTGAGTCGTTTGAAACAAGGGGAAATGAGGAAGGTTTAGAAGCAGAGGGAAGTTCATTGTTTGGCTTTTGTAGTTTGCTTTTGGGGCAGGATGGAGCAAGAGGCCAAAATATCACTTTTGAGCACCAATCTTACAAGCATATGCACATCCCGCCCAAAATGTTTACACAGGAGGGACCATTAACATTGCAGAGGGCATCAGCACCACTCTGCTTGCCTTCTGTTTTAAAGCAAGAGAGCCGGTGCAAAGGTGGGACCGCTAGAAAATTAATAGCAAAGGAAAAGAGAGTTCTCGTGAAATGAACTGGCTAGACTAGCATTAACCATAGTTATCTGCAGTATTGTGTTTTTATACTTTTTGGCATACATGAATCTCCATTAATCCGTAATTTTAATAAAAAAGTATTTTCATTTCAGAACAGGTAAGAGTGCTTGCTATAATTCTCATTCTCAATGTGGTATAATTGCTGTTCCGCCTACATTATTTACTCGTGTATAAGTATCAAACTAACTCCAATACATTGGAGTTTTGTTTCTGTTCTACAGGGAGCTAACACTTAACATGATTTTTATATATATATGTTTTTTATATATACATGAGAACACTTCTTTGTCAGGTAGAAGCTTTTAGTCATTCTGACATGAGGCTTTCATACAGCAAAAATATTACTAATACTATTTTGCCTCTAAAGTGCATTTGTTATCAATATGCACTTAAACTAGTGATCAAGAGTTGGTGGGAGAGACACCTGCTCTGCATTTCTTATCTTTTTAATACCTTAGGGATACATCACTTAATAATTTAGTGCTAAACCATTTAGCATTTTAGCCCATCATCTCTTATATTACACATAGGATTTCAGTAATGTCTGATAAAATTATGTGTTAGCTGCCTTATGTGTGTGTAAAACTTAATAAGTCTTCTTCCCCCCCTCAAGTTTAATAACTGATTTCTTACATTTATGGATGTGAAATTTTATTGCTCATGGATATAGTTTGAACCTAAATCTTCATATCTTATAAATTGATTTTTAGTTTCCTTTTTGACCTTATGAATTTCAATCAGACATTGACCTCTTGTTGCTCATGAATCTGACTGATTTAATGCCATATAACAATAATACTGTAGAAAAGCATTATCATAAGAGCCCACAGGGTTTGCTGAAACCCATAACTAGATTTTGGAGGCCTCTAGCAATAATAATTCTTGACCCAAGACTATTCTCTAATGCCTTCATCCTTTACTGTTCTGGACTGGCCAATCCTTGGTTTAGTACATTCAAGGAAAGTGGTGGAGACTCCCAGGAGGGTATGAGCTAAAACTGTATGGAGAAGGTAATGCTAAATATACTCCAGTACCATGAAGCTTATAAAAGACCAGTTCTGTCTGGGATTTGTCACATTTTGAAGTGAGAGGGAAAGACTATTTAAAAGGAATCTTTTGTGACAAAAATTGGTATTTACTTAGTGTTTAAGATTGTGTAAAAATAAAAATTTAATACTAATTGTCTTTACTGGAATGCATTGTTATTCTTCAGTCTATCATTATGGCTGGAGCCTAAATAGAGGACTTGAATAATTACTGCTTTGTTTTCTTGGCTGTGCTAATTTAATTTAATTTAATTTAATTGCTTATATGCTTTGGTTTACTGAATAACTGGGTGTTGGTGTTCATTATTCCTTATTAAGAAAGAATCTTAAAGTGAAAACAAAAGTGAGAAGGATATGGGACTGTGGCATTAATTTATGAATGCTGCATGTGACTGACTGTGGGCATGAATGTTTACTGTATGTCTAGGAAATTCACTGTAGGATTGCTAGGAAATAAACTGGGAATCAACACCAAAAAATCCAGATAAAACTACTGGTAAACAGGGCAGGGGGTTAAGAAACAACGCATGAGCTATGAGCTGTGAAATACTCCTTCCAGACTCCAGCCAAAATTATACAGGTGTTTCAGCATGACAGGGGCAAACAGATCAAAAGGGCTCTAATCTGTTAAAAACTCCTTCTGTTCTAAGGCGATGGTCAGTTTATCAGGGATTTATTTATGAGGAGCAAATTGACACAGTCACTGTCTTGGAGGGCTAAAGGATAATAGGTCTTAAATATCCAGCATTATGTAAAACTTAGGTAAGAAAGACCGCTTACATTAATCCTTTTCACGTAGGCTTTGCTATATCCTTGCTTTTAATGGTAAAAAAGAAAGGTAAAACATGCAGTGTAATACGAGAATCTGTTTTGCTCATGGTTTTGATCATAGACTTGGATCCAGAATGCACGTGGCCTGTGAAATCCTAAAATTGTCTAATCGCTTTACAATGATCTGTGAAGTAAATCTCAAACCGTAGTTCCTGCACGACGTGTGCTGACCTGGCCACATCTATACCCTTATGCTACAGGACATGCAAACATGTACAAACAGAGATGCTCTTGCATCCCATCCAGCACCGTTATTTCATGTTGGAAGACAAGAGAAATGGAAGATGGTCCTGTACTATTTATAAGGGTATCGTGTCCTTGATTCTTTGTATTTAAAAATTAATTAGAAGTGATGACCTCTTTGTGGCAGTCCAAAAACACGCTGGTGCAGAGCCACATCCATTCATCTTTCTCTAGAGAACTATCCTTTGCGTACGGATGGCACTGGGCATTTTTGGCATATCTTGTCTGGTTCACATAACAACTCTCAGACCGAGTTCCCAAGGCTTCCAGTGCAGTCACAAAGGTTCAAACTTGCATTCCCACAGTGCAACCAAAGTCACTTAGGGCAAAGTTACTTAGGCAACGCTTTTCTTCTTTGATGGAGAGGCTTACATTAATAAAGAGATGAGGGTTTACATTAGTTTTGAAGAAAGGATGCCAAGCATTGCTTAAGGACCAAAAGTAACACTAGATGTAATCCAGCAGTGAAATCAGACTTCACAAGCTCTTTTTTGAAACAGCACTTCCTTATATACTGGGTAGTGAGCTTTTGAAGTGAGAAGTTGGTGTCTGCTGTATATTAATATTCAAGGCTTTCCAATTTAATCATAGAACACAACAGGTGAGTATGCAAAATATAAATATATGATCGGAACTGTATGGTATTGCTACTCCTTTTATGATGCTGAGGAGTCAAAACCATGCCAAGCCATTCTGTTCTCTTGTAAACTATTTAAATTATTTATTGATATGTAAAGTTAACAATTTCCTGTGTTTACTCCAGCTTGTGTTATATCTGATATGAATGAGGCTCTTTGGACCTTGCATTTTTGTCTAATTTTCTCAATGTTGGCAATAATTTTGCTGTTTCAATAACTGATTTTATTTACCTGCTGCTAAAAACACTTGTCGTGCTGAATTACGTACCCTGCACAGATATTGTTGCAATTAGCAATTACAAAATATCACAACAGAAGTGTACAAAGGTTTAGAATCCAAATTTTTAACTGTATGTAATCATGTCCTAATTTGCTTAAGCACGTGTCAAGGAGTTTGGTTCATTTGTAGATACTGTTTATCACTCTGCGTGTGCAGACGTAGTAATTGCACATGTAAATTTGGAGCAATGTGATCTGAGCATAAACCAAAGTTCTACGTATGTCCCCATGCCCAGCGTTTCTGAATGACTGGTCGACTGCCATCCATCCAGCCAGAAACACTGGGCCCATGGGCTTGGTGGAATTAAACCCATCTGAACTCAATGTATGTCTTTTCTCAGTTAGAAAATGATGACTGACGATACCTTTTTTGAAGATGCCGAGTTCATGAATCGTTTCTTTTCTGCAACCAACTATCTCCAAGGTAAGATTCAACTGATTTTTTGGGTAGAGTTTTACTTCCTTCCTCTTACAACACCTCTGCTATCATTTCCAGGTGTGACAGACGTCCCCCATCACATGGCAAGAAAGCATCTGTGACACCGTGTAATTGTCTTCAGAATGTAGCCAGCAGAAATTAAATTTGAATTTAAACTAGCGTAGTGCTAGATGGTTTCCAGGGAGGCCCCTTGGACCCACTGGAGCGTGTAGCTTCTCTGTTGGTGTACCTGCATGTGGGTCACACACCAGCAGCATGCGAGTATCCCGCTTCATTAGTGGGAAACGGAGAGCTGTGCAGATGGGAGACTCTGTGGGAAGTGCTGGTCTGAGTGAGGCAGGGCATAGGCTTGAGGAAATTGGTATGCTTGAACAGTGGTCCAAATTGTAAGGATATTTTTTTTCCCCTTAGTATATGTAGCACATATAGAAATTACCCACAGTGGCATATCTTTCTTTTCCCTAAGAAATAAAAAAGAAAATTAAAAAATGAAATAAAAGAGAAAATAAAAGAGAAAAAGAAGATGAAAGAAAGAATATAGACAGGGGAGAAAGGCTGGAAACATTTATTGCTGCTGTTACCATCCGATGTCTTGACACAATAGCAAACAGTCAGTTACTGGGGATCAACGGCTATTTCTTCTTTTTTGGTTCTCCAGCAACTAGAATCTATTTTGATTTCTTGGTGTCCTTTCTAGTTATGCTGTATTACTCATAACTGCAGCGCAGTGGTAGCTGCCAATACAAATTTAGTCTTTTCTGTTTATTCTGTACTGTCCTGTCAAAGCAGATAAGTCTGCTTTGCATTAGAGCTCAAAAATTTAATTGTGGGAAAATGATGAGTCACTCCAGCTAAGGTAAACCAATGTCTGTGTCAGGGGACGTTCTTTTGATGTACAAAGCAACGAAATGACATTAGGGCCATGAGCCAAGATCACTAACTCTCACATAGAGGTGTCATTTACATTTCCCTGGGACAACAAGGCTTTTTGAACCAGAGATAAGATTGATTTGGGGTCAAGCTGGGAAAAAAAGAGAATAAAACAGGAAAAGGGAATCTTCCCAGCTTTATTAGCAATTCAAGCCACCTACGTGTGAACATCTAATGAAATTCTCTCAAGAGACTTCTCAGGATAGTTATTTTCCTTTCTTATCTCTGATGCATGGAGATCAACCATGAAATGGTGGGAGTGACCATCTCTAGGAACCAGAAATGCAACCAAGTTGAGAGGAGCCAGGTCAGTCCACAGTTTTGACAAGGTTTGTTAGAATTGCTCTGCAACCGTCTTCAAAAGACTTTTATTTCTCTTTTCAAGGATGGAAGTGTGGCAACCTATAGTTGACATTACATGTTTTCTAGCGTCATTCTCCACTGCAGACCTGCATCTCTGAAATGCAGTTCATTTCAGGAGTGTTACTCCATTCTGAGCACCACATGTAACGTACCTTGGGAGTCAAAGGACAGGGCCTTCTATGTGTCTGGTGGTGCTGTCTAAAGGAAGGACCGCTTGAAAAACCCAGCCAAGCTGTCCTCTGGTCCTCAGGCATATTTTGAATCTTTCCCAGATCAAATGTTACCATTATTGGTCCTTCCCTGACTACTGGAACTGTGGCTGTGAAGATCTAGTTTGTTTTGAGGACCGGTATCAAATATACATATCTGAGCTTCATCCGCCTGCCTCTGCATCCATGTTGAAGTAGACTTTTTCAAGGACAAATGTAGCAAGCTACACAAAGACTAAATCAAGCATCTATGGGATTTCTTTGTGATATGATAAATTTTCAGCAGAACAAATAGCTGAAATTGAGTAGAAATGCATAAGGAAATCCCATGAAGGATTGATAAAAATTAATTCCAATCCTTTTTTTTCAGCATAACTTGGACAAGACATAATAGAGTCCACAGTTTACAAGTGAGAAGCAGTAAGTGAGAAGTATATAACTAGTAAAACAATTAATTGACATTTTCTGCTACATCTTTATGGTGAAACTCAGCTGTGTGTTAATGGTCCTCAGAAGAATCTAGACAACTCTGATGCTCTGCTTATACTTCTTATTAAGGGTAAAATTCACCCTATTGAAGAGGACAAGCTTAAGATCTATGCACCCACTTAGTACCACTTATCCCAATTTTCACTTAACAAGGGCATAAGTAGTGTATACGTCTGGATTGTCCTTCTGCACTAAAGTGAATTTTCTCCCTAGTAAATTAGATTGGTCTGATGTGTGCTTAAAAGGAAGAAAATCTTTGCTTTCATTAGGGGTTGTTCTGGGAAATTGCTGCTTGACCTATAACTTAAACAAAAATTTTCAGTTCTTCAAAACCGCTTTGACACTTATTCATGGTATATTTACACGATTTACCATTTGATCAAACAGCAAAGTTGAAGTAATGGAGCCCATCAATCATGAAGGGGAATAAAGTTTTTGAGGAGCTGCTTGTTCCTTTGCTTTTCAGATCCTTCCTGTGGATGGATTTTTTTAATATACGTTTATTTTGATGTTTGAGTAAAATTGGTATAGAGTGGGTTGAGTAGCATCATAAGACCATAAGCATATCCCTTGTCAGAAAACACAGAATGGTGGAATGTAGTTATATATTTAACTTACACATAGGGAGATAAACGTAAACAGGTTAATTTGGCAGCCAAAGTCATGACAAAGTTTAATTAAATGGAGGGTCTTGTCTGAATGCAGACCTATGCATATTTTTCTGTGCTGCGTGTACCACTGATGACAGGTTAGACCCACCTGCGTGTGCATCTCTCGTGGCCTGCGCAAGTCCTGCGATGGTGCAAATTCGTACTCGCCCACTCCCAGATGCAACTACACAGAGCCCTCTAGCTTTTCACTTCAAAATAGGCAGCTAGTTGTATGCATACACATCAGGGCACGCAGAATACCTTCCTCCAGCCTCCAACGCATGTTTTTATTTGCAGGAACACAGGCTCTGCAAGATATTCCAGTCACAGTTAATGAAGTCCTTAATGAACTGATGGGCCTGTTTCTTATCTCACTTACGCCAGATTTAAACCTATGTAACTCCATTAACTTGTTGAGTTGGTCCTAATTTTACATAAGTGTAAAAAAGATGAGAACCAGACGTTTTATGTTCTCATTATCTGAGAGAATACCAAGTATGAAGTTCTTAAAAACCTTTTTTCTGTTTTCTATCAGTTACAAAGAGACTTAAGTGCTCCCCCACCTTTGACCCTCCCCACTTTCCCTGCGTACCAATTTCTGCAGCTACTTACCCTGTTTTCCAGCAGTTAGGCAGATTGTGCAAGTTTTGATCTCATTGTGGTTTTGTAACTCCTGAAATGAGTTTCGTAAACTTTATTCCTAGTGAGCACATTCCTTCTCACATGAATCAAAACTATGCATTCCTCCTCCCTTCCCACAGAGCCCTATTCTAGCCATTCAGCCTTCTGCATAACATTCCTAGGTTTTCTCGGATGTAAAGAAATTACCAGTATGGAAACCAATCATAGAACATGAATGTAAAATTGTGGAACTGAAGGCAAAATCTTTTTCCTACTTACAGTTTAACTTTGGTAATGTGTAATCTAGGCCTGTTGTTTTCAGCTGATGATGCTGAACTTTCTCTGTCTCCAGCAGTTTACCTTCCATGTGAACTCTGAATTGAAAGATCAGTTTTACCCTAAGGAGACACATTCTGTGTACACAAAGAAAATAATTTCAAATATTTTGTTTAACTTTTACTGTGTTTTGATATTGCCCTGATGTGACTTACAATATAGTAATGTACTGTATACTTCTGTCTCCGTAGCCAAGTTCAAATGCCAGCGTGAACCTGATCTTCAAGAAATTCAAGGCAACGATTCTTGTGAGAAGCTCACGTATCAAATACTTTTGCCAGCTCACTCTACCCAGACAAGACTGAATGACAGAAGTGGCCAGCAATACAACAGGAGCCCTAGTGAGACATTAAAATCCTGAAAGCATGAATCTGAGCTGACCTACACCGTGTTAGCACTGGAGTAATGCCTCTGACTTTGATGGAGTCACTCATAATTTACAGCTATGTAAGATCAAATATATAGCCCAGAGTACAGAAATGTTAACATGGATAGTCTCAGTCAGAGAAGGGATGCTTATTCTAATGGTACCTCCTGTCAGTCAAGTCATAGACGAGATGTCACTTATGTGGACAATGGGTCACCCTTTTTCCTCTGTTCTGAATATGATTAAAAATATAAAAATGAGAGTTAGAATGGAAAAATGAACTATTAGGAAAATAAATAAGAGGACTGAAAAGAGAAATCAGAAAGGAGAATGAAAGGCAAGTGCCCTGAACAGCCCCAAATCAATTACCTCGGGCTTAGCAGAGGGTGAGGTGGTTGTCTGAGCGGCTTGAAATGAACCACATTGCTCATCTGTGTTACAGTAGTCATTTCCTATTTCATTCTCCTAAGGCTTATGCAAGATTCCTCCAGAAAGTGCCAAGTTTCTGCCAAGGGAGGCAGTGAGAGCTCCAGGATGGCTCCACAGGCAAAGCCAACGTGCGATGAGGGCAATCCCCCTCCAGGAGTCAAATCTGGTGAAATCAGACCAAGTCAGTGAGAACAGAGCAATGGCCATCTCATAAAGCCATGTCAAATATGACTAAATAAACGCAGGGTTCAGACCACATCTTTCAGTGTCTGAGCTGAAAAAAAAATGAATAGAATTCAGGAGGTGAAATGCTGAATGGTGATTATTTCCCCTTTGTATAGTCCTGCAATACGCCTGACCCTTTCCATTTCTTACAGCAGTGACCAAAGGTTAAAATCGAGGCTAATATCCCTTTTGTGCTAGCTCATGCATAAAAACAAATTCCTTTTTTTATTTTTTCTGGAAAAGAAAAGAGGACCCAGGTTTGCTGTTCATAAAGTAGAAGGCTTTTTCATACCTAGTTGCAGGCCTAGTCTTAGACATGCTGAAAGCTCACATCAGTTTAAAGATACATGAATTCCGCTCTCTGTCATAACCTTACGCTGCCATAAAGACCTGCATCTTCAGGTGACTGCTAACGTGATGGGTTTCGGTTCTGAATTCCAAAGTGAGATGCCTCTGTTCAAGGACTGACTATTCAGAGATGCTCTTGGAGCCCTGCAATTCCTCCTGAAATCAGCGGGCACTTACTGTAAGCACCAGTGAAATACAGTCCTGGATCTCTCATACTGGAATTTTCAAAATTGAAGATACCTGAAAGTTACAGGACACTTCAAAAAAGGTAAGATGGAGATGACAGTGCTTTTCAAAGCACAGCAAATACCATAGTAGTGCTAATGCTGTTTGGCAATTTCCTGGAAGATCTGTGGAGTACAAATTCAGTTCATTAACTGATGCTGATACCTCCAGAAGTCATTTCAAATTGTTTTCCTGAAATAAGACTTGAACCCAGATGGCAGAGGTGAACCTGCTTCGCTAGCCTCCAAGAAGAGATGTTATAGGTTCAGAAACAACATTTATATTCCCAAATCTCAATCTCTCTCTCTTTTTTAAGCTTATTAAAATTAAAAGCATGACCTGCCACATCACATTACATCAAAACATGATGTAACTTCTTAATTTTAAAAAAAGTTTTAATTTATGATGTTGTATTATGCCACAAAAAGCTTTTGTTTTCCCCAGAGAAACTATAAATTTTTTACAGCGACTGTTTATCCAGTATCTTTGGCAGACTGAAACAGTGAGCGTTGGCAAAAAGCAGATATTTAACAGCTACTGACGAACAGCTTATGAATCACCAGGCTTGAATCCTGGCACACATCTCCCTGTAGGTACCTGACTGAAATCACCCATCTTCCCTTTACCTCCTTCTAACTGCAGTAACACTGAGTAACTGACTGATCCTGAACCACTAAACTTGATCTACTTTATCCTTTAAAGACTTTATATTTTTGGAGGAAAGCACTCGTGCTGTAAATGTGCCACTGCTATAACATTCCAGGAGCGGTCTCCAGTATGAATTTCCCACTGATTCTGAACAGCCCGGGAAAATACTTCTCATTATGACAACATTTGGCATTTGTATGTTTTTCATTTACAGATATAAAAGGGCTTTGCAAAATAGCTTTACCTCTGCAGTTATATAGGTGAGGGAACTGAGGCATGAGCAATAGATGTCATTGGTAGAGCCAAGAATAAGCTGGTCCAGGTCTGCTCTGCTGCTCCGTGTATCTTCCAGATGATGAATTCATGATGTTTGGCTTACTGTTTTACATGCTTCTGCGAGGCAAGCGGGACTACCCTAGGACAGGAAAGGCTGTATGATTGTTGGACTGGGTCTCTCACAGTCTGCTTACTTGCCTGGTGCGGTTTTTTGGGACTGCTCTGGCTGAAGTGAAGGAAGTTCAATGGAACTTGAGAACAAGGACTACTTGTCCGAACAAGGGTTTTCAAGCCCTTGGTTTCTAAACAATTGCTTTATAGGGTGGACTGTGTACCATAAATCTGTAGCATAGGAGTATGGTCATATTGGCTTAACTGTCTTACTAAGACTGGACTTATTTCTCACACAACTGATAAAAGTCATAATGCTGTCAGTCCCTGGTATACTAGCTGTACTCAGCTTTTACTGCTTCCCAGTTCCATGATCCATAGTGCGCATATAGGGTATAAAGCCTTCTTAAAATCATAGCCCCTTAACTAAAAGCTTTTTCTGGGAGACAGTGTGGTTTGAATTATATTGAGGACCCCAAACAGCAATTGCTCTTGGGCCACTGCCTTTGAAATAGATCTATTTTAGGTGGATATTCCTCTTCCAAAGGGGTACTTCTAGCCCTATTTATGAGCCTCGCTGCTCGTCCCGAATAACCTAACGGGGGAGTGAAAGCTCCCTGAGTACTTTTGATGTAAACGCACAACGATGATCTTCACCACATGCAATGTGTTGGGTGAAAAGGGGACAGGCTTTTTTCACCATTGTGGAGCTGTCACTTTGGGTGCCCTAGTGAGAACCAAACCACAAGGCTATGACCCGTTTTTCATGAAAATTCTAGAAGAGCGTCTATTCTATCTCAGTGTTGACTAGGGGAAAGTTCTAACTTCAAAACCTGTCTGCGGGCCAGGAAAGCATTCCTGACGTCATTTCTAGTATCGAGCACCTTTTCCATTAGTGCCTTTTCTCCCAGTGAGAGATTGGCAAATTAACCTGGATTGGTTTTACGTCAGATGAAATCTTCAGTATGGTTCCATAGGTGGTGGGCAAACAACTGCACCAGCAAAACTGTGAGAGCACTGAGTCTGAAATGAGCTGGGGACCGCTTAAAATATGGTTGTCAACCCACAACTAAAATGTGCTTGCCACACTACAGCCTAAGAGAGGACACCTAGCCAGTGAGAGGAAGGGGAAGTGGTCTCAGGTGAAAGTGCTGGATGAAGCTGAGCTGAAAAACTCCAAACTCTCTTGCAAATATGGAATGAATTATCTTGACTGAATGTCTTGACTTGACATAGGAGGTTTCAAGTTTTATGGCATCTTACATTATTGTTTAAATTTGTTTCAGGCAAGAAACATACTTTTTAAGGTCAGGAATACAGATTTGTTAGATGCTAAGACACCTGAAAAGCAAGAATACAGATTGTAGGATGAATATTTTACAGAGTAATTATTTAAATATATTCAAGTATGAACATCTTTAGATCCTAAATTTAGTATTCCTTAAAAACATAATCTTACAATAAAATCCAGCCCACTCTCACATTGTTCATAACATTCCAATTTTCTGTTTGAACTAACTGTTTTGAAAAGTTGTGTCTTGGTTGTTTATTTAAAGTGCCCCACTGATATTTTTGCCCCAGACTTTAATTTTTGGCATAACACTTGCACATATGTTGAGGATGATATACGTCTGAGGTTCTCAAAACATGATAGCGTACTATGGCTGGTGTGTGAACCGCTCAGATGTGATGTGCAGCGGCGGCTCCCTGTTCCCGATGGAGAGCCCTTGCCTAAGCTGTGGGTGAAGCACCTGCCTGGGGCACACAGCAGCAATCCAGGGGCTGCCGCATCCTTCGGCAGCATCACTCGGGAGCACTCTGTGCATTAAGTGTTCAGAGACTGGGAGCAACATGGAGCAACATCCTCTCTCTCTGGAGAGAGAGGACGATGAGTCAAGTAGTTGGGTAAGTAGTTAAGATGTAAGTAGTTGAGAAGTCTGGAGATGCTGCTGGAAGGAGGGAGTTTGTATTAAAATACAGTAAAGGTGAGAAAGAGAGGGACGGACACATGCCTTCGTCCTTGTATGTGGAAATTGGAATTGGAAATTAATAAAAAATTAGCAGGCGGTAGCAATCGCTGTTGCAAACTCCTGAGCAAAGTGAATTTTGGGGGAAACCTCGTTGTTGAACAGAGATAAGAAATCCGTTTGCTTCCCTGAACTGCTGGATTGCAATTTTCACATTTTCGGTTAGGTTCTCCAAATCCGCACACCAAAGTGAACTCAAATTTTAGGGTTCAACTATTTTGTTTAGGCACCGTAAACAACTGGAGCTCAGAGTTTTATGTCTGATTATACCTCTCGTACCTCTGAGCTTTATGTCTCATTATACAGACAAAACGGGCACCTGCAGAAACGTGAGCCTGCCTGCATCTGGCTGAAAACAACACAGCTCAAATTTAACCACACCTGCCCTATTTAAAATCAGTGGTAAGTGCTGATTACATTGAAATAGAGAGAGCCTCCATTATGTTGTATAAAGATATCACAGAATGACACAAAGATCTTCTGTTATTCATGGTATCACCAAGCCTAATAAACGTCTTCAATTTCACATTTAAGTAGGGGCACCTTATTATCAAGTATTGGCCATGGTTTAATTGTTGATAACCTTCTCTGGCCACCCGTCTTCCTGCAGGGTCTTTGGTGTGTCCTATTTGAACCTTAGCTTGCTCAACTTTACCCAAGATTCTTACTCTGCGTCTCCTGCTCTGCTAACCCCGTGGAATGAAGTACGATGAAGGCAAGATCTGAACTTCCTCTATATGCATCATTCGTGTTTCTTACTTTATGTTGTGGCCAGCTGGACACAGGCAGATGCAGTAGAAAGTTTTAGTTTGTCACATGGCTATTGTCTCGGAAGAACTTTACGAAATACTTCCAGAGCCTTTCCAGGTTTAAAATGCAATACCATGAAATCATAGCAATAGTGAAGCACAGAATAGGAGACAGTAAGGAACAGGTCTGTCAGAGCAGGTGCATTTCAGCGTATCCAGACAAAGGACACAGAAGCTTGTAACTCACTAGGACAGTGCTGAGCACACAAATGACCACACATACAGCTAGGGCTGCCTTAAGTCTATCGACACAGAGCTACTACAGCAGTGCAGTCACCGCAGGGTCGAATATATACACACGTAGACCCTGCTACTTTTTGCCCCTCGCCCTCCTGGCTGAGGGTGTCTGTGCTGGGAGGTGATGGTGCCACCCGCTGACAGTGAAGCTGGAAGTCCCCGACCCACAAAACTTCATACATTCTGCCTTGCTTCTGGAGGCTTCAAAACTAGATGTATGGACAAGACAAGGAGCAAAGGGCTATGAACTCTTTGCAACAGCAGCTGAGCGGAACTCATTACACATTGTTTTCCTAAGTGATATATGAGATTTATGCGGTATTCAAGGGAGTTTAATCTCCTCAGGCCTCCTCGCTGCATCACTTTCAAGCAGGGTGTGCAAAGATGATGGGGATGGTGGAAGAGAGTCCAAAATTTTCATACTCTCAGTATTACCTGATGTCTTTCTTGCCAGTAAGCCTACCTGATTTGTGAAAATCCAGCAGGCATTACATCCTTCGCAGCCAGCATTATACATGTATTCTTATATTTGCCATTGTTAAATATAATGTTGGAGCCAGAGAATAATCGCGTATGCTGTATTTGGACCTAGGTCTAGGTTTGGTATCCCCAGATTTCTGGAAGTAGTAGGTAGAAATCGCAGAAACAACTCTAGTCTCAGCCCTGGAGGGTATTAACCAAAGGTTTCCATTTGGACCCTTGACTCATTTTTCCAGTGTACTTCCCTGTTACCATACCCTCCATTAATCCAAACCGCATCTTCCCTATAAAAAGGCCCTTTCTCACCAAGAATAAGAGCAGAATACTTTAAGTGATTTAGAATACAAATATGCAATGAAATATCAGCCTGGGTGATGTTATGAGAAGGAAGAGTGTACAGTGTGTTTTATGTGCTTTTAGCTGTTCTACCCTACACTGCAACATGTGCACCCACTCTTGTAACCTCTACTGCTGTGCAAAGATGATCTGTCATTTCTACTATATAGATATATATATTTATTTATACTGAGGCAGATTTGAATCCTTACTGCCCTCTAGAGAAATTCTTCTAGAAAAGCTCAAACTGACAGAGTCAGCAAAAAATAATTGCAGTCCTAATCTTAACTACACCAGCTGCATGCGGTGTCGGTGACAAGATCGGTAGAAACAGAAATGCACTTAAAGGACCCTTTTTCTCGAGCCTCTCACTATCATTTGGAGTTGTGGCCAGACTCAAACACACTTATCCCATTCACTGCATAGGAAAGCTCAGCAAAAAAACTGAGTTTCCATTATCCATAGGTTTAAGCAAAAAAGAAACAAAAAGATTTTTTTGTAAGGAAATTACAAGTGCAGAAGCTGCCTTCTATTCACATCACCAGCATGTGATGCTTAAATTATTTAAGCTACACATCTGTAATGACAGGCTTTTACTTTGTCACTCTCAGACTTCTATCTCATATTAAACACACAAGCCTGATGCCGGTGGATGAAACAGGCTGTGCCTGGACCTGAGCTCCAAGGCTGCCAGGACTCGAGCGGGTCCCCTGGAAGAGGCTGAACTCCTGAGTGGGCAAGTGAGCTCTTAGAGCTATAACTGACCGCTTGCATGATTAACTGCTGCAACTCCAAGAGGGTTTTTTTGACAAAACGTATTTGTATAATTCTGTAAAATCAACGTATCAGAAGACGTGGCAAAAAGTATGCGTTTTCCAGTGCCATGGGAGTATTATTTCATGTGGTTGGGCCAACACAGCGAGAACAGCGCTTGCAATGTTAGCAATGAATGATAGCACAGTGCAGCTAAGAATACATTCAGCAAACCGAGATCCTATTTTTACACTGACAAAAAAGAGAAAAAATGTAAAATGCGTGCCTGTGTGTGTATATTTTTTTCCAAAACAGCTGAATCCCACTCTCCTGCAGAATCTTACTCATTTAACAGGCTGTCAGTGCAAGTTCCTTTACATAGCTCTGCCTTTTCATGCCTAATGGGGTTTGCCCTGAACCAGACAAAGCCTATTAAACATGGCAGAGACACAGATGATAGGAGAGGCTCCTGGAAGCAGTGTTGACTGCCCTCTAATGGCATCTATGCCATGAGCGCGCACCTGAGCTCCCCAGGGACCCCTGCGAGGATGCCAGCAGATGTGTTGTCCCCGAGTGCCTTGTATTCCCTGCAGGAGAAACACTCACACCCTGAGCAAAAAATTAAAATTTGGTATTGTACATTCCGTTTTTCAGACGGGAGCGGCGGGATAGAGGTAGGAAGTGCGATCCAAACGCACCGTCAGCAGAGAGGGGAAGACGTACAGCCCATGAAGCCACCGAACTGAAGGGCTGGATACTCGGGGACAAAAAATGTGTGCAGTGTGTGAGTACCAAACGCCGTGCCTTGCAGCTATCTGTCATCCGAAAACTATAAATATTGAATAGCGTCAGCATTTCATTTCCTTTGAATCTAGGGGGGAAATTCAAAAGGTTTCAGATTGAGTTAAAACTCCTAGCTCTGAATGTGCGCTGAGTCAGAATTTTATAACTGTTTATCGGATTTGAGTGTGTGCAAATATCAGAGCACGTAGCGATGAGCTGGGCACTTAGTCTGCAAGTCTACTGAATAACTGTAAGACTGTGTATATAAAAGAAAATAACCCTCTACGCCTGAGAGTGCAAAGTTAGAATTGTCACACAGAGACAAAAAATAGCAATTATTATTAGTGTTGGTTTGTTACAATAGTAGTAAGGGATTCAGTGCACCCCTCTCTACAGCCAGATTCTCTTATATTCCAAATAAATAAGGGCTGAAAAGGAAATTAAGGTTTCAGTAATGACTTTTTCTGCCCAGTCTCTACGCAGCCCAGGAATAGTGCTTCAAACTGAACCCAGATCTTGTGAATCTCAGACTCTTCCCTCATTCCCTGAACCTTTGATGTCCTTTCATGTTCTTTGTTACTTACAAGATTTTGCTCACCGTATTGTTTAAAAATCTCCACTTGAATCAGGGAGTAAAAAAACAGCATAAATTTTATTAGCTTCTAGAAAAAAATTTTACAAACTCTTCTGAAACTTGAAAAGGGTTCTGCTTAGTTTGAGGCAAAGTTGCAGAGTTTTACTTTATCTGAACCATATCTTATCCCATGCATTTCTTTATTGTCATTTCTATTGATTCGTTCGCCTCTTCTCCACTGAGTAATCTGGAGGTCTGCAAAGGATGAATTGAGGCTTTGAGCTAACAGATAACTTTAGTTATTTAGACATTTTTGTTTATCTTTCCAGTATGTTTACTCTGAGAAGGTTTGTTTGCTCCCTGAATAGTGGCCATCATTCTGATTTTGTTATCACTGCTTAAAAATCATTTCTGAAGATCCCACACGTGTTTTCCCCAGTGCATTGATGATCTGTGGGTAAGTATTGATACAGAGATCAAATAAATGCTAGTTCAGAAAGCAAAATTACCATTCCAAAAGAGCGTCCTGCTTCTGTCAATTTAGTATGCTCAGATTTAAGAAGATATTCTCCAGGGCAGCACTCACCTGCGCGTGCATGAGTTTTAGTGGTGCCCAGGGGAATGGGCCAGTGCTGTCTGGTTCCACTTAAGAAGGAAGTCCATGTCTGGGGGAGGAGGAGGACACGCTATCTCTATGTCTTCATCACTGGAAATGGCAGAAATGCATTCCCAAACATTGATTTTTTTCAAACTATTCACCTGCATGTTGGCCAGTGCAAGGATGGAAAGGGAAACTGTAACAGTTGGTGGCTGCTGCTGAAATAAATGTGATGAGGGAGTACTGCCTGCCTCCCGCCTCTCTGACACCAGCGCGTGCTCGTGGATGGAGTGTTATTTGCAAGGAACTTCGCACTGTGGTCTCCTGGACGCATTAGCACACCTCTGAGCCTGCTGAGAGGGGAATAGCAGCGCCAGATTTCTGCTTGACCGGGCAACAAAATCAAAAACAAATCTTTTTCTTTTCTGAAGCTGAGAAAGCGTCTGGTTGACAGCGTCTCCTTTCTTCTCTCGAAGTCCAGAGAGGGCAGTGAGCTTTACAAAGAAGCTAAATGAGTGAATGGACAGTGGTTGTCTCTCACTGCAATGTAGCCATCAGAACAGGAACAGAGAAGACAAAGGTCTCATACTTGCTGTGCCAGAAGAAATACTCCAAATATTCTGATTTCTAGTTAAATTTGCTCTCTCTCTATGTGCTCTGTGGAAGGAGAACCTACAACGGATGAGTTTTAACAAATAACTGACATCATGGAAGCATTTGAACTCACATCTCTGTTGCTGATGAGTGCTGGTGAGTGTCTTACCTACCTTTGGTTCTGAGGTTTATTTCAAAACTGACACATTTCCACACACAAAAAAATGGTTTAAATAATCACCAATTTTCAGTGAAAACCTGTTCGGGCAAAAAAATACCCAGACAGCTCTATTAATTGAGCTAATCCTGCACTGCTGGTGATATATGCTAGAGAAGGCCTGCGCAGCTCATTAAGAGGACAATCACAGAGGAGCTTTGGTGTGGACCTCTCAGTGTTAGCAAATTGTTGGCAAATGAGATACCTTTTCTGAGGCAGTTCTCACTGATCTTCAGACACCAGGGCATTCTTCCACTCTTTTCCCAGCATGAATGAATTTCTGATGAATCTCATCCCTGGCCCGTTTCAAACAAATGTTTGCATTTATGTCAGATATGGAGTAAATTGGATACTTCAGGGTGGAGTCCAACACTGGCAAATTTTCTTTGGGACAGCTGTCAGTTGCATTACTCAAAACAGCTTAATACTGTATGACTTCTTGCACAAAAATGTAACGTGCTGATAATATCCATTCCCTTTCTTCTATATCTTTGTCTTTCCCCATTATTATAATTCTGTCCTCTAGCTTTTTCCTCTGCTGAGCTTTCAGAGACCTTCCTCATCAACATTAGACACAGTGGGAAAATGGGTGGCACCGGCGTGGGTAAAAGGCTGTGCTGTAATTTGAGGGGCTCTGCAATCATCTTCATGAGTGACGGCACAACCCAAGCAGCAAATACAGCTCGCTCACCCTGGGGAAAAACTATTTGATTTTAGATATAAATGTATTTATATTTATGTGCATATGCTTGTACGTGTCAAATATTAATTTCTTTTATTCTAATTTTCTCTCATTTGCATCTGTCCCTGTGCCTCATCACTCTGGGGTGGGATGGCTTTGCACGAGCATTGCCTTTGAGGTGGCACAGAGCAACATCAGCCCAGGGAAGAAACTGTGTCTTCAAAAGGCCCGGTTCTCACCCTGTTCCTCCCTCTTCCAGGACAACTGGACTGGGCTGGTGTGACACCCTCACCCCACGTGGCAGCCAGTCAGCGCTATAAAGTACTCGGATAGACATTTATATCTATCTGCGCTCCGTAAAGTACTTGGGCAGGCCAGAGGCAGCCCCCGATGCGGATGGTGCCCTGCGCCCCTGAGCGTGCCAGGCTGGACAGTCATGCCGAGGGGGGTTAAAGCCCAGGCAGACACGCACAAGGAAGTTCCCTGCAGGAACCTTCTACAGATGAGAGCAAACCTGGGGACACACCATGATCCAGGCAAGGATCCAAGACCATGATCCCATAGAGGTGCTGTCCAAGCCCAGGCATTAGATGTGACACAAAGCACCTCAGATTACTAGCCCCGATAATATGTAACTCTTATAACAAATCTCCCCATTCCTTTTGATCTGTATATGAGGTCCTTTATGTCCTTAACAGGGGGAGAAATCACCTTGCCTCCCTCAATGCTAGACTAGAGGCCACCAGGTTAATTCCATACTATATGCATGGAGAAAATGGAGGATAAGAAGAAAGAGTAGGTCATGCAGTGGCAAAGGTTGAGAAGCTCTGCTTTAAACACTTTATGGGAAATTGTAAAACTTCTAAACAATTTAATAGATTAACTTCCCCTTTCAGTGGCATCAGTAAAACTGAATTATCATCCTCACTTTTAACTGATGCCTAGACCCAATACTCATCCATCAGGGATCATTTAGCGATAAAGCAATCAATCCTGCCATGGTGCAGAGGGGACAAACTATGCAAGATACCATCACCAAATATCCTTTCCACCCCAAAGCATTCTGTGAGTCTTTGTCAATGAAAGTGCATTTGTCTAGCCTTATCTGCTGCAGTATACGTGGAATACAAAGGAAGAAAGTAAAATATGCATTTGATGTACATGTGCAGATGCCAGACATATTATCAACCCAAGGAAGACTGTCTTTTTTGCAGCAACTGAACACAGCACCTGATAACCAACCACTGCACCACCACCTCAGGTACCAAATTAATAGAACTGAAAGCAACCATGAAGCTGTCCTAAATAATGCCGTGCCGTATGAAGGATTTGAGAGAACAATGAGAGATAATATTGAAAAAATGTGTTTCTGACATATCCTTCTGTGACTTAAGCCACAATCTCTAAAATACTGGCCATCTTTATCATCAGAGCATGCAAAATATATTTGCCTTTTATATTCCTGCTTTGACTCCTCACCAGTAATAGTTTTGCTTTTGATATTTGTTTTTACAATATATTAAAGTTTTATATATGTATTGAGAAGATTGCAGATCGAAAAGAACTGGAAAAAGTTACAGAACTTTCATAATTATTTTGATCTGCAATTGGATTTTATTAAGGTATATATAATGTGTACAACTTTCATTTGAAGAAATATCTTAACATTATTCTTTTACAGAAAATATCCCCGTTTTAAGTAAGAAATTGTCCATTTCCACTACAAAACAGCTAGATTTTTAGTAAAAGGAAATGACATTTGAAGGAAACATAATTCGTTTGCTAAAACAATCAGAAATATTTGATTTTCCTGCTAATTGTAAGAACGTTTATAGATTATTTGACCATAAGGCAAAAAATCATAAGAAGTCTATTTCTCAGTCAGTTATGAACTTAGTACTAAGACCGAACTCCTGGAATGTTTTGTGAATGATAATGTGGCTGCTGGAGCAAAAGGAAACCTTTCCCTACTGCTGCCTAAGAGTTGGGATTTTCATCAACAAACAGATTCAGGCTAAATTAAGAGGTTCAGCGTAGCAGAGTTCTTCAAAGGCTTTGTAGTTGTTCAACTCCAATTAAAAGTCAATTGAATTGGACACTTAATTCCCATTTGTGTCTATGAAAATCTCTCTTCTAAAATGTACCGTGTTACAATTCTAGGATGAAAAAGTAGGTGCACAGAAATGTATAAAGAATGTCATGCATGTATTTATTTTGAGCAGTAAAGAAAATAGCAGCTATTATATCAAATGAATAGTATTTACAATATTTAACAAATATTATCTACATAGCAGTACACAAATACCCAGATAATAACAAATTAAGATTTTAATATCTGTATTTATGTATGTGATCTGTCACCCAAGAAGCTGTACGATTTTTATGTCCAGAAAATAGATTTAATCTTGTGTGCCAAACGAAGCTATGAGCATCCCGTGGAGGATAGACAGTACAATACAGACCTGCTGGTGACACATAACGGAATATCTTTTTAAGGGAATTAACAGGGGCAGCAACTGTAGTGGGGCTCAAAAGTGATGACAATAGAAAATTCTTCAGGGAAGACAGTCTGACTCTGCAAAAAGTCACTGACATATGTAGGACAGTAGAAACAGCCCAAGAGCAAATACAAATCCTATCTGAAGATCATGTGGTGAAATGTATCAGAAGGAATTACAGGAGAGGAAAACGCAAAGGTAAAATGGAAGGCAGAATTGTATGCTGCCTGCTGCAGAGAAAACTGATACATCACAAAAATACAGTCTGGAAGAAGCCAAAAGTGTCAGTATTAGATGACACTGGAAGGGTCAAAACCTGATTTTCAGTCTAAAATACTTCGAATGTGAGTGAAAGCTCCCAGCAGCAGCCGCTCCCTGCAAGCTCCTGTCATTTAGGGCTGAAATACTGTCAGAAATGTTCTCGAACTTTCCATTTCAACTCGTGTTGAGCAGACCAAGCTGCCACTTTGTGCACGTAAAGCAGATTATAGCAACCCTAATACACACTTCAGGATTGTAAACCAGTTAAAATATCGGGTGTCCAGTTACAGTTCTCTCACCACCCTTCTCTGCTGAGTAGATTTGGTGTTAGCTACTATGGCCACTGAAGAGCCACTGGTAGGAAGCAACCCGCCAGGAGAGCTGTTGTTCCCCCCATCCTGCCTGTGGTCGTGCGAAGTTCCTGAAGGTTACTTCTTCCGTGGGTTTGAGTGGTTTTATTGAACCTGTGGATAAACCATCTTTAAAGAGACTGCCTGGGCTCTGAGAACAGAACAGTAATTATAAGGAAAATGAATTGCATCCTTGAGGTGTGACCCTGTTGAGCACCATTTGATCAGCAGCAGTTTTGGATACTAACAGCATGAGCAAGAAGTTGGCCCCACTGGCTGAAGAATTATTCCTGCGAGCTTGAAGTCTAGTTTTAACCAGGCGGCGTTAAGCAAGAAGAAGCTCCTGCTATCAGTATGCTGATCACTCATTTTATAGAGGACAGAAATCAGCACTTCTCCGTAGAGCAAATACGAGAAGGATTTCTTAACTCTCCTAACCAGTCGCTGGCTGATATGGATTTCTGCCAGGAATTTGTAAACCATGTAAAGCAAGCTGAAGAAACAGAAACTTGCTCGGTAACATAAAATGTGGTGTAATATGCACACACTCTCTGCATGGACAAACAGGAGGGCAAACGACAAGCAAATAAGAGAAAACCTCACAATTAACACAAATGTGGCAAAAAGAAGCATTCTGAGATAAGGAAAACGATTTCTCCAGAAAAGCAGGCAAGAACTGAAAGGTTCCCCATTTTCCTGGGTTGTAGGAATCCATTCGTTACCTGGGTGCAGCCTGGGTGCTCGCCCATAGCAAAGCAAATGTAGTTTTGGGTCCTGTGGAGCTCAGGGCCTGTCCCCACTGCACAAGAGATTGCACTTCACCCAAAAAGAGCGAGGCAGGAGGAACGTGAAGAGAAGACATGGAGCCCACAGGGAACCTGCAGCAGCCTCCTGCAGCTCCGGGGCTTGTTCCTGCTCTGTGCTGCCAAAGGCAGACCTGTGTGTCAAACACCCGGCTTACACCCAGCCTGCTGGAACGGCTGCGGTCACCAAAGCGTGAGCGGTATCTACATGCATAGGCTGTCATAAAATCTTATTCCAATACATCTTTCTCCAGGCATCTTGTTTCTTAAGTAGTCCCCCTAGCCCCTGTGGAAACCTTCCTGAGATCGACTTTTCAATATTTTTAACAGTATTAGAAGTGACTTCTTGCCTCTGTGCATACAAATGATTGTAACTATCGCTGTTTATCACTGTGACAGATATGTGCGCTAATTACATATTCTTTTATACATCCAACCAAATCCCAGCTCTTTGGAAAATCAGAGACTCCGCTCAACTCCTCAAGATGGCTTCTTCCTCTCGGAGAATGCTTTCAAAGCAAGCTGTATCCTACCAGGATGCTAAGGGTGCAAACAAATGACCGTTGATCAAGGAAGCCATAATAAAGCAAGCTTTTGAAGCACAGTGATTTCTAAATATAAAGTGAGATTGGGGATTCTATTTTTACAACTAAGCAAATGAAACAGTGGGCAGAAGTCAGCACATCCCTGCCTTCCACACTAATGATTTTTGTGCTGTATTAAGAGACTTAAAAAGGCAGGGGGCTGCCTGCCCAGCTCCATGCCCAGGACTTTGGCTCCTCGGGACCCGGCAGGGGACCTGAAGGATAACGTGTCCAGCAGGTACTGCACCGCTGGCCTGGAGTGTGCCCCCACTTGCCTGTGCTTGAGGGCAAGCTGCAGCCTGTATTCCCCACACACGCTCCGGCAGCAGAAGCCAAGGATGAGAATGATTACAATCCTTCCAGGAGAAGCACTAGGCTGGCGTTTCTCCCTGCCACGCAAGTTTGGGCACCTGGGACTTGATGTGCTTCACAAGAAAGCAATGGAGGGGTCCTCACCGGGTGCTCCAGATGCTCAAAGGGTTCAAGTTCCCACCATAAAATTCTGCAAGGCGTTCTTATTCCTCAGGTAGCCCTGGGAACTGATCAAGATCAACAAATATTAATAGAGCTAAGACTTACGTGCAAATTCTCAAAACACCTTAGGGCCAATTTCTGTATGTTTATTACTCACAACCAACTTGAGATTTCCATAAGCACTTTGCTTCTATTTAATTAAATAAGTAAGAGCCAGCTTTTTCAAAGTGCTTCACAGATCCCACCCCACTGTGATACCATGGCTGAGTTTTTCTGGGAATCTGGCTGCAAGGGCGTGTGTTGAGCACTTGGAAAATCTAACTCATTCAGATCTGGCAGGCTGATTTTGAAATAATATCTGGAAATCCACTTGCAACGTTTGTAATAACTATCCATTTGCATACACAAAAGCTGACTTTTGGCATGAATATAATTTTCTTATACCTTTCCTTTGAAAATCTGATCCAGACTGTCTAGACAAGTCAAAACTCTCATTTGTGCTTAATATTTTATAATTTATTATTTTGCTTTCCTTTCTGATTAATTTGGAAACGTCCCTTAGCAAAGATGTAGTGATAGGAGGAGATAGTTTTATGGGCTACTCATATAATCCCCCTGCTCTGGTCATACATACCCTTGAAGTTTGCTCTAAAGCTTGCACACATCAGCCCAGCCTCATAAATCTAATTCTATCTACTGGCGTGCACTTTCAGACATCCACAGTTCATCCAAACACACACTTATGCATTTGCTTTATATTTCTTCCTATACCTTTTTTTTTTTACAATAGTAGCATTGTAAATGTTTAAGCAGGTGAACGTTGTAGAGCTAAAAGAAATTTAAACATGCCATGTATTTGCTAAGCAAAGGTACCATGGCAAGACACTCAGACACCTTTACAAGGGTCTGCCTCTCTCTTCCTCTCTCTCTTTCTGACTCAAAATACAGCTTTTACAAATATGACATCTTAAAATTAAAATGTTTGTTCTGAAAGTAATAGCCAAGATCATAGAATATTTATGTGATCATTAATATTTGAATTTTGAATAATGCATACTTATATATTTCCACAAAAGAATGCAATGCGTGTTTTATACTGAAGTCATATTATTTTCCCTGTAACAAACACAGAAGCAGCTTTATTTGCATTACTCACTTGCAGGTATATAATATCAGATTACACCGTTAATTCTCTTTGTTTCCTGGAAATATCTATGTCAGGCTTTTTTACTTTGCATACATAGGAGGTCCATATTCATAACAGTCTATTTTAAATGCAGAAAAGTTCTGTGCACTTAGCTGTTAATTTTGAAACAGCTTCTCTCTTAATTCATTCTGTTTCGTTCGTTACTAATTGCATCTGCTTCTTACCAAAAGTTTTGTCTCTAGGAAATGTAAGCCACATCCTACCACTTCGTCAGTAATGGTATATCTGTGTGCAAGGACACGCAGCCGCATATCAAATAGCACTTCCATGCTCTGCCATTCACCATCACTCTTCAGGATGCTGATGAATGTGCTGACAGACAAAGGCTAATTGGCAGACTGTACGGAGTCAGTTTTTGATGACACAGGAGAAATAATAGGAGACAGAGCAGGTAACAAAGAAAGTTTAGAGGGAATAATAACAGAGATAGAGACAGAGAGGGTTTCATGCGAGGAGAGCTCGCAGCCTGAAATACAGCAGGAGGGAACTGAAGAACCCAAGAAATGCACAAAAGCATGAAAGAGGGAAAAGGTAAAGGGGAGCTAACCCTGTACTTGCTGCTGATACCACACCGAAAACGGCTCTGACAGGAAACCCCGTTTGGGATGGCACTTCCAAAACTGTGATCCGATTCACTGAAATGTTTGCTCAGGGCTCACGAACCTGCTAAGCAAATGTGAACCCATTTTCATAAGAGCCTGGACTTGAGATGAGGTTTGTGTTTCAAATTGTGGGCTCAGCACGCAGCAATTGCATCTGATTTTCACCTCGAGACTTGGGTGCAGACACAGTCATTGCGAATGCAAACATTCATTAAAACATTTTGCTGGACGTTCATTGGCAAGCATCATTACAGTATGTGATTTATGACCACCAATATGGTCATGGGTTTTTGTGAGGCTACTTGTAAACAGACAATTCTGAGCGTGAGGACACGGAGTTAATTTGAACACAGCCCAGATTTTACACTCCTTCCTGCTGTCTCTTACTGTGGATTTCTGTAGCACCCAGTCGTAGAAGAGTTGATCTGATCTTTGAGCACTATTGTAAAACTTAAAACCTGAAGAAGGGATTTTATGTGAAAACCACCTGAGAAAGATGATACGAAGTAAAACAAATCCACTAAATTGTCCACAGACAGTTCTTCTTTAATTGCAACTGATTGGTAAAGGATTTCCTATACTTAACTCTGTAATTAAAAGACGATTGACAACCTCTAGTGCATTCTTCCATTAGAATTCTTGCATGTATTTCCAAAGTTGAATTTTGAGGCTTAGAAAATGCCTTTGAAATACTGGCTGACAGAAATCACCTCTTATCCACTATTTTCAGTAAAACTGCACAAGTTGAGGATTTGGACCTGTGTTTCTAAATTATCTGCGTAAGTGCTTATTAGCAGAAACGTGGGGAGGATTTCCAGGCTCGGCCAACTAATGGATGTAACTGACTGAAGAAGAACATATGCACTTAAATCGGTTGAGCCTGTACCTGAAATCTTTTGCCTCAGATTGTAAAGGGAGCCAGAGTGCTTGGCATCTTCTTCCCCAGCATAATCCCATTGAGCCAAACAGACTGTGGCCAGACAAAGCGTCTGCATCGCTGACTGTGAGCTTCCATCAAGCATTTAGACATCTCCCCCATCTAAACTCCAGTTGTAAATAATTGCAGGTGAAATATGCACCCATAATTATTGTTTTCCTCACAAAAAAGGTTGGCATTTGATCCTTTCCTTTCGCTTGTTTTTATTATAAAGCACAAACATGAAAAATATACCATCACACTCTGCACTGCGCACAGAGACGTTTTACCCTTTAAGCCTCCAAAGAAACATCAGGACCAAGCAAATGACCTAATTACTGTGTCTCCATTCAGTGTGTCCCAGGTCAGTGTGCAGATATATGCATAAAGGCAATGGCAGCCTTGGGAAATAATCTTCTTGATTATAAACCAGCCATATACATGTTCTCCTGTGTGTAAATATGTGCCACTCGCCAAATACAGCCGCACAGTATTGCTGAAGACGTATCAAAATGCGTGGGGGATATATGTATGTTTAAGGAGGATTTTTAAAGCTATTTCTCTCCTAAATCACACACATCGTAAGTCAGTGGGAGTGAGCCTTTTAAAATCTGACCTTTGCATCATGCATAATGTCTTTAAGTTAGGTATCTTTCTCAGTAACTGACTCCAGAGGAGGCTGAATAACGCTCTCTGATAAATGTAACAAATATAATCCATGCATTTACTTTTATTTTTCCATTGTCCATAATTTTGGGTGTTATTATTCAAAAATGTGCATTTACTACCGCATTGAGGTAATGAAGAAGATGTGTCTTTTTCCTCTTCTCTTGGCATAGGAATCGGATTTCTAAAAATTCACTGTAGTAATCACAAAACGCTGCTGCAAAGAATTACTTGATAAAACCTTCTGAGATTTCAGCCTAGCTCGTCCCTTTGTTTCATGACTAGAAGGAGTATAATGAATGCAAAAACTCGGTGAATAGAGCTCAGCAGGGCCTACTTTTTTCTCATGACTCCTGTGATTATAATAATTTGATTTTATAGGTGTCTATCCTAAGACCCCAGCTAGGGAGCAATCTTTACTGAGTCATGAACTTTCACATCATTAAATCTCTCTGCATTTATTTTAAACATATCAAAAGTGTCAAATAACTTTAGATCTAGGAAATTTTATTTGCATTGGGTAAAATGAAGTTTAGCCACTTGGGAAAATAAATGAAGTATTTTCCTGAGCACTGGGAAGGCAGTTGGGATCTGGAGTCTGCGTGCTTCCACCCATGCGGCAGTACAGCACATCCCCTGTACGGGCCAGGACACATGTTTACAAGGACGGGAATCTGAGTAATTTCCTACCAGTCTGAAGGGAATATTAAACTCTTCTGTCAGTTGGATGTATATTATTTATGTTCCTTTTTTTATTGTTGTTGTTGTTGTTGATTTCAAAAAATATTTCTTTGTTGGTTCAACGCTGACTCCCGATAGAAAGTGATGAAATGCCCAATATGTTAAAAAACCTTATCACTAAATCAGAAGCAGAACTATAAATTTGGGCTTTTGAAACTGAACTGACTGTTGAGGATCATTTTGCTCCTGAAATATTACAGCAGTGATCAATTTGCTGTAAAATTAAGCAGTTTAGCTCTGCAATCTATAGATGGAAAACATGTTGTTCTTGAGCAAAGTTTATGCCCTGCCCAAGGGATAAATTAAATTTTATGGGTAAGACATGCATTATTATATGCTTATCTGTTTAACATATCATTCTTTTCCACATCAGTATTATAAATATTTTTAATCATACATTTGATCTCTCGTGCATATAGTGATATGGTAATTCCCCCTGCCCCCCTCAAAAAATACGACCAAACACAGTTAATTCATCACAGAACAGGGGAGAATATTCTAATCTTCCTAAGAAATATACTGAAGATTGAAGCAAGGGTGCTTAAAATCGGGGCTATTTTGCAATCATTCAGTGGAATAAAATTTTCCTGAAGGAAGGGGTGGAGCTACGTTACACATTTTTATTACAGTTGTTATTATTGAATATTGATATTATAAGTCTCTAATCAAAACTAGGGGCTGCAGTCTAAGACAATTCAGTTATAAAAGTTAGGGAAAGCAGACAAATGTATTAATTTTATAAATTCATTACTGGTTTTATAAATATCTGCTGATTTTCCTTGAATTCTATAAACTAGATTCGGAGCTCTCAAGCTGACCATCGCCCTGGTTCTCAAACACTGGTCAACTTTTCCTAGAAGTTTCAACAGAAATGAAGCTGCCGAAGGCAAGA
Organism: Rhinoptilus africanus; assembly: GCA_013400135.1. Classification (NCBI taxonomy): domain Eukaryota; kingdom Metazoa; phylum Chordata; class Aves; order Charadriiformes; family Glareolidae; genus Rhinoptilus; species Rhinoptilus africanus. Next base: position 1,221,302 of record VXBO01003384.1, read on the forward strand.
GAAAGAAGAGTGAGAAGCTGTGAATCTTTTGCCTTTCATATATGAGAGACAGCATGGAGAAGACCCTCAAGGTGTTTGTAGGTAGAGGAGACCAAGGCGTCCTGATGCAGTGACAAATTAAATCATAGGTATAATCATCTGTTCAACATCTACAGTATGTGACACTATAGTGTTCAAATTAGCAGCAGGTGAACTCCACTTATCCATGTTTACTATCAGCCATGTCACTGAATATATTTTAAAAACGGCGCTGTTGTAAGAACAGGGTTGAAGTGAAGGTGAACAAGCTGGGAGAGTCAGTCATCCCTAGTACCTTTTTTTTTTTGCTTCTGTTACAGCAGATTAAGGGGGGTAGACTCAAACCCTCAATTACGACTTAATTCTACAATCCTATGAATTCGTCTGGTCAGTTTGAATGGGAGAAGTAAATAGCAAAGACATCTTAATTTGGATATTTGTTCTCCAGTTGCCTTCAGCATCTGTCATCTCTACTTGATGCTATCCATTGTGAATACCCTGTGTCGTACCATGTCTTATGTGAAATCTCTCCCCACATGCAATTTTGACGTCAGACACACGCAAATTCTACTAATTGCATATGGAACTGTGCGACTTACTTGTTTACTCAGCTTTGAAAATCTAAAGCGTGGGTCCTTGAACTACAGGCCGGTCAGCCTCACCTCCATCCCTGGAAAGATGATGGAACAGCTCGTTCTGGGCGT
>VXBO01003384.1:1222293-1295788 GCA_013400135.1 Rhinoptilus africanus
ATTATCTTCATGGTTGACAGCCCTCTTCTGCTCTCACCGCCCACTTGCTTCCTCTCCGTTATACAGATCATCAGTCTTCGAGTTTTTGGTGACATGAGTATCACTGACATATTATTTCTAGTCATCTTAATCTGCACGTGTTTCTTACTTACTGTTTTATCAGCATTAGTACTGAAGTACTGCGTCCAGCTCTGGGGACCCCTGCAGATGTGTCGCTTTTTATCCACGTTCTCCATCACAGCGAGGAAGTTCTGCAAAAGGACGTATATCTCAGGAGTACACTGCCAAAAGGTAATTGCTGCAGGTGTATAAATGGGCTGCCTTCTCAGGCCTTTTGGAAAACTTTAATTCTATTTTTACAAAATCCCTTCTAACATATTGCTCTCTGGGGCAGGTGCTGTCTGTATGATCTGTGCTTGTACAGCTTGGTGAGATCTTGATCTGTGACTCAGTGTCCTGCATACTAGCACAAAGAAATAAAACAAAAATATATTAAAATGTTACTCACTGAGCAGAAGTTGTATCAGGCAAAAGATTCAAGTCCTAGACGTAGCAAAGATAAAGTACCAAGAAATTCTAACTAGTCTTTGTGAGGGATGTAGCGCTGATATGAATGATATGTATGAGAACTGATTTGTAACCAGTTTATGACCATGGATTTTTACCAGCGCACTATGGGAAAGCTCTTATGGAGATGGGAACTAGTTGAAAAAGGAGCATATAATAAAAGAGTGTTCTCCAAATGTGAATTCTGGTGGCAAATGCCTGGGGTGGATGGAAGTGAATAACATACTTCAAAGATGATGTGATATAACTATTTTGTACATTGAAGATCTAGGGAAAAGAACACTGAAATGTTCGAAAGGCTTCTGAGAAGAAGAAGGAGGTGGATCGTCCCTGTGCTCTGTCAGGGAAGGATGCTCTTCAACTGGTCTGTGAAAACCATCTCTGTTTGGAAGACAATTAGGTATCAGGCAAGTTGAACACATATATGAAGAATGTTTTTAAGAGGTGATTTCTCTAAAATACCTTTTAACTGAACAAATATGACAGTGTTGATCTCTGGTTGCTAATTTTATAGCCTTAAAGAGAATTACACTGATTAAACCTGCCAGATGTACTCAGATCTGTTCAATCCCTGTTAACACAACTCAAGTTCTGGTCTGAAGATGGGAGGACAGTGTGAGCCATCCTAAATGAGACGACAGCTGGAGGCCATGGCTCTGAGAAATCTGCACCCAGAGGCACCCAGGAGACCTCAGACATACTCGATAATGTAAGGTCAGGTTTATGTCATACTTACAAAATATCCATTATAATGTTACAACACAGCACGTGCAAAATTTCTCATCTGTAAAAGCCGTCCTGCATGAATTACTCAATCTTCAAATTCCTGAGGTACATATGTTACGCACGATGGGCAAGTATGAATTCTTGTAGCAGGTTATGAACAAAGACTTTGGTCCCGTGCATTGAAGTCAGTGACAATTTGCCACCATCTTCACTGAAAACTGGGATGAGCCCCCAGATGGGACAGTGAAATACATTCACGCTCTTCCTTGTCTCTTGGAGAAGAACAAGACAAAGGAGGTGGTTCCAGGAATATCTCGCACAACTCAACTACACTTGATTATTATTTGCTTCTCACAACCTGAAAAGAAACCTACTACCAGATTTGTCTGTCTCAACCCTGCTGAAGCTGAATACTTTCATACATATGTATGGATAGCTTAAGTTTTTATGAGCATAATTTGGGCTTTTCAAAATAGTGACACAGTAACAAAGCAAAATTGAGACATGCATGTAATTTGAATACTGATTTGGTTTTATCTCTTCCTGGTGCTGGCACTTTTGATGCTGCTCTTTTCCATTCCATCTTCTTTCTGTTCTCCTTTCCCAATGACTGGAATTAGTTGTGAGTGCATATGCTGCTTCTGCCAATAAAATATGAAACCTGAGGAAATATATATCTGTGACCTCCCTAAGAGTTTTGGACAGTTACTCATTTGCTGCTACCTCTGAGTTTTCTATCAACTACTTAAAGACGTGTTCCTGATCCTCTTGTCAGATAGGGAAATGAGCACTGTCAGATGGCTATTGCCATGTTTGGTGGCATTTTCAATACCATAAACCCTGATTTTTATTTACAGCAATGCAGCACTTCAAGGTGGTTATCGCAAAGGACGCCTTCTGCTTGCATTTCAGGTCAAATACCCTCAGTGAGCTGTTTGCTTCGAGTTGCAGAGTCAGGGCAGGATTCCCAGGGCTCCCCTCCGGTGAACGGAAGGCACTCAACCACCATCTGCTTGGTCACAGTAGTCAGGTTCATGCCTGCTGCTGCTGCTGGATCACCTTGCAAATTTAGAGTTATTAGAGGGTTCGCCATGGTAGAGAACTAGGTATGACGAAGCTCTGCCACGTCTCCTCACCCTTTCTGGAGGTGTACAAGGCAGAACCCCAGGCCTGTCACACCCGTACACATTGCAGAGGACCCCGCATGCAGTGGCAGGCTGATTTGAACAGTCCAGCCTTATGGAGAATCCGGTCCTAAAAATTATTCCTAAAAAGTACCCACTTAGTCATTTCAAAAAGAAAACTAAAAACTGCTCAGGGGCAATCCAGGAACAGAAAAACGGGGTTAAATTCACCTAATAAATTATTTGCAGATTGAATAATTCATAGAAAAGAAGGGTTTGATTTGGTGTGTCAGCCTACGCTGGGAAGTGAAGCTACCTCAGAAACTTTGCATTTTCTAAGGTATCATTTCAGTACATTATCACAGCACAATTTCCACCTGGAACCAGATGGGTGGTTTAAGTTTCTTCTACCTGACACCAGCTAGGACCTGACATTAGAGGGAAAGCCGCAATAAAAACCTTGGAACTGGTTTATTCCGTCACTATCCAATGTGAAGCTTCTTGCATCAGGCAGAAACGGTAATAAAGGGTTTTTTTCATAACTGTATTCCCAACCTAGCAGATATTTCCACAAGCTGGAACTTCCATAATGTGAGCAGAGATTTGCTCACCTCTTTAAAGTTAAGCAGATGTATAGACCAAGTGCAAGAGTACACATGTGTCTCACTCATCTGAAGAATTGTTATGTCTCAGACAGACAGACTTAAAATTGCTCATATATAAATGTAAATGAACATCTAAGACCTTTTTGAAAGCTGTTGAACACTTGGCTTCTTCCTGTGGGAAAGAGTTAAATGCAGCAGCAGCACTGAGTTTATTTTAACTTTTAATAAAATTTTCAAAATGTGCATGAAAGTAGGCTGAAGTATGTTCAAATGCAATTGAAAGCCCAGCATTTTAATACGTAAAGTAGGTAAAAAAAAGAAGCATGTGAGACTTCGTAAACAGAGATTTTAAAATAAATTTAATAATAGACTTTTTAAGCTCCCAAATCACTGTCAGAGCATATATATGTTAAAAGACCTATAAATATATTTTAAAACAACCTATTTTCCTTTCACTTAGCTGCCAAGGTCTCCATTAGGAGGTTTGTGTTCTTTTCCAACATTAAAGAATACCTCTAACATCTGTAGCGATGAACGGTGAAGAGTGTCAGTTCTGCTTCTGAAACAAGCAATGCCGCCATTTGAAGGAGGAAAAATGTGAAATAATGAATATGCCTTCAGAGAGCAGCCTGTTGTGTAACAGAAGATTTGCAAAGCCTCTTGCTAGGTATGATCTTCTGAGTTTCTTCTATACACCTATAAGGAGTGCAGTTAATTACACAAAACTTGGTCAATGGGAGATGCTGAACCCCAATCTAAAGTGCCGCAGAGCGTATCGCAAGGACTTTGTTTCATGTTTCCTTCCTTCGAGGTATCAGGAAGGAGAGAAAGGTATCACATTAAAACACGAGCCAATCTCAGCTTAATGGGAACAGCCACGACTTGGAAAATTATTTGCTTTTTTTCCATTAAAGTTCCCAGAAAGAAAAAGGGAACGCTGTGTTGGCTGGGGATTTGGGAGGCTCGTGGTCGCTTTTCTTTTCCACAGTCGCTTTCGGTGACTTGGGCTCCTCTGTGCTTCATTTCCCTATCAGTAAAGGAAAGCAGCAGCATTTCCTGATGTTTTAATAACCATCGACAAAGAGGTGAGCATACTAATGATTGCAAAATGCTCAGTCATTATAATAAAAGGGAGGTATGTACAACGAGCGCAGAGCAATAGGAATAATGTCTCCGGGAGCTTTACTGGAACCACAGTACTGAGTGCCACGGATCCTGCTGTAAAGGGATGTGCAATATTTTATCATTGCAAGTATCTTTTTAAAAAAACAATCCCCACATCTAATCTATAACCACAAAATGTAATAGGATCTGCAGAACTGCCAAGGCCAGGAGAATTCACAAACAACATTTTCAAGCAAAGTGATCTCACTCCTCGTTTCAAGAAGAAAATGTAAACAATCCAGGCTAGGTGTTTTAAAATGTGTAAACGATGTCTAACGCTCAAGAAACATGGCTGATAAACACTCATTCTGCCTGAAACTGCAGAGAATTTTCAGCATGAAGGTTTTCACAAATATTTCAGACATTCTCAAATTTTATGTGGAACATCTCCTGCAATTATGCATAGAAATGCATCTTACTTAATCTAGATAGGGTGTCCTGGCACTTTTGCAAGTTAGAATGAGCACAGACTTCCGTGACACTCAAATCTTAAAAATAACAAAAAGAAGAAAACAAGTTTCTTACAATTTTCAAAAAATTCTTTGGGTGAACTTCTTTCTCAGAACTGTATTATCCAGCTGTGCTAATAATTTTGATTGACACGTGAATTGGATAGTTTTATACCCAAATGCATATATACAATGATAAGTGTGTAAGTATGTGATTTATAAAGACATGGGGAGATTCAAAGGACTATATTTGCAGATCTGAAGTTTTTTTTAAAACCTTATTCCTAATAATCGTGTCAAAGGCAGAGGCTGAAAACCACAGTGGTTAAAAAAGATAATAAACTGCTTGCTACTCAACCTTAACTACAAGGAAGGGAGAAAAATCAGTGTTAATCTTGCTACTCCAGCCTTAATCAATTTTGTATTTTGCTTAGCTTTTCCTTTTTCAGCATGTATATAATTTTATATATAAGATATGCGTGGTTTTACATTCATTATCTGTATATATGCTCAGCCTGAATTGCTAATTCATCCTTAATTTTTTTGGTTAAAGTTACACACTTAATGTTATTTTAACATAGGGCTTTTTGTAATGTAATGATATTTAATTTGCATTAGCACAACTGACATACAATAGATCATGCTATTATCATGATTGATATCAGATGAACTGGCATAAATTCAACGTTATAAATTGAGCCTATAAATGAAACTATTATTTTACAGGAATTACTGTAGTAGAAAGGCTAAGGACCCTCAAGTCAACCTTAGTCAAACACACTCTTTAGAGTTTTATATTTTATGCCTGCAATAAATGCTTTTGTGAAAGCCCATAACCTGCAAAAAAAAAGTCATTGGAAGTCTATTAATTATAATAATACTATCCAAAAAGCTGTGAGGGCTTATTTTTGTGACATCACTCTTTGATTTCTTACTGCCTTAAATTATCCCTTTGTTGGCTGGGTGAGGGTAACAGTCATACTTTTGTCATTAAATATAAGGAGTTTTAAAGCCTGATCCACCCTAGCTCTAATTGATATTGCTTTCATTTGGCAGATAGTGACCTGATTTATAATTTAAATATGCATCATTATACGCACCTCTTCTGTATAATGAAAAAGCGAAGTTACTCTCATCTTTTCCCGCAATGTTAACATCAAGGAAAAGTATCTTTCTTTTTTCCCTTTTAAACTCAGAGCCTAATTGAAAACTGTTCATTGAATTTCAACATGATAGAAAAGTCTTTTTATCTCTCAATTTGTCCATTAGCTATTATAATTGAAGTATCTGCTACACAGCTGAATTGATATTGTTCTTGTTTAAATTCTGGATTTCTCTAAATCTTCTATGAGACATCAACTAAAAAAATATGGGTTAGGAGACATTAGCTAACAGTATTGCCTAAATGGGACATTAGACTAGCACTCCACATGTGTAAAGCTACAGAAAGTAGGAAGTCATCTAATTTTACTGGAGAACGTGTTGCATAATAATCTTAACAGCATGACCATAAGGTTTGCTAATTGCCACATCTGTTTAACAGCTGTCAGATGTTTGCCATATGCTGCCATCAATATTACAACGGAGTACATTACAGGGAGTTTTATTGTGTTCGACTGTTATTTATTTGCCACAGACATTACTACAGCCAGTGACGTCTATTTATGTTAGATCACTAATTACATTTTAAAAGCTGCATGCAAAATCCAGGTTTTTCAGCTTCCTTAGACCCCATTTCTGATGAGGTAACTACTAACTTTTTCCCTGCAGATCTCTGAACTGATTTATAAATTTCTATCTCTTCTTATGGTAAATAATTCTTCTGCAAAATAACTTATTTATGCTGTTTTTGAAGGATGTTTCTATACCCAAGTTATGTTTTAATGCTGATGCTTCTAAAAACTCAAGCTCCTTTTTCAAAGAATCCACTTCATCCCATGTTTTTGCACTAGGATGAAGCTGAGGGACGGAAGATAAATCAGTTTTGCAGCTCAGAAGGTTGGATACCCCAACTCTAATCCCAAACCTGCCACGGACTCACTCTGGGACCTTCATTCTGATGTGCTGGTCTCTAAGCTACACAGGTGGGTGCTGTACAGCTATAGCATCAGAACTCATTCCTTAAATGTCTGTAAAAAGTAAAAGGTGATATAGCACTGTTAGTGTTAAAGCATATAAATATGGCTGATCATCGCTGTTCTTCTAAACCTTCTTTCAGGGATTTTTTAAATTATTTCTTTCAACTGGTCTGTGCGTTACTTTTTTCGTTAAATGTAGCTACTACAGCAGTGAAATAGGAAGCAGAGATTGACAAAGTGCAGACTAGGCAAAATATGCATGATGTGATTTAATATGAGTTGATAGGTGTCACTGATCTCTATTATAAATAGACTGTGTGAATTCCATATGATGTATTATTTATCTATTGTAGATGCCTTTTTGTTTCATTAATAAACCTGGAAATCAGACGTATACATTTCCAGTGATGAGGTTTTGGCAATACAAGGCATTGTGGCATTTGTCTGCAATTGCTCAATTATTTTCATGATTTTCTTCTTCTTCCTATATAAATGATTAATGCTTGAGATGTTTGTTCAAGATTCTCCTGATTTTAGCTCATTTGTCCAGCTGAATTCTTTTTTTCTCCTCTAATTAGAGAAGATTATTGCAGCTAAGGACGTACACTTTGACTGGAATTCTAGCTGCTTTGAGACGGCGCTCGTAACAGAGGTCCTCTGTCTTAGGTTTTTGTTCGACTGTGAGGTCTGGGAACTCTAACAAATCTTGCACTAACAATCTGGTTTCAGTTTAAATCTGCCTCAAAGCAGAAACTCTTACGCTGTTGTTGTACCTACAGTTAAAAATGTTTCCCTGTTATTTCTGTACTTGAGAAAGTGAAGAAAATACATTGCTGCTTATTTAGATAGGAAAGGACTTGAATTTTTACAGTTTCTGAAGGGAACAGTAAGCAGCAGCTAGTGCCTTCCATTTACTCTTTCTGAGGATGCTCAAGCAAAGATATGCTTGAAGACATTAAAGAGTTTAAAAGAAAAGACAAAGCCGGGAGTTGTTCCAGGAGCCACACCGCCAAGGCTCAGGTCCTCCGAGATGGGTGAGGATGATGGGGGTCGATGAAGGAGGGCAGTGGGGCCACGAGTTCAGACGACACGAGCCTAGAGGAGAAGGAGGTGCTCAACCCCCATGAGAAATCAACCTGCCTAACTGGAACGCCTCCATCAGTAATCTAAAATTTGTCTGCCTTCCGCATTTGATCTCCTTATTTTCTTCTTATATGCCTTTTTAATGCTGTTTGTAGCCATTTCAATTATGTGATTTCCTTATCTGTATACCACTGAGAATACTGTACAAGACTTTATAAACAGCTACTAAGTTTATCTGCCTGTCATTTGGTTTTCATTATGCGAGATAACAATCTTTCTCATATCTTATAAGAAGATATAATGTGATTGTTTCTAAACGGGGAGGGGAAAAAAAGTCTAGTCTGCATTATCCTTAGCCTCGTAGTATTTGTAACGTCAGTAGTGTCAGCACAATCTCCGATGTTTTTCCTTGCTGTGGTCCTGGAAGAATTATCTCCCTAGGTTTTTTGTGTTTGCTGCTATCGCCTCTTTTCTCTCCATTTTAGACACAGTGAGTTTCTTATCTGCAGCGTGGTTATGTGGCCACGGATTTACCTATATTCAGTCTGATCATTCCTAACTGTTTCGTGGGGCTCGTGCATGGAAGGGAAGGATGAGAGGCAATTGTCAACAGTTCGCTGTATTAAATATGGATAGATATTATTCATGTAATTTGACAGTTCTTGACTTTCAGCTGTATAATGACAGTGAAACGGTAGGAATTTCAGCAGCCGAACTTCTGTCTTACTTCAAGATAAGCTTATCAACTGTAGCCTGAATCCATTCAACTCATAAGCAGATCAAAACTCATGTCATGCTGAACTGCTGTGCTGATTCCTGCTTCCTACTATTGCTTTACATGTCCATATGGTCCTAGTTGTTTGCCATCTTACAGTTATTTCGCAAGGTTTTTAGGAGACAGACTGTCTCTTGTATTCGTTCAGCACCTTGAGCAGTGAAGCCATGGATCCTGCCTGATGCCACCAAACGCTCGTGTAACGTAAATAATATGTAATGGAGTGAGAATAGGTGCTGGTCAGCCCTTGTAAATTTTTCTCTCTCCATCCGTTATGCACTTGATCTACGAAGAGTAGCTGCTTTGTTTGGCTTCTCATTTAACATGAAGAAACGCTCTGCGCTATTTATCACAGAGATTCAGAGGCATCTCGGAACACTATGCAGGAATCATGTATATCGTCCGGGCGTATCACTCACACGGCAGCACGGTGTGGCAGCTGCAGACTAAACAATGTCTTTAGGTTAAGGATTGATCAAGTGTCTGTGGAATTTCCATGCTCCCTGACGTGCCTTCCGGATTACACCACTTTCCAAACCGGTGGGATTTGGTGTCGGGGTGGATTCGGAGAACTTTTGGCAGTTAATTGTTTAAAAAAAAAAAAAACTAAAACCAAAACAGAATTGTGAAAGCAAATGTGAAATCTCTCTTTAGTCATCTCGTTCATTCTCTTCTCTGCCCGTTCACTGGATTTTGATCTTACAGGGGCTGTAAACTCCTAAGGGCTAGGACTGTCTTTCTGTTTCTGCCTGTACAATGAAAAGCATAAAAACATGTAAAAAGGTGCAAATGTTGCTACTGGCTGCGGCCACAGGCCGGTGTCTTACCCACAGCTAGACCTCATCCACTCGCCGCTGTGTCCGGCATCTCCCCCTCTTGTTGGCAAACACAGGACACTAGTCAATCACTACCGACTTTCCCAGAATATTTTCAAATAATTTCAGTTTATGAAATCATTGTTGATATGTTTTTCTTCTCTGAATTTGGTCGCTTTTTGAGTACACTTTTGAGAAAATGATCGTTATCAGAATAACAGAAGGTACAGGAGTTTCGCAATTTCTTAACAGTAGGAAACCCTTTGCTATTTGACTTTTCACTGTAATATGTTGGTAGAAATATGACTTCAGAATTAAATGCATGCCTCAGTGGTTCAGTTTATGCATTCATAATTATATTTACAATTAGAAATAATGCAATCAGGACTAAAATTTTTTTATTGGCTGAGTGCATAAAATGAGTTGGGGAAAAAATGTAGTTTTAAGCCATGCCTTCTTCCCCACAATTTAGGACCATTTAAGCTTCATCTCTGACATGCATTAGGAAAATACAGGCTAACGAAGTCCATATGGGGCTGTATCACAGCTAAAGATTGCTGAGTCCCTCACCACATTCCCTTTTGCACAGCAAAGCCTCAGATGCTGCGGACGCAATAACGGGATATAAAATCACTGCGGTGACTCCGCGCAGTTACCCCGTGCAATGGTTTCCTGTAAATATTTTAATTCCTTTATAACAGAAAAGCGAAGCTTTAAATGGAAAAGCGGATGGGGAGAGGGCACACGGCATCATGTAATTGAGAATTCCCGTGCCCTGCTAGGCAGGGTTAATGGGCATTGCCCTGCAGTAAACCGGCTCCTGTGAATCCTTGAAATGTCAAAGTGGTACAAAACAAGCCTGTGAACCGGGTCCTTCTGGTGCTAAATGCAGGCTGCAGGGCAGCTCTGCACCCAAATGCATCATTTGTAGACAGAGGATGTCATTTACGATTGCTTACCTCTCATTAAAACTAATCAGAATGGCTTTCTGTGAAAAATTGATTTTTAATTGGAAAAGTTAAATCTGTGAACGTGTTTTGTTTTTCCTTGCAAAGCTGGAAGCATTTCGCTGGGAACTGATGGAGAATCTCCTTGTTTGCTGATAGTTTCGAAAGTGCTGAATGACCTTTTTTTCCTTCAGTCTTTGGCCAAAATTAGCAATGACAAATATTCGTTCACATGCTTTGCACGGTGATTTTTGTCAGAAAAGTCATTTTCCATCAAAAATAAATTTCAAGAGATGTTTTCACATGCCAGATTGAGAAGGACATTAACGCTGGGATGCAAACAGGAGGGCAGACTCTTACAGTGGGCTTCCACACGTCTCCTGATACTTTTCAACAGGACTGTCACTAGCAGCACAAGGTGTAGCAATGTCAGTTTTAATTAAAACCTTTCGTTTTAGCCACTGCACAGAACAGCTGCAGCATAAACTGAGAAGCAAAGACACCACAACATGTACGAGTTCAGGTTTTGTTGAACACAAATAGGAGACAGAACCAATGTGAGCCCCACACCAAGCTGGTTCGTCTCATAAATTCTAGAAAATTTTGATGACTTCTCCCTGAGATATTCCACACAAACATTTGCTGATTTTCAAAGAACGCCAGCTAGAAAAACCTGCAGTGGGTTTTTTTTTCTCAAAAAGTAAAAGGCAAATAACTACTTTATGTGTAGATGTATGTATGAGTGGTTTCTACATCACTGCTAGATACCACTAAATAAGCAGCCCTCAGATTTGCCAAATCTAATTTAGTAACAGTTATAAATTTAAGCTTGCTCCCTGGACTTTCTAAAGAAAACAATACTTTTTGTAGTGTAAGTAGTAGCTGTTTACTGTTACCAACCACAGTCAAACTTCGAAGATGTTTAAGATGAAGGGGCTTTAGGTAACAAGTATCAAGTTCTTTTTGAATTTCAGTGTGACTGAAAGATTTGGTAATACAAAATCTTAAACCTCCATAAAAGGGTGGTCACTCTCTCTCTGTCCCTGAGCCTCAGGACTGCCCCATGTGCCACTGCTCATCCCTGCCTGACGATTTCACCTGCTGCTCCGACTCAGCTGCCACCGCTCCTTTGGGATGTTCAACCTGGTATTTTGAAGCAGTCAGTGTAGTTCTCCACATCTCTCAGCAGCAGAGCCACAAGAACGACTTGGGGTAAAAGCCAAGCCTGGGCTGAGAGGCTGACACACGTACATACGCTTCTGGAGGTGGCCTAGAAGAAAGCTGGACTTTTTACAAGGGTATGTAGTGATAGGACAAGGGGTAATGGCTTCAAACGAGAGGAAAGCAGGTTTCAATTAGGTATTAGGAAAAAAAAAATTCACTATGAGGGTTGTGAGGCACTGGAACAGGTTGTACAGAGAAGCTGTGGATGCTCCATCCCTGGAAGTGTTCAAGGCCAGGCTGGATGGGGCTTTGAGCAGCCTGGTCTAGCTGGAGGTGTCCCTGCCCAGGGCAGGGGGTGGAACTGGATGATCTTTAAGGTCCCTTCCAACCCGAACCATTGTGTGATTCTATGATGCACGCTGACCCACCACACAGGACAAATCTTGCCCAGAATTGGATGCCCGTTTGAGCATGTGGAGAATGAGCTGGATGAGCAGGTGTGATCATGAAGGACATAACTTATCTCCTTCCCACCATTAAAATGAGGCTGGGAGTATGTACCACAATCTCCCTAATCTCCTTGAGCACCCATTATTAAATAATTACTACAGGATATCATAAGCCAGCGTGTCTGATAGTCCTAGTCCTTATAAATGTGAGCTGCAGCTGTGGGAGCACAAGCAAGAACGGACTTTGAAACAGCGATGGGAGCGGAAAGCTGCCGTGGAGCAGCCAGACGGGCCTCACCGCAGCCTCCGAGCCCCACAGCCGAGCTGGCTGGGTCCTTCCCAGCCCCTTCCACCCAAAATCAGCGCAGAGAGCAAAGATGATTTACACAGGCGCGTTAACCGCAAACGGAGTAGGGAGCATCACAATGACTGCCCTGTCGTAAGCTGGAAATGCCCCGCGTGGGGAGTGGTGACAAGGACTTGAAAGTGGCAGCATCTTCTCTGGGGCTGAAGGAGGATGTGTGCCTCCACCTCGCTCCCACCGCCCAGTCCCCTGTGCCTCCGTCTCCTCTTACATGCCAAACGCAGGTAAACATATTCATCTCCAGGGAGGGGGAGACTGTTCATGAGATAATGATAGTCAAGTTATTTTAAACTGAAAAATTGCTAACTCTGGTGTGCAATGTGTTTTTCTTTCTTTGCTTCTTTTTCAGAGATGGTTTCTTTTCCTCTTTGTGAACATTCATAGAAACATTCTTGCAAGATGTGCATCTCATTTTCACGAGAATTTTATAAAAACCCCAGGGAACAGCAACTATATTACCTGAAGTTACCTTTATATCATAAGATATAGGTAGCAACTAGTCAAGAGACACAAAGGACCTTTGGAATTTAAACTTGTTAGGTGTTCTGCTTAATACAGCTGAGCAAGAATTTATGCTGGCACTGAAGTTTTCAGAGCTAGGCTGTGCTACTTAAACTGGAATTTCACACTAATGAGCCTAAAAGAAAATAATGTGTGGAAGGAGATTTCAAAGTATACTCAATTGTATCAGTCGTTCCGTATAAACAGAAAAAAAATTACAAATGCAACCAAATAGCACCCTCTCCCGGACACTGACACCCGTGCAAAACGCGTCTTCAAAACCAGGGATTTTGCAGCAGGTCGTAAGAGCTGTGCTGGTCCTAAAGGAGAAAGGGAGAGAAGGTAAGATGCTGTAGGCAATGTTTCACATCCCATTTTCCAAGAAAAACATAGAATATATTACTCTACTTTTATTTTTCGGTATTTTTTATAATAAATGATGAAAAATTAACAGAAACAGAGAGACAGTTTGCTCCAAAAGTAGATCCTAGTTATGAAAGGTTTATTTTCATCAGTTTTATCATTACTGAAAGACTATTCAGGTGGGTCACTCAACACATCTTGGGTTAATTTTTTGTATTCGATACAGATTTCATTTTTGTCATTTTCCAAGCTTATCATAAAGAGATAATTTTTTCCCCAAAATGTATTTTCAGAAAACAGTTTGTGGAGGTATGTTTTATTCTGTAGTTCTCTGCGAGCAAATATATTTTATGTATTTTATATTCTGCCTTCTTCAGGAAGATGCTTTTATGTTTCTGATTCTTGACTGAATAAATTTAATTCTTAAGTTCAGGTTTCCAATGCAATTTTAAAATTTGCTTTCAATGAATATTCTGCCACACTCTCTGAAACTCGTGAAGCCTGATAACAGATGAATGAATTTGTTCTAGGATTCCTGGAAAGCAAACAAATTTGACCATGAGGAATATTACCATGACAAAGATTTAATTGTAAAATGAAAATGAGTAGCAGTTGAAGTTCAGACAGCTTTTCCCTAGCTGTGATTTTTGCATGCAGATCTTATTCTAAAGCAACCTAAGATGTTACCCCCTCATGTTTGCTACCCTTTTCATGATCTTTTCAGTGCCTGAAAAAATAAAGTACCAACATCTTGTGACGTGAACACACAGCTAAAGCTTTCTTTCAGAAAGATTGTAATTATTTATTATTTTTTTTAAGTGGGTGCTACAGAGTTCAGGAATAGTAGCATTAAGTTGTGCTGCAACAGCAAAATACTTTTTTTTTTTTTTTTTAATTATATTACATCAGGACTGACCAAGCTTGACAATTAGAGATCAGCAGACAGAATTTTCTAGTGGGAATGTCCCCCAATACTTTGTAAAATAGCAATATATTTAATAGTTCAAATGCAGAGTTCTTTGCATGCTATTTCTGACAAAGAAGATCTGGAGTTATAGTTCTCCTCTGTGTCATGGTGGAGCTAATTAAAATTTGCACACCAAGTGTCTCATATACTTTGTTTATTATTCTAAGAATATCAAATGTTATCTAAAATAGCACGAAAAGAAACTCAACTCATGCTCACTTGAATAATCTCACTGAGCTCCGAATAGGACTTCTCTTGTGAGAAAAACCTGCAGTTGTCAGGAGCTGTAGCTCCAATGCCCAGGACACAATATTTAATAAATGATGTATAATTACACAACCCAAAAGGAATTTTCTTTTTATCTGTCAACAGCTAATCTAGCTGAAGAAATCTTTTAATTGAAAAGTTGGAGAGGTTTGATCTGTAATAGCCAAGATACAAGCAAAAGTCCTTCTTACTGTCATCTGACAAAAAAAAAACAAATCTTCTTTTATGGACCTTCGCACAAACCATGGTTGTGTGAAGAAGAAACCCGATAAAGGAGGTTTTGTGGCAAATTGATAGGCATTGCTTGTACTGAAAGTCAGCGGTCTTTTCTATATGCACAGACTTTGTGAAAGATGGTAAGATTTATAGAGAAAAACTGAAGGAAGAAGATTATTTTTGGTAAGCTTTGGAGTGTATGAATTAATAAATTCTAGTTGTCCTGGCTCTTAGGAATTGCATTCTGTCTAAATTTCAGTTTTGTTTTCTACTTTCCCTCCCCGGTAGAGTTGAACCTGGGAACAGCATCACTCAATGGCTCGTTAGTTTGATAAAGTGGCATAAGTGACTATAGCTACAACGGGTACTTCTAGCTCAGAAGCATTTATAGGTCTCGAGGGAATTCTGAAAAACACCAGAAAGTCTTTAGGTACTGAATCACAGGCAAGTATTTTGAATCTTTAATTTTTTTTATATATTCTTCCCTGTGAGAATGTCAGAACTAAAATATGGAATATGCTTTTCCCACTTGGTTTCTATAACTTGTAAAGCATTCAAAAGCTTCTAGAATAAAATTACCTCTATGCCCTGCTAGGGAGCAGGCAAAACTCCACCAAGTATCAGGGGAGTCCCTCTGCTGGTGTTGCTTTCCATCTTTAACCCAAATATAATAATAAAAATGACTAAATATTAGACTGGGGCTGTACAATCTTAGATCCAGCATTTATTTCTTATCATGTTTATCCCAGTGGAGTTTTACTCTACTTTTACATTTATACAAAATGTGATGAAATACATTCCACAAATTACCCAGTTTATTTTCAGGTGTGACATGCCCATCATCGTAATAATGTAAGTTGGTTTTAAAAGTTTGTTCAGATTATGATAGCAGCCAATTTGCATTTAGAAAAAAAAAAAAAAGAATTGAAATGTAAAGGAAAGAGGTAAGAGGTGCAGGAAGGATGGGAAGGTATGGCAGAGAAACAGTTTGCAAAGAAAGAAGTCAATTGTAGAGAATAGATTAAAAAAAAAAATTACAAATCTTAAAATCCAACAATTTTAGAATAGTTTAGGGATACTCCGGCAAAAATCTGAAGTCCACACAACTCTCAGGAAAAAAAGGGGCACAAAACATTTTCTTAAGGATAATCAGAGCCTGGTATCAGAACAGCATTTTTGTGCAGAAAACCCCAAGGCGCCGCAGCCCCCTGAACATCCAGCTGCGGCGGCAGCAGTAACGAAGCATCAGGTACGCGTCCGCTGATGGCCCTGGTCCCTAGCCCTTCGTACCGCCGGGCCTCCATCCCCGGATCTGTGCCAACCGGGGCTGCCAGGCAGCGGGTGAAGGACAATCTGTGCTGAGAAGCAACTGCAGATAATCAGAAATTCCCCACGAAACAGAATTCAATCTTGAAACAATATAGCTTAACTTTTCTAATCATAACCGTGTATTCTCCATTGTGTGAAAGACAATGAAGCATAGTTGCATGGTTAACCCCATAAAACCCTGAAAATTTCCCCGGTGTGGATTCGGGTCTGCTTTCTGGCAATGAATAATTAGGCATCTCAACATAAAAATACATTTCTATTTTGTTACGGTATACATTTAAGGTTTAATCACAGTTGTCAATGTGCTATTTCAGTGAATAATATATTCATATTGAATTATTTTACGGTTCATACAGCAGTAAGAAATATCTTAAAGTACTAACTGATTATTTAGGCTTTATTATAGAGGAAAGCAATGACATTGAAAATATTGTATAAATAGCAAATATATTAAACAGCAAAATCCCTACCTTGCATTATGAATTGAAATGACATTATTTTAAAACATTTGAAAGACATCATCATAATTACATGTTATCAACACAGAGACAGATTACCTATTATTTTAACATAATTAATTTGAGCTCAGTGCATTTATGTTGCTGTGTATGTCATTATCCATCAATATAATTATGAAATGCTAAAAATTGGATTTTGAATCTTCAAGTTATTTTAATTGGCTGGGTTTTTTCTCTCCATCCACCATTCGTCTCCATCCTCAGTGTCTGAAAATTTTAATTACAATTTACATTTCTTTTTTTGTCTGTCCCCTAGGCCACATTCCAATCTCACTTGTGATGTTTTCGCATAAGGGCCTTCAAGAGAGATAAGCTTTCCCTCTTCAGTGACCACAAGCTTATAACCAAGTTTATATTCTTTTCTTGCCATGTTGGGGGTTTTTTACATCTTATTAATATGTTCTCTTCATTTATACGTTTATACCTCTGGTTTCTATCTTCTCTTTTTTTCTCTTTTGAACCTATCGTCCTCCACCTATTGTGAAAGGCGAACTAAATAATAAACGGTATAATATTTTAAAGGGGTCTGTCTGTGTCGGGGTTTGTTCTCCTGTTGAGCTCAACTGATAACTCTCCTACCAGTACTTCAATAGGCTGGGTGGGATTTTTCCCCCTCTCTGCTTGCAGGGTAGGATACGTTGCCCCTGTGTGATCTCAGATGACGGGGGGGTAGATGGAAGCTCTGTACCAAGGTAAAAGTCTACACATTTCTTGTCATACATAAATGTCTGTCTCCGGGAAAGCACTGAGGCCACAGCTGTCCAACACAGCGCCCGGGAACGCCTGTCTCCAAGGCTCTGATGAGGCCTGACTTTTTTTATGCCTCTGTCTGATTTTTTTCTTTCTCTCTCATGATTGACATTTGTCTTTTCTGGGCCTTGTTTGCTTGCACTGCACTTGTAGGGAGCCTGAAGCGCTGCAGTATTTTCATTTCAGTCAGGTTAAGGGTGACGAAGATTACACATGCATACTGATTTATGCCTTAAAGGCTGGAAATAGTGTCAAGTGTGATCTCAGCAGAGCTCTGCTCGATGACTCAAGAGCTCGGTGCAGTGTTATACTCTCAGACATCAATCCTCATCCAGTGAAATGAAAACTCTCTCTGTCCAGAGCATCGTTCAATAAAGTCCTGATCTGTAAGTGTTATTAGTTATTAATAAGATAATAGTGATGTTTTCAATGCTCATGCCAAAGCCAGACTCGAGCCGTTGTCAGGCTAAGTACTGTTGAAACACAAAGCAGCGAGCAGTGCCAGCCTCAAAGAGCTTTCACTGTAAATGTGCACTCGATACCTGGTATCTCTGCAAGCCACGTTAGGTACACACTCGTCTGCTTCTGAGAACATTTCACTACAAAGGTCTTATGCAAAAAGGCAATATAAACATAAGTCCAATGTTTTTAAAGACAGGTCCTTACATATTTGGAAGCTTCTAAATAGCAGTGGATCTGAAGGTGGACAAAGACACGAGGCATTTTTTAAAACATTTTGAGCTCTGCATTACATTGACGTCAGTGCCAATTGACTGGTTTTTCTTCTTCTAACCATATATGTAAAACAAAGGCAAAAAAAAAAAAAAAACAGAGAGAGAGATTTGACAGCTAATATTCCCTGCATTGCAAGCTACTGGTTCTTCTTGTGCCAGTGCCTTTCTCTCTCTGGTTTTAACCATGTGCAGCTGCCCACACCTGAAAAACTCTTCCCAGCACAGACATTCTCAAAATTCGTATGTCCCTGTGAAAACTATTAATTTGGCCCCACCTCCTTTTCCCCAGATGAAAAAAGCCTGAAGGTTCCTAGCCAAGCTGTATTTGCAGAATGCTGGGAAATACCAGAGATGGGAAGAACGGCAGAGGAGCAGTCCAAGACTGAGCACTTTCCTTCCAATTGCCTTCAGCCCCTGCCAGCACAGGGAACTGAGCCGTTCAGTTTGCTACTGACCAAGCGCTTTTTGCAAGACGGCTGGAAGGAATGATGGAAGGGGTGGAGGGAATTCCTCTTTCAGATGCCAGTTGTAGCAGTACACTTAGCTCTGAATCTTGTCTTGTAAGTTAATTTCACACACCTCATTAATAGTGTCCAACTGAATAAGGCAGCAAATGTTTCTAAAAGAGCTGGTAACGCACCAGACATGAAACCATTCGTTCCTGATTCAGTAGTGCAACCTCAGAGCATCCCTGTATCAATTAAATATTGGTACCCCAACATCCAGTCTGAAAGAGCAAGCACATCAGTGAGTATGGCTACAATGCTCTTTCCCTACTGTATTTGTTTTGGCAGTCAAAACAGGGGCACGTACCCTGCCTAACAGTCATTACAGGTCCTTGGACAAGTGAAAATTCACTTTTAAGGAAACGCAATACTGATTCTTTTCTAATCAAGTCAAGCAGGCTTCTGTTCTAACGAAAAGGCATTAAACCAAGGGAGAAACAGATTTAAATAATGGAGTATGCTATATTCCAAAGCACACCTGTGACTGCAACTACGATTGGTGGATAGACAGACAGGCAGACACACTGTCAGCTTTGGAAATGGGTCATAGTGTTCTGGAAAAAACAGCAAAAAGAGTAAAAAGTCAGCTTTCAGTTCTACAGTTCTATCCATACTGTGGAAAAATAGATTCAGGTTGATTACTCTTACTCTGATTTAATTTCTTTTGGATATAGTCCCAAAACAGTCTCATTAGCACTAACCATATTCCTGTTTCTGTGCTCTGCTTTATAGGTACTGGTTGTATAACCATGCTAACATAAAACCATCTGTATTTCCAGAATCAATGGGAATTCCTTAATTTTTATTGGGGGAGGGGGGGATTTTGAATCAGTTTTGAAACTCTTAGTAATGTTTCACACTCAATATGCATCCCGTGGAGTTTATTTGGCTTCCTTCTTTGTTAGTATTTTAATGTGTTAATGAAATTTTTAATCTAAAATTGGATTAAAATATACCCGAGGTCTTGAAGCGAGATAAATATGATCCTTGCTACCAGCACTAAGATGTGCTATCAAACACAGCTAGCAGGTTCCAAAGGCCGGAACTAGGATTATCACCTTTTGTGTCTTATCTTGGCCCCCTAACAATCCCATGCCTGTGCTATATTGTTTTGCCAAAATGGGTCAACGGAAATGTCAAGCAGACACCAGTTTCCCAGGAAAATAAAACTTCAAGTGTAATATGAACTGGCATCTGAAATTCTGGGTACATTTACTGCATACACAAACTATTCTGCATTTAATGAACGCACAATTACATCCACACAACTATAAAACCATTCAGCAACAAAATCAGACTCGCAAGGAGAAAGCAGAATTAATAGTTTGTTTTCCCATTCATGTTCGTCCCCACTATATGATCTTCAGTTACTCATGTCAGTCCATTCTGCTCCCTCTGCTTTACCCCTCTATCACCAGGTGTTTCCTCCACTTTGCTGTGCTCTCCCCAAAGCACAGAATAAACACCGCTCCCTAAAACAAGTCTGAAGGCAGCGGGAGCCTGAACTAGATGCAAAGAGCGCATAGATGGAATGTGTCTGTCAGAGGCTTGAGCTGCCAAATGCTTGGTCTTTACTGATCACATGCAAATGGAGATTTTTTTGTATCTTGGTAAAATTCGAGTAGCAAAGGCATCTACCTGAACTAAAGGCCACCTGACTTCCAAATTTCCATTTTCTACTCCATGTGGGTATAATACTGAGGTTCAGGGCAAAGCACCTAACGTTCAGTGAGCTGGCACTCCAGAACGGCTCAGCCAGTTTGTTGCTGCAAAGCGCTAAATGCACTTGGCACAAAACACGTCAATCTCCCTTAAAAGAGATGTGTCACTTTACATAAAAGTTTTCTCCAACCCTAAACATGAGGAACGCTATCTGCCTGTAATGCACACCAAGGTCCACATCCAGAAACCCACTCAAACAACGGAGAGCTTTTCCAGTTTGCTTCAGTGGGCATCATTCTTATTTGGCACAAAAAATTACATGATCTTCGAGATTTGGGGTGCGTGTGACTGAAGAAAAGGCTTGTAGAAGACAAACGGTCTGTCAGACGAGAGGTCTTGAAGACAGGTAAAAAGAGCTGGAGTATCAGTGCGGTCTTCTGGCATTTATGCCCAGATTTCGCATGAAGACCAGCAATATGACGTAAAAGGCCAAATTTAAGGCTAACTTTCACTGCTTCTACTACCCCAACTTAATCCTCGTGTCGGCCCTAACTCCTTGCCAAACTCTCACAGACACTGGTAGACGAATTAAAGCTCTAACTCAAGATAAACACCTCTGGGGAAGAAGGGCCAAAGCCCGCACGAAGCCTTGGCCCCGCCACCACAGCCATGGCGTGGCCACCTCAGCCAAGGGGCAGCTCGCCCCTCACGGCACGCACAGCCCTTAATCCCGGCGGTTGGGCTTCTCAGGGACATTCCCGCATGGCGCCTGCCCGCGGGGCCGGTAGAAACGGGAGGCGCGGGTCGGCGGGAGCCCCCCCAGCCCTGCGCCAGGCAGGAGGTGAGGGCGGCCGCAGCCTCGCCGCGGCCACTGAGCATGCTCGGCTCCTCCGCATCCGCCCCTGCTCGGCGGCCGGCCGGCGCGGGGGGAGCGGCTCCCCGTCGGTAATAAGCCCCTTGCGGGTGGCGGAGGCGGCGTGCGGGGCTGGCTGCCGCCATGAACCCCGGCGGCGGCGGCGGGGGGGTGGCGCCGGCCTTTCCCGGCCCCGTGCAGTGTAAGTGCCGCTGCGCGCCGGCGGGGTATGCGCGCTCCGGGGCCCGCGCGGCGGAAGCCGAGTTGAGCCGGGGCCTGGGCAGGCCCCGAAANGTGTGTCAGTGTGAGCGGCTTCCGCCATTGCCGTTCCCTCGGGACGAGCTCTTGACCCTGCCGCTGTTTCCCCAGTCCCCGGCGGCACCACGGTGCTGGTGGAGCTCACCCCCGACATCCACATCTGTGGCATCTGCAAGCAGCAGTTCAATAACTTGGATGCCTTCGTGGGGCACAAGCAGAGCGGTTGCCAGCTGACTAGCGCGGCGGCCGGGGCCACCAGTACGGTCCAGTTTGTGTCGGAAGAAACGGTGCCGTCCACACAGGCGCAAACCACAACCAGGACCATCGCTTCGGAGACCCAAACCATCACAGGTATTTTGGTGTTAGGTACCAGGAGCCCGAAAGCACTCGGCTCCTGCGAAGTGGCAACGTTAGGTAGCCCTCTGCGCCTGTCCCCCCACCACACTAAGCTAACGTAACACTTTTCACATTAGTCACCACGTACCTGCAAGCAAAGGAAGAAAATAATTAAAAAAAAGTGATGTGCTGCCTTTTTGGTTTTTGGTATGATGGCAATTACTTAACTTGCATCTCCAATAGCAAATTCACTTACAGAATTGCTTAAGTGTTCTATAACCAACTTCTGCAAACTAATTAAAATTGTCAATACTTAAGGAAAATAATGCAATTACCATGCATTTTATTTTTTTAAGAGTGCTCTTGGTGAAAAACAGACACAGAATTGCTGTCGGGCACCAATCCAGGCCTTTTTATGTGAGAACGCTGCATTCCCTAACATTGCTCCCACAACTAATTGGCAGGAAAAATATTACTCAAAATTTCTGCCTATGCAAAGGCTCAAGTGAGGTCCTGATCATGCAGACATTGAAATAAAACCAGAATTTTGTTCCGTGTGTGAAGGTTTGCCCTTCTATATATAGTTTCATTTTATTTTGGTCTGGGACCTTACTAAAATCCAAATTATTTGACTTTAATTTGGACAGACAGATTAGAGCAGAGAATCTGGAAGAGCGGTGAAAACTGAATTCAGGGCTCACTTCCAGGAATTTTTGTATTATAATCCCTCAACTTGGTGTGGGTTTTGGATGAGTCATTTTTCTGCTGCATATTTACTCATCTTTAAAAGGAGGGCAGTTATATCCTTGTGCCCTTTAGAGGTATAGTGTTGTTTAATTGAATTAAAAGCTGCTACTTTGGCTGAGATAGTTTCACCTGTTATTCTTGTGAGTAACAAGCTAAAAACGGTATAGTTGGAAGAAGATGAACTTTTTTAACAGTTTAAAAAATAAAAATTGTTTACATGATGCCTTTTTTTGACAACATTTGTCGTATAAGTAAGCACAGTTTTTTCTCCTTTGGGTTGTAGCGCAGCCAGTGTTGAAAAACAAACATACCTTTATTAACGTAAGATGTGGGCAGGCATCAGAAGAAAACTGAATTTCTGAAGAAACCAAATGGTGCAGTCAGATAGGATTCAGAGGAAGACAAGTGGGCCTATGTAGGCTTGGACTAAGTTCATCAGGGTTCATCAGGTCTTGACAAAATTTTCACTAATAGCAGGATAGCAAGGCAGAGAAAAGTCTTTCTCCTTTCCCCCTCCCCTAGGTAAATAGGAAGCCAGAAGCAGGAATTTTGCTGGAAAAACAGAATACAGAAGTAATTAACGAAACTAGTAAATAAGCAGGTTTTTCTGATTGGAGAAGTTAATGTTCTCAAATTAAGCTATTTTGTGTGTTTAGTTTCTGCACCCGAGTTTGTTTTTGAGCATGGCTATCAAACGTACCTGCCCAGTGAGAGCAGTGAGCCTCCAACTGCTGCTGTCGTCTCTACACCACCAAAAGCACGTTCAAAAAAATCCAATTCCTCACTTACACAGAAGAAGCTAAACTGCTGCTATCCAGGTGAGATGTGGATTATACTTTCTTCCTTTTCCTTTTAAAATTGGTAGGTTGTATATAATGATAGGCACGGTAGCTCTGTCCTAAGCAGTTAAGACATGCAGAACCTGGAAGGCAACCTACTTCCTAAGGGTGTGATGTATTACCATTGATACCAGTAGTAGTTTTGCCATCGATTTCACATGTCCTTAGACGATGGTCCTATACTGTTGTGTATACTGGCAGTGCTGCAGTGAGTTTGTGTATAGACGTTGGCCTATGCCCACAGCTGTAGCAACGTAAGAGCAGAGTCTTGTTACCTTTCTGCAAACTGCCATTGTTGTACAGGAGAAATATGTGCATTTTGCATTATACGTTTTGTTGCTGGTCAGTTAACATTTTTATAAGGATGGATTGAACCAAAGTATTTGGAGATCTTAATGAGTAAAAACCATGGAATATGCAGAAAATGTGTGCATAGATGAGACAGAAAGGTAGATGAGAAAATGTGTGCAGAGATGAGACAGCAAGGTAGATGAGTAGTCATACTAATGGTAGCAGAAATCAGTGTCTCATTTTGCAAGCTTGCCTTCACTTGAAAGGCACATTTCAAATGCTCAGCATTCATTTCTGTGCCGTAAGACTCTAGCACTTTCCACTTGGACAGAATTCCTGAATGGTGAGCTGTTACCTGAGTTCCCAGTTGTGCTAGCTTGAAGTCATACATGGATTTAATTAGTTCCCTGTATACTGTAAAGAGCATCTCAAATCCAGGACAGAGATTCCAGAGAACTTCTTTGAAAGCTTACAGAAAACAATAATGTAGAGAATTACCTCCTAGGGGAAGCATTAGAAAACCAAACTTCATAGGTAAATCGGTCACTATTTTAAGTAGATGTGAATAAACAAGATAGGGAATTGATTTTCTGTTAATACTGAATTTTAAAGAGAATATTATTGAAAAGAAACATAATGCCCAGAATATGGTGGTATATTTTTATTATTTTCTTAACTTTTCCTTTAATGATCATAATCTTACCATTTTTAGGTTGCCAGTTCAAGACTTCCTATGGTATGAAGGATATGGAACGTCATCTACAAACACACACAGGTTTATATAGTTGCTATATATTATTTTTGGTTGGTTTCCTCCTCTTGGAAAAAGGTATTTTTGTACAAAATAATATATCTATAGATAAATTAGATAGAATTTACACATATGTCTGTACACTTTAGTATTGTAGTTCTCTGTGCCTGAGAACTTGCCCTTTTTGGGTAAGCCACGTCCTGCTATGGGCAGTACCACTCACAGCTGTGAAATGTGAACACTGTACATCGATTTAAGGCACAGTTAAATTTCTGAGGTGCAGACCCTGCGTTTATCAGGGTTAGTGTGCTGGTGGTGCGTAAACCTAGGTTGTTCTTCATGTGAAACAGTGATTCCAACATTTCACCTCCCTTCCCCCTAAGTTGTAATTTTTATAAAGGGAGAAAGTTCCAAAGGGTCTTCTAAAATTTTTGCACTCGTGCATGCAGCCTCCTGGAGCATAGAAGAGTCCTTAGCTGATAGGATGGCTGCGGAAATCCAACTTCTGAAAAGATCTTTTCTGCTGAAAAGATTTTGCATCCTTATGGTGCAGAAATTCTTGATGTGTTTACGTTCTTCTGTTTGTTTCAGGAGACAAGCCCCATAAATGTGAAGTTTGTAGCAAATGTTTTAGTCGAAAGGATAAGCTGAAGATGCATATGCGTTCTCATACTGGGGTGAAGCCTTACAAATGTAAACACTGTGACTATGCAGCTGCTGACAGCAGCAGTCTCAACAAGCACCAGCGCATTCACTCCAACGAGCGTCCTTTTAAATGCCAGATCTGCCCTTATGCAAGCCGCAACTCCAGCCAGCTAACTGTACATCTCAGATCCCACACAGGTAAGTTTATACTAAAATTTAGATCTGTAAAAGTTAAAGGTCATTGGGAAGTTTTTAAAAGGTACACAGGTGTCAAGCTGCCAGAAAGCACCTATTCACATTCTCCAAAGCACCTAGGCACACAGCTGCTGTGAATTTCTGGGGCACAGAATCTAATAGGGCAATACAGCTCTACTAAAAAAACCTGGAAGCAATCAAGACAGGTCTGACTCTGCTAGATTTTCTTCTGAATTGATTTTGAAACTATTAGATGTTCTTAAACCACTAGAATTGAAGGATCTAATTGATTGATTGCGTAAGAGCATCTAGGTTCCTATCTGTGTCTCGAATCTGGTCCACTATATTAGAAGTACTGAAATTATTTTATAATTGAACTAGTTATATCAGTGCAAACTTCAGCTGCATAATTTAATTTTTCTTGCATCAGTAAATTAGCAAGTAATTAGCAATTTAAGTTTCACTTTTTTTTGACATTTCTTCATGCCATCTTCCGTATGTAGACTGATGGATGTTAACAGTGTAGTATGAGCAGGCAGAACTATGTCTGCCCATATCGTTTTTGCTCTATGGATAGAAAGCTTTAGCCTCCAGGCTATAAACACTGTATCATTTTATATTTGCATTATTTGCCTAAGTTTCCTTTTAATCGGATTTTTCTTTTATAGATTGTTCCTAGAAGAGATTTGCTGTAAAGATAGTGCTGTACAGTTGTCTTTGTATGTTGTTTTTCACCTAATCCAGGGTACTGGATTAGATTCTGTGTTGTCTTTTATACATTTGATTAGTTCTGTGAATTTTAGCTGCAAGGTGGTTATGGTTCAGTGATTACTAGATTAGCTTTGAACCTATCCTACATCTGATTCTGAATTCGAGTACTAAACAACATTAGTTCAGATGTGTGCAAGATAGGATTTATTTTGAGTAGATAAAGGAAATAAATCCCTTGTGCATTGTGAAGGAGGGAAGGGTTAAACCAATCTGTCTGTGGCAGAAAAGAATCTTTTATACTTCACAAATCTGCTGTGATGGAAGAGGCAGGACTGTCAGGCAGCTGTTTTACAAGTTTCCCTCTTTCTGGTGCTATATGAGAAGATGTGACGGTCAGTCAAAATAGTGTGGGTTGTTATGAGAAGTCATCTGTTAGTATACACACTAGTCAGAATATGGCATTGTGTTTTACCCATGTCATATAAGAGCGTGCATACTTGTGCATTTATGTACTTGGGCAGATATGCTCTGAATTTGGCTGTGGGAGAACCTATGAATGCTCATGGTTCTCCTGTATTTCCAGTAGATTTAGATTTTTTTGTGGCAATAAATATTGCAATAGTTGGGAAGGGGTTTTAGGCTGCCTTCTTTTTGGCAGGTCAGCCTGTTGTATTGCAAGCAATTGAATTATGCTAAAATTCAGGTCTGTAGTTTTGTCTCTTCATTTCTCAAAATCCTCCTTTGTAGAAGGACTTCTTCTGATTCACTGAAAGGAGGTACAAGAATTTTGAAAGTAATCATTTCATCCTTCTTAGGTTACAAAGGTGTTATGCACACAGCCAATCTTAGGGGAAAAGTAAGTTATGTAGATTATATTGCTTACTGGAATTAAATTAGTCATTCTCTAGAAGGTGAGTGTAATCTTCATTGCTCAGTGTGAGATCATCTACATAGCATTACTTGGTGAACTAGTCATCTAAAGACCGGTTTCCTGTTAATCTGAGTAAAACTGCTCTTACAATTAATAATTCCAGGACCTTCACAGTAGACTTTTTCTTTTTTTTTAAGCTATATTCTGTCGCTGTCAATTATGTATGGACAGAAATGCAAAGAAATATAAGTAATGGACCACTCTTTAAATAAACAGAGCCAACATACTTTACTATATTGCTATATATTCAATGAAAGTACTAACTCGTTTTCATATATTGTGCTATCCTACATGTGAAAATTAAGTCATTGAAGTATGTACTGTGCCAAGTAGATAAAAATTCAGTAGCTGAGTGTGCAGCTGAGACTGTAAAATAAACTAGATGAACAAACAGTGCATCTTCATTAATAAAATCTGTTTAATATAGATAATACACCATATATATCAATTATTAAACAGATACATGGATTAGCACAGTAGGCCACAACTTGATTTGAAAAATATGCAGCTAAACCTATGACATATGTAGCTGGATAAGCAAATTATGCAAAATTATACAGCTATCACAAACTCTATAAAATATTAACTTAGAAAATAAATCAGCCATTTACAGTTTGATTATTAAAGAAGATAAATGCTTGCTGAACTAAGTACGCTTTCTTTTTCCTTCTCCCACTAAGGGTGTCTGAGAACTAATAACACAATTCTTCCACTTTTTCAAAATGGTTCCTACCTAAAGACTTCATGCTCAGGTACTTTAGAGAACTACATATTTAGATTTAAAGAAAAAATGAACAGTTGTTTAGTTGGGTTGGTAGATTTGCTTTGGATTTTTTTTAAATTGCTTCAGAACAGAGTCACTGGTCTTTATGCTGGAATTGATTATGGAGCTCAACAGAGCTACAGCTTAATTTGGTTATGCATGTTGTGACACAAGTGTGGAAATAAAGAAAATGCAAAATAGTGGTTTAGATACAGGCAATACAAATCGTTATTTGTGTAGGTAGTCTGACATAAATAGGCTTACAGAGATCTTGCAGATGACTCTGTTCATTTTTCATGCCTTATCAGTTAAGAATTTGACCTGACTTTCAACTACGTTGTTAGGTTTCTGGACTAGCATTGCTCTCAAAAAACAAACAGAAAAAAAGCCCACCATACACTTATGAGTATTTTATGCACCTGTTTGCACGAATGCAGACTGGTATTGCGTGAATACAAACTGATCCTAGATTTTCTTGAAGTGATCTGTGGAACATCATTAGGTGTGCTACATGGGGCACATCTCTCTTTCTTGGTTGCTGTAATGTCAGAAAAACAAAAGCTTGATGTTACTTCTCGATGTAAGCACCCTTCCCCAGAGTCACAGACTTGCATGCATGTTCTATTAGCCTCACATTTGTCTTTTCCAGTTGCATTTATGTACCTGTGATCCCTCTTTTTTTTTTTTCCTCTCCTGTCACTGTAGTGATGCTGTGGTTGTGCATTCATGTGCCACTGACCCACGTATGGACTTTTGTCCCTACCTCTCCCTGTGTTCTGGACAAGAGTTTCCATGGCCTTCCTGTACTAGCAATAGTTTTTGTGCTGCACCACATGAATTAGGCCAAAAAAGGAACTGGTCTTTCTTGTCAGCTGATCTAACTCAACTATATGGTTGAGCAGTAAAGCTGGTGCCCATTAAGCATCTGTTTCTGCAGTAGCCTACCATTTATCTAGGCTTACAGTTAACCTACAAGCCTCCCTGTAAATCTTCTAAACCCCGGAAGTGGATGTGTTTATGTTGTTTTCTTACACTTCAAAAATATAGCAGCTGTTAAAGTTACAGTGTTTATGTTTATTAATTTTAAACACTAGTTGAGATACACTGTTGCTAAAGAGGGACAAATGGGGAACTTCAGTCAATTCTCTGGAGCACACTGAACAGTTTTACACAGAAAGTGAACTAAAAATGGAGAATATCTAAAATGCAGACATGAAAAAGCAACAGATGTGGGCAGACATGCTTGTGGAGAGTTTGCACACAAGTATGCCAGACCAGGTGATAAATACTGTACCATTACAGTTCTCTCCCTCTTGAAAATATGTTGGGAGTTTACAGGTGCGTAGAACAAGTCAGCTGGACGTAATTCATTATAGCATTGGTGTCTCCAATGGATCTTGGTATCTCATGTGTAATTTGAGCTGTGGTTTTTCTTGACAGGAGATGCTCCATTCCAATGTCAGATGTGTCCTGCTAAATTTAAAATCAACTCAGACTTGAAGAGGCACATGCGCGTGCATTCTGGTGAGAAACCTTACAAATGCGAGTTCTGTGAGGTCCGGTGTGCCATGAAAGGAAATTTGAAATCACATATTCGTATCAAGCACAGCATGGAAAATACGCTCAAGTGTCCAGAGTGTGAGTTCCAGTGTGGAAACAAAACAAGCCTTCGGCACCACATCAGAACTCATCAGCCTGAACAACCAGTGAAGTGCTCAGAGTGCAACTACTCTTGCTCCAACAAGACAGCTCTGAAGGTGCACGAGCGAATTCACTGCAAAGATCGTCCTTTCAAATGTGAATTCTGCAGCTTTGATACCAAGCAGCGGAGCAATCTGACAACGCATGTGAGGAAAGCTCATGGTGACAAAGTCAAGACCAAGAAGCAAACTATGGAGAAGAAGGAAGGAGATAGGCCAAAGCAAGGTGGCTCCAGGCAAGTTGCCAAACTGGATGCCAAGAAAGCATTTAAGTGTGACCTCTGTGACGCTTCCTTTGTCCGAGAAGATTCTCTCAGGAGTCATAAGAAGCAGCACAGCATGTACAATGGATCTAAAAATAACGAACTGGCTGTTCTGCAGCTCCAGATGGATCCCAGTCGGCAGACCGGTGCCCCAATTACTGTCAGCCACCTCCAGGTCCCACTTCAGGCTGCTCAGGTTTCTCCGTACAATGAGGGAAGGGTCAAGATCATTGTGGGTCACCAGGTCCCTCAGACTAACAGTATCGTTCAAGCTGCATCAGTGAATGTTGTGCCTCCTACGTTAGTTACCCAAAATCAGGAAGACCTTTCGGCCAACAGCCGCTTGCAGCTGCTGGGCCAAGTCAGTTTGTTGGCACCACCTCCACCTCCCATATCTCAGAGCGAAGCAGGGCCTGTGGCACAGCCAGCAGTTCTTCTCACAACCCATGACCAAAGTGATGGAAGCGCTTTACATCAAACTCTGATTCCTGCTGCTCCCGTCAGCAGTCACGAGGCTTCAGCAAACCAAGCTTTCATCACCAGCTCTGGAATCAGCTGCTCTGACTTAGAAGGTCTTAATGCTTTGATACAAGAGGGAGCAACAGAAGTGACTGTGGTTAGTGATGGAGGTCAGAGTATAACGGTGTCCACTTCAGCTCCCCCTCCTCCTATCTTTTCTTCATCCTCTCACACAGAAGCCCCTAAGCAGACCTATTCTATCATTCAAAGTGGAGCCCATACGGCTTTGCTGTGTCCAGCAGACTCCATTCCGGATTAGTCGCAGAGTGCTATTACTAAACAAATTTCAATCTCAGAGGCAGTGCTGAATTCAGCAGAAATGCACAGGACATCAGTGAATGCAGGATTTGTCCTACAAAGCCAAATACCTTTCACTTACACGTTTTACTTGTCTGTACGTGGAAGCCTACATCTTGTATGTGAGAAAGAGGATGTGTATATTTATGTGCCTCTGTTGAAATCGGAGGCTGTGTTCTGTGTAAAATCTGAGCATGGAAGCAACTGTTCACAATTTCACCAAGCAGTAAGCTTCCCAGAACACGATTCTTATATTGTGCTGGCTAAAATAAGAAAGCCTCACCTTATGATGAATTACCTTCACAGTAGACTTGTTCTTTTATGCACACACAAAAAGGTAATAGTCCAAGCCATTCTGAAGTATATTTTTAAGCGAAGTCTATTTCAATTACATGCTATGTATGCATTAACTGCACCTGGCTGATTGTTGATCTGTAAGAAATATCTACTACTGGGTCTAATGGAGCCCTAGTGACGTTTAAGGGGGCTGTTCCTTAGTATCTGTAGAAGTTGCTAGCACCTGGCACTGAAGCTGGAGATGCTTGTGCAGAAGACCAGGTGATCGGTTTTAGAAAACAAAAGAATTTTGTCCGTCCAGCAGTAATAGCTAACTTTGTTAGCAAGAACACTATTGCAAATTACATATATGGCACAGTGATCTCTGTCAGAGGCACCTGTATTTTAAACACAAAACAACTGCAAATATATTTTTTACAAACACTACGTAAAGTTTTGTTTTAATTTTGATGCTGCCTGTTTGTAGTTGCATGGGTGGTAAAAGTGCATTACATTTTGTCTTTCTTCAGGTTAAAGGGGAAAAAGGAAAAGGTGGAATTAATTCCATTTAAAATAAAAAGTTCTGGTCTGAAACTAGCATAAATTCAGATTGGATCACAATGAGGTAGCAATTTACCGTTATATGGTGCGTATTTCTATAATGAATGACTTCTAGGCCGTATTTTGAACTATGCAGTATTATAGTCCTATCTGGTGAACATTCCTGTAGAGGTAAGTAATAATATCTTCACTACCAAACTATCTGGTTAAAGAATAGACTCTCAACTTGGGAAAACAGACAGTTCTGTACATGCCTGGATCTGCAAAAATTGGAGATCATTTCACAGCCAGGCAGCATCCCAAGGACAATTGCTAATGTACAGGAAGCCTGAAAAGAGACTGTTATCAAAACTAGCTCTGAGATTCCCTCCTGGGGAATCAAAGTCAAGTTAAATTTCACAGTATTTGCTAGCGGAAGACGTTGAATGATTGCTTTATGTGCTAGAAACATACTTGGAAGACTTATAACGATCAGATAATTAGGACCACTTTCTGAACCAGCCTCATGTTCGAAATTTTTAGATTGTACAGCCTTCATTTGGGAGGGTGGGGGGAGTGTGCTCCCCACTCCTTCCATCTGTGATACGTACTCTATGTACGGTGCAAGGCTTCCTGCTTTACAATGAGTAGGAAAATGCAGTCGTTACTCACAAGTTCAGTCATACAGGTTGTTCTTTAAAATACGATGTTGTTGTTGAAATGAGGGTTGTTTAAGTTTGACTGCTCCAGTATCGCTGTATTCATTACTTATGGAAAATGGTATTTTTGAAGATCCCTATCTCTTCTGCCTTTCTAATCCTTCACTCTAAATTAATATTCTCTTAAAACATAAAACCCTTCCAAATAATCTCTGTTTTAAAATCCGGGTTTTGATTTGAACTGTCTAACAGTGTGCCTGACACCTCCTGACTGTGGATGTCAGACAAGACCACGCCCCAGTTAAAAGGAGAAACTTCATAAAAGGTATTATTTAAGACTCGTTTCCTAGGCCCATGCTGCACTGAAATATGAAGCAAAAGTTCTAAGTTCACTGACACTTGTATTTCAGGGTTTATTATTTCCTATATTTGTTTTCCAACTTTTCTGGGGATGCAGGTTTGTCACCAGTTAATTACCTATTCCCTACAGAAAAGAGATTTAAGGAACTGAGAAGACTCAGTTCCAAGTCATCGAGCACACCTATTTTTATATAAATTAGAAGTAGGCGGGAGGTTTTTACTACATTAGATCACTGCAGAACACTCATTTAGAACAATAAATTGAAAGCCTAGATACTTTGAATTTTAACACTGGCATTGCTGGTTTGTGGCTCTCCAGTCATGTTTCCTTATTGTGTCTATAGCACAGACCTGACCGTTGTATTTCAACTGTGTTGATACTACTTATAAAGCACTTGGAAGATAAAAAGCATCACAGGTACGTGCTTGATCTTATTATGTGTGGTCCCTGATATCCAGGTTGTTAATGATCACTGGAGCAGCATAGATCAAACACTTGGTTATCTTTGAATTATAAAGTGTGTCATAGTACCAGTTCTTCACTATTAACCCATCTCCAAAGTACGTGTACATACGTGCATGATCTTTAATATCTTTATCAATGATCTGGACGAGGAGATCGAATGCACCCTCAGTAAGTTTGCAGATGACACTGAACCAGGCGGGAGTGTTGATCTGCTGGAGGGNGATATCAGGAAACATTTTTACACTGAAAGGGTTATTAAACATTGGAAGAGGCTGCCCAGGGAGGTGGTGGATTCCCCATCCCTGGAGGTGTTTAAGAAAAGGGTCGATGTGGTACTGAGGGACATGGTTTAGAAGGGGTTTTTGTCAGGGTGGGTTAATGGTTGGACTTGATGATCTTAAAGGTCCCTTCCAACCTCACCCATTCTATGATCTATACCATCAGGCTGTGTATAGTGTTTCTGTGCACTGGTACAATAGATATTGTAAACACTAGTGAAAGATGGGGCACTTTCAGTCTTGTAACAGTAAATACACATTTTTTCATCCAGTTTACGGTGGTTCTAGGCAGTGTGCAGCCCTGGGGTTGCAGGGGAGGAGGAGGAGGTGCTGGTGGAAACGTGCTGTTCGGTTTAGAGCTGGTGGCTGCCCATCGCTACAGAAGGAGTGGTACCCTTATTCAGTGACAGTTTGGAGGGAGTTAGACTAGCTGCTGATAGCAAGCTTTCAGGTATAGAAAGTGATACCAAACCTGAAAACTTGTAAGTGGGAATGCATCACAGTTTAGCAATTAAAAAAGTAACGTTAATGTTCGTGTACTCGTTGGTATAAATGAGCTCTGCAGTTTCATGAGCATGAAGTATTTTGTGTCATCTACAGATGGTGCTAGAGATCCAGATAAAAATTTTGTG
Source organism: Rhinoptilus africanus (assembly GCA_013400135.1). Lineage (NCBI taxonomy): Eukaryota > Metazoa > Chordata > Aves > Charadriiformes > Glareolidae > Rhinoptilus > Rhinoptilus africanus. Next base: position 1,255,727 of record VXBO01003384.1, read on the forward strand.
TGGCCTGTTCTGCCCGATGGTGTTAAACGGCTCCCTGCTTTTAACTCTTTCCCGCGTAAAAACATTTCAAAATCCACTTTTATAAGAAGTTACAAAAATGTTTAGCTGTAAAAATCTTACTTTCATTTAAGATTTAAAAAAAAAAAACAACCAACAACAACAAATAAAACAGAAACATCCAGAGTTTTCTACTGTTAAGATCCAATGAAGCAGATTTATGACCACAACTTAATCTCACAATTTACATTAAACTGATCATTTTTTACTCCTTGTTAAATAACTTTAATTTGTACACAGTTTGCGGCTGCGAAATTATCGTGCACTACAAGAATGATACAAAATGGGAGATTTTTTTCACAAGGCTGATGGTTTGAATTGCAATTTATCTCTGTTTGTACTTGGCCAACAGACCTGCACCCAGGGGATGCACCACCGCGTCCAGGAATCTCATGTTCAATCTAATGTCACACTTAACGCCACACAGCTCTGTTATCTGCATTTCAGTTTCACAAAAAGGCTTGTTTACCTTCTAAAATAGGAAACCAGTAGACTTGTCATATTGTAAAGACTAACCTTCATTCTGGTCCTGTGTGTGCCTCTAAGATAAACAGGAAAGATAACAAAATGGTGTGAATGAATAGACAAAGCTTAGGGCTGCTTCTTCAACATTGTTTAGCTGATTGCATCATGTTTAAGTGAACAATCTAGAGACTTCTTTCCTCCACCCTAAGGAGAAAAAAAAGCTGATAACCAAGGCTAACATGGGGGCAAATTTTTTTTTTTTTTCAGTTTTCTGTTCCAATATTTTGGCTTTATGTCAGTGTATGACAGTAATGGTCTTTGTGGTTTGGAGCTGGCAGAAGCAGATTGTTTTAATCTCTGATACTCGTTTAATACATTCTTCATGTTATCAACAGAACTGTCCCCTGAGAGAGCGTGGTAATTCATAACAAGTGGCTCTTGTAGAGCTTGCTTGCTCTCAGGCACGTGGTAAATAAATCGTACACCTTCCTAGAGTTCTGCCATAGCTTCAGAGCTCTGTAGCAAGTTGTCTCTTTCCAGGAGAAAATATTGGGATGGATTTTGTACCTCTTGCCTGGGGATGTCCAAGCCGTCCCTGGCAGGCACCGAGCCCGCGGTGCATCTGTGGCACAGAGGGAGCAAATCTGGGCTGGGAACGCTTCCCGCTTCTGCTCGCCCGTTACAAAATGGATGATGTTTACACTGCGTTGCACTGAACTGGCTCTTAGAGGGAAATGTAAAGCTAAATATTCCACGGTTATCTTCTTTCAACACGTTTATTGCAGGTTGCGCTCTCTGCATGGGCTTGTGATTTTTATGCAATTCGCTTGTGGAGTCCCATTTACGAGTTAGTGTGCTACAGTCCTCCCTCTCCTGTGACGATGAATCGCTATGGCTGCCTAAAGAAATGGGGTTAAACAGAGCAAGAAGGTTGGCCAGAACACTAAGCAAGCAGTGGTGCGTAGCCTGTGTGCATTCCATATGGAACTACCCCCTGCTCTTGCCTCCAACTTTTTTTGATGATGTTGTTGTTACTCCATGACGCTGCTTTTTAAAACCAGACCCAAGTATCACATGAGCAGAGGCTTATCCTCTGCAAGACCTACTAGAATGTGCTTTTTTCTCTGTTTTTGTGAGGTAGAAACATGACACAGGGGGAAAAAAAAAAATCCAAAGTCCAAAGAAAACTTTGTCTTCAACACCTTTAATTGTGTTCTGGGGTGGCAGCTATCTGCGTCGGCTCCTGCACAGTGTCCCCAGAAAGACGCAGTGTTGAGTGTGGACAATAAACCAGCAGCAGTCTGGATTAAACCCTCTATCAGTGTTGCTACTATCTTTTATGTGGTTTTGATAAACGCTTTAACTGTCATTTGCATCAAAATGGCAGATTCCTGCTCAAAACCAGCATCAATTTGTCCTGTGCACAGGGGGGGTTACTGACTCTGCAGATGCACCAGGAAACACTCCTGGATGAGTGAATGGGATCAAGTCCTCACGTGAGATGAGACCCAAAAGCAAGCAGAACTTGGCTCTAAGCTAGGTCCTTTGGGATTTGGGGGAAAACCGAACTTATATTGAATACGCATGGTTTTTTCAATTAAAAAAATTAGAGTATTTCCCAATCATTTGAGCAGACCTATTTATTGCTATTATGATCTGGCTGTGCTGGAAAGTACCTTCTGTTGTGGGGTTTTAAATTGTTCTTTAAAATGTTAGAAGCATGCCAAGACATTTTTCTCTAGATTACAAACAACTGGGGAAAGGCTTCTTTTGTACATATATTTATATATTCTGTATTTCTGATTCTTTATTTATTTGCGTTTGCAGTGAAAATATATTCAGTCATCCTTCTTGGCACATGATGCTCTGATATCTGTAAAAATATTTGCTATGTCCTCAATGGAAAGGCTTCTGTCCTAGAATTTCAGGAATATTGACTGGATACTCTAATGGCCTTTTACATCTCTAGTTGGAAAATCTTTAGCCTTGTTATTTAAATTTTAAGAAGGGAAGCCAGTGTTGTTTGGAGAAACTGATGTCTCCTGTCACTTATCCTGATGACCTTTCATAAGGTGATAAAGGTTTCTATAGTGACCTGAGGAAATAATGTCTCAGGTATCATTGTGAATTAAAAGCCTGCAGCAAGAAAAGCTTTCTTTTCTCTCTCAGGTATCCAGTTCTGCCTTTTGTCTTTATTCCAGTTGCTAGACACGGAGGAGGACTCATAAAACATACAGTATTTGGTTACACGTCTGTCTTTCATCTTTTAGAGACTTCACAATGTTGTAGGGAAGTAAAAAAAGTCCATGGCAAAGCAAAGTTGGGGTTTTCTTTAATGCTATATACCATTGGAGTAATAAAAAAGATGTATGTTCAGAGTCTGCTGCTGTGATGCCACTGAATTCTGTCACCTGTGATACCAGATAATTTGTTCCATAAGCTTCAGGAGTTGGGTTTGCCTCTATAAAACACAGGAATTGTGTATTATTACAGATACAGAGTGCTGTGAGGATTGCTCCGAGTTCCTAGTTTCAGACTTCATGTAAGCTTCTTTTAATGTCTGAAAGCAAAAAGTGTCTTGGTTAATGATGAGAGTGAGTGAATTTTGTAGTTAAAAGCTTAACATTGTCTTGGAAATAACTATCTGGGGACCTTTTTTTTCTTTTTGCTTTCTTAAGGATACAAGGATGCATATATGCCACCTTGTCCTCCTAGAAACAACAAGTTATGACACAAACCTTTCAATGTATCAAACCTGATGCGACAGACACCTAAAACAAAGCTTGGAGAGACCTGCACCATTTTCAGCTTGAGTTTCTCATGGATACCATTCAAAATGAAGGACAGCTGTTAAAGTGCTACCTGTATAGGCAGCCTGTGGAAATAAATGCTGGCCCTACACAGCAGACTTACCTTGGGTATCTCTGTTGGTCAGAGCCGTTTTGACAATTTTCTAGTGTTTTTCTTTTGATCACCAAATGGAAGTGTACCAAGACTGGGAACCCATGGGCCAGTTGTGGCAGAGCAAGGTCATCAGTGCCGGTCAGCCAAGTTCCCTGTGGGAATGTCAGTCTCTGAAATAACATATCCATCTATGACCTTTTCTTAAAACAGTTCACAACTTCATACTTCCAAAGTGGCTCCACTTACTGTTGCTGGGCATATCTAATTATTATATGAGAAGTATGTATTTTCGCTGGAGTAGGGCTGCTGAATTCCCCACCTGGAGAAGGTGACGTGCACCTCAGAAGTGTACTGTGAGGATGAGAATAACTTGGATACCTCAGTGATGAGCGAGATGCAAATACCTAGATAGATACTGGAGATAGTCACATCTCATGATGGCCTAAAGGAAAATTTGAAAGAACAGGAATGCATAAAGCTAAACTGCATAATGCATAGCAGTCATAATTAATAGATTAAAGTTCTTTGTGAGACAAGCATTTTTTATTCTAATAAAGGAAAGGAACTATAAATGGTGACATAGCTGTAGAAAATCAACAATGTAAAATGCCATGTTAAAGTAGTAAAGCTAAAGAGGTGATAAAAATGCACCTTGTTTTGAATTTTTTACAAGGCTGATGTAAGGTTTATTATCTTAAACAGTAGCACTTTCCCTCATCTCCAGGCATATTGGATCATTCTGTTTCTCTAAGCATTTAGAGTTGTTGGGCGATTATGAAAAAGTTGCCGATCCTTGCTTCTAAAAAGTTGGGAATTTCTTATGTGAATCAATTAGTCTAAACAAAGTTAAATTTTGCTTTTGTTGTAAAATCATGTAGATCAGCCATTGATATAACTTTAATTGGATAGGGATGGTCATGATTTTTTTTTTCTTTAAAAAAAAAAAAAGCCTGCCAGCAAAATTGCTTTTTGGTGATGACTCTGCTTGAAAAGTGCTCTGCAGGGGCCCATTCCCAATTGATTATCTTTCACAGCTAATAGCTTCAAAGGCTATTTCGTGGACAGTCCAGTTTTACATTTAAATGTAAATCTTGATAGCCTTGACAGACTGATGATCAGAAAAAAGGGAGGTAAAAACAGTGAAATAAATGTACAGCTGGTATAACTTTCACCAGCTCCTCCAGGGGCAATTGTAGTAAGATTAAAATGGTTACAGTTTGACAAAGCTCTTTAGAGTGGATGATGAGTGAAAACTTTCCTCAAAAGATCGAACATTAATAAGTTGCTAAATAGCGTGTCAGCCTTAAAAGTTCAATATGGTGTCAGTGGCTCCCACTTGTGCTTCATTTGGGTTCAGGAGTAAAGTTCAAAGCACTGAAGGCACCAGGGTAAAGCCAGTCTTTTGATGAGGCTACAGCAGAGACGTTCTCTGGAAAACCAAGTTCACATTTGCAGCAAAATCCTCGTTGTAGGCCGGGTAGCATCGGTGTGAGAAGACGTGTTGGTTGTCCACCAGTATCCTATGGCATGGGAGCGGTGCCATGGCTCCCCCTGGGACCGGGATGGTTGATGGTTCTACCTTTTGGGCACAGGAGCAGGAGCTGCGCTGGCCCTGGGTCTCTCTGTGTGGACGGGTGAAGGTGGAGTCTGGGTTTTCACAGACCTTGTAAGAATCACAAAATTGACATGAAGATAAAGCAAATTAGGATGGCAGAAGCCAGGTGCTCTGCCAACATGCCAGGTGCCCCATGCCCTTTGTGAGCTGGCTGGGATTTTGGCATGGTGAGGGGGTAGAGGCTTCAACCTACCAACCTACGGTTCATCTTGGAAACCGAGGAGGCAACAAAAGGACATTGAGGATTGCGTAGTTGAGGACTCCTTCAGCAATGATGTGCTTGTCATCTTTGCTGTAGAATAACTGAATTGCAGCAACCTGGAGGACCCTGCAGAGGTAGCCCACATGCTTTGCCATTGCCATTTTGCCGCTTTCACCCTTTCCTTGAGCCTTATCCTTTCCTCACATGTTCCCATCAGACCACAGCATCTTTGTTGGCTTTGTTGTCTGACCTGCTCGGAACTCTTCCAGTCACTGGCCATGACATATTCACATGCCTACCACACCGCGTTGAGAGAGGAAAGTAGTTATTGAGGATGGAGCAAGCAGTTAATGCCATTCTATCGGCAGGCACCCTGGCGAAAGGCTCTTCACAACAGAAAACTACTGAAATAAAACGCTGTCCAAAAGTAACTCAAGTTTCTTACTTAATTACCATCTTGTTTAATTTGTGATGTGCTCCAGGACTGCTCACATAGCAACAGCTACGTGTGGTTTTGAGGTGGTTCATTGTGTGAGTCAGCGACGAGTCCTTGACCACCAGAACTACCTACAGGGTTACAGATGGAACCGCTGCTCTGGCCCGTTAGCCAACCTCGCCATCGCCTCCCCATGCTTACAGAAAGTGCTCTGAAGCTGTGGTCGCCGAGTAGTGCTACCTCTCTGTCTCACTCACAAATACGCTGTAGAAGAGCTGTAATCTCCGACTGAGCCGCTGACCACTGCTGAGCATCAGTGTGAGTGCTGCTGGTCCCCGTGCTTCCACAGCCCACGGGAGGAAAGGTGGACAAGGAATTCCTCATCCCCAAAACATCTCAACAACTAGGAGTAGGTGCCTGTTTCTCGTTTTTAATCTTTGTTGCCGCAGAAACTCAGCCACAGACACTCACTGTTTATTTTCCTCTACATAGTCCTCAAGTGTCCAAACACTCAGCCACTGTCCAGCATTTTCCAGACTTTCAAACGAAGGAAAAATAAGGGATAAAAAGGAAAAATGCTCAGTATAGAAGCCGTTGAAACACAGGAGCACAAGGCAGGAGAATGTCTTATCTCAAAGGAAAATATGAAGGTAAAGAATTAGGGATACTTGGTGATGAAGAGATAGTAGAAAAGGTGTTTATTCTGAGCAAGGGCCACCACAAGGGATTGGCACTCTGCAAAAAAACCCGTCCCTTGTGCTCTATTTGCTTTTTCATACTAGTTTCTGAAATCATCTATATAAGGTCTCTGGACTCGAGATGGTTCGTACCACCGCAGCTAAAATAACGCCTGGCACAGCTCGTCCATGTGCAGGAATGAAACCAGCAGCCTGGTAGGAACCGAACCTGGCTGTTGTCAACAGCCCAGCCCTGGAGCTGGTCAGCCACACTCCGTGCCAGCGTGAGGGACCAAGCGCTGCCCGTCAGCCTCTGGGCATTGAGCTAAAGCCACGGTGTTTCAGATAAGGAAGGAGAGGGGGGCAGACCTTGTGCTCCTCTCAATGACAAGTCCTTTGCAGGAAGAGAATGCTTTTGTTTAAATTAGGTTTAAATTCCACTCCAGTGGCACAATATTCCTGTGTAATAGAGTAAAGGTCATCTAAGCCTATCTTTGTCTTTTTTCTTCTTCTTTCTTGTCTTTTTTTCTTTTTTTTTTCTTTTTTTTTTTTTTGACTTCTACAGCTCTATAAATCCTCAGCAATAAATCCCAAAGTCCCTTAGGAGTGCTGAGTAGCGCATTGACCATAGTAAAACGGTATCAAACCCGGGTAAAAGCCCACCTGCTTTTTAGCTGTCCTAAAGGGCAGGACCATGAATTAAAAATGATGCCCCCCTCCTGGTGAAAATGTATCCTCCTTCCAATATAAAATTAAGAAAAGTGCACAAAGCGTGTTTAACAAGAGTGGATATGTACCCACACCTCCTTCCCCTGCTGGATTCACTCCCCGGATTTTTATTTACTTGGGATGTACAAAGCCAAAGAGCCAACAGATCCAGAAGCCTCACCTAACCAGCTACAGCACTGAAAGGGCAAAAAATGAAAAGGCTTGTGCCATGAGAGAACTCAAGCTGCGGGGATTTTTTTGAGCCCGACCCCCTCCAGGCGCTGTAGCAGTAAATGTCCCTGGTGTCGGGGAGCAGCCGGCAGATGGGCAGGACCTGGCAGCAGGGAGGAGCGGGGGATTCCTGGCACAGGGGCTGGGTGCCGGATTTTTTTGGTGGAAACCCCTCTGTGCGGAGACAGTGACCCAGGGACGAAAACCCAGCTGGCTCTTTGCAGAGTCACTGAACACTAGCCAGTACAGAGCAGTTGCGGCAAAGTATTTAAATTTGAATTAATCCTCTTTTCCTCCCCATGGAGATAAGTCTTTAATAATAAATCCAGCTATCAATCCAGTTTATATGAAAAGGTAGGATCTGTAAAATCCATGTGCAGAAATACAAAGTTCTGTCTATATTCCGCTCTGAATATTGGCCACTGAATTTTGTAGGAATCTTTCCATTGACTTCACCGGGCTTTTTGTTAGATCCCTAGTTAAAATATGCTTGGTCATATGACTGGTACAGAAACTAGAAACTAGCAGTAATACAAAAGAAAACAGAAAAATAAGTTTGCTTTGCTTGTTCTTGTACCTTTTTGACATGCCAGTTTCCTGGTCTGGGATAGATTTTCAAATATTTGTTTCACATGCATGCATAATTGGTCTATTTGCATGTGCAAATTTCTATTATTTGCCATGCATCTGCACATTCCATTGTATACATTCATTTTTTGCATTTGTTAAACAGAAATACTTCACGTTTGGAGGAAAACTAGACTCCACACACAATTATTCTATTTACTGTGATAGCTGAGAGCAAGGATTGAAAACCAAACAAAAATAAACAAGCACACTCACCATTAGACCGTTATTAATTCATGTAGAAAATCAAGTTCATCCAAAGTGTCTCCATTCTCTACCTATCCATGTTATAAAGATGTTAATTTCTTTAAATCACAAATACTATCATTATTTTAGTTCATAGAGATTGTGCCATAAACTTAAGAATATTCCTCTCTCTCTTTCTTTGTTGTTATTAGGTCAAAACCATTGCAAAATGGTTTGGGGGACTTGCCAAAAACTTAATCCCTATTCCTTTTCATTTTAAAGAGGCTTCATTTAAACATTGCATATAATTTTCCGTGTTCACGCTTGGTAAAAATCTGGGTGTTCACAAATTTTCTGCGACCCCTGTCCTGCTGCTTTGAGCTAGTTTGTCTGAAGGAAGAAGGTATCGCTACGGTAATTGAGAGCAGTTTGGCAGCGAGGGGCTAGTTAGCATTGCTGATGAGTTATGCCATCAATACCAAACCGATTTCCAAGATAAATGCCACACTGAGGCATAACAAAGCACAAGTTATGGCCAACTGTCTGCAGAGGTGATCATCTTACAGTGATAATACAGCTTAAAGTTGCTTTTATCACTATCCTGGTGATGCATTTATTGTGTTTTTTTGGAAAGAAAAAGATTAAATTAAGAAGACAGTGTGCTGTTATCAGCTGAATTCTTTAGTTCAGCTCCTAATCGTTGAACAAGTTGCTCAGTTGACATTGAATGAGTCTAAGAAAAATTGAAGTATAAACAATTTGTTAGGAAAGCAAATCATTTGGGTTACAGTTACAGAAACAGAATGTGAGGCCTCTCAGTGACCACATCATCTTCTATGTACAAACAGTTGATAATCTTATCAATGCAAAGTTGCCTCCGTGCTGCATTTAAAAGCAAGTTGCCTTTATTCCAGCCTCCACTCCACTGAAATCTGCTATAAATACCTACTTTATAACACTGACCCAATATATAAATTGCTTAGTTCAAAAGAAAAGCTTTTTTGGAAGAAAGGGGGAATGGAGTAAACGCAGTGTGTTGTAAAAGCTAAGTGGTTTTATTGGCACTTTAAAATACCCTTTTATGCTGAACTCTATCAGCTCTGATTATATATAACAACAGTGGTTATGTATTAAAAATGTGTGTCAATAGTTCTAGTAACACTGTGATTTGTCATTTGTGTGCCAGAGGTCCCAACAGGCTTGACTGACAGAATCTAGCCATGGCTGAAAGGGATCAGATGCTGGGGTATGCTGTTTGTTTGGTAAATTGATAAGAGTAACCGTCTCAGTTATTTAAATAAGAAACTTCATGTACCAACCCCACAAAGGCTGCTGCAGCCTGCACTCGCACACTTTTTACAGGTGCCCGTTCCTGATGCCAGTGGAGAAGCCGAGGCTGCAGTACCTCATCACCACATACCGCCTCTGCCTTCTCATAGGAGTTCATCAATGAAATAATGAATAAAACCTCTAGTAAAGATTAAGGAACAAGTTTACTCATATTTACATAGGAAGGCTGATATTCTGTACTCAGCACATGCCCTCATAACTGTGTGGCTAGATGTCCGTGATGATAGAGCCTACGAGCCCTTCCTCCCAAAACAACACCTACACCACAGGAGGTAAAGGTGTGTCTCGTTCAGAGGCATTAAACCTTATATTTTCCATGGATGAGCTACTCAAAAGTAGCATAGATTTTTTGGTGTGAGACTGTAGCCAGGACATAGCCACTCGGACAGCTTGCCTCGCCTAAACTTCTTAAATTAGCAGCATATAAAGCAAGCAATATCACAATTGCTGGCAAAGATCAGTCAAGCTTTTAAGAGGATAGTTTTAAGACAGTACTGTATATACAACAGTGAATAAAGTTTCACTGCACTTGACGCGAGTGGAGCAGACAGCAGGTGTTGAGCCTGTTTTGTTGAGCGAGGGGAACCTCTTTCTTTAACCAGCTTGTTCTGCCTGCGTGTGAATTCACGGGCTGTGAAATGAAACATCCCCCAGGACAGCTCACTCTTTGAATCCTCTCAGCTGTAGCTCACATAAATTATGGACTGGAGGAAGTAATTTAATGCTGGAATTCACCAAAGGGTTTGACTGCTTGTTTTGCTGAGGTGTAGCTATGTTATACGTTATATATAAACAGTGACTTTCAAAGACTCCCTCTTCTTTGCAGTCGTGACTATTCCCGCAGGAATTAGATCAGTGAGTTTATACTGATAATTGGAGCATAGTCAGGACTTTGTTTTCTTTTCATACTGTCCTCAGCTGAAGGCCAAGCTGAGTAATGCCCACAGGACTGGCCAGCTGCTTCTTACCCTTCATGAGGGCTTTGACCAACGGGCCACAGCTGGAGAACATACACCTTCCTTCTCTATATATACACACACCAGCTCCCACCACCCCTGAAACCACATCTTTAGGTGCATCCTCCAGTCCCAGCTCCTCCTTGCTGTAGAGAGCAGTCACTGAGCAAGCGCCCATGTAAGATGCTGATGTTCCCTGCTGTACAGCTGCTGTTACCTCCTGTAGCGCACTTCTAGCTGGAGTTACTTCATGGACCATTTGGCCGTCCGACTGCTGCTCTGATTCATCTTCTTAATGAAAATAACATTATTATCGGTGGTTAAAGCTATGTGCTGTGCTGTTCTGTGCTGTGCTGCAAGCCAGGATGATGAGGGCAAGCTTTGTCCTCTGGAAATTGCAGCCTCCAAGAGAAAGTAGGAGCCAGCCGGGACCAGCGATGTCTGAAACTACTTGGGTGAGCCTTGGCTCTCGCCTTAGCCCTGGGGTGGCTCTGGGAGGGAACGTCCTGCCAAATATTAGTTGTGGCTGATATTGGTGAGTCCCTCTGCAGATGGGAAGTTTGTAGAATTATTGCTTTAGGGTGACAAAAGTGGCCTTGTTCTGTTTGTAAAGCACTTACTACTCTTTTGATGGCTTACAAATAGAAGGTAAAAGAAATAATCATTTCAAAACATTTTTGTTTTAAAGCTCCATTTATAACTTCGCAATCTAGACTGATGGGGATAGTCACAAAGGCTGGCCATCACCTAATGAGGCTAATCACACCCTGCCTGCTCCGTATCAGTGGATGGAAACTGTTTTTGCCAGGGCTGAGTCAGAACAGCGTCAGCTTTGACTCACCCATTGGAAGAGCTTCTCTCTCTACACTGATACGCAGTGAAATTAAACCCATGAGGCTGAACCTGGGTTTGCAAATATTCCCTGTAAAGACAAGAGATGTGTTGGAGACTCCCTTCCTTGATCCATGCTGCTTGGTTTAGAGGCACTTGTTCTCAGTTTTAAAAGTAGAAAGACTGTTAAATGTATATTTTTTTTATTTTATTTTTAAATATGTTGAAGTTTCTTTGTAAGCTGCATATTTCAACGCCAGTCTCTCGGTAACCAGCATGTTAACCGTGCGATGCCCAGGTGTTTCTGACTGCAAGCACTCTGTTGAGGAACAGCAATGTACTGGTTCTTCTGTTGCATAATACAAAATGCATCCAATAAACTACCCAGCCAGTTCTGTTAGTAGCCTTAAGATGTCACTAACTGACTTGGCCTTGGCTTTTTCTGCTGGTTTGCAGCAGAGCTGGGGCTGGAGAAGCGGAAATAGGCTGTTATTTTTAACACATCTCCCCCCTCCTACAGTGAGTGACAGACAAGGTGCTGATGTCAATTGGCTAGTGTTACAAGCATTAATTAAGTCAACTAAAAGTCCTTTTAGTTTCCATTTCCTTCTGCAGGGACAGCTAACCTACATAAATGGGAAGTGCAAGAGGAGAAGGCGAGCGCCGACGCGACCTGCGGCTCGCTGTGCTGGGGAGTGAGGCCATGCGTCTGCTCACAGGGCATCAGCTGCCTCAAGCAGCGCTCCTGTGAGGGCCCCAGCTGAAACCGTGCTTTATTGTGAGGGTTATGTTAAGCATCCCAGTGGTTTTGTTCCTCTCTTCCTCACCCCCCCCTTCTTTTTTGTATTTCACTGCTCCATGGTCTCCTCATGCCTTGCACTGGGTTGCTGAAGCCCCCTCTGTGGCATTAGCCTCCTCTTTGCTTGTTTCAAGACTCTGCTTATTCTCTCCCCCTTTGCCTGATCTGCATCCTGGTTAGAGTATATTTCTTTTGGCGAAGGGGCCGTGATGCTTTTTAATATCTGTACTGAGATATTTGCATTGAACGTGCACGGATGGATGCAAAGAAAACTGTTTTGTAGGAGGGTTAGTTTATACCAGCTCCAGAGTGGGTCCTCACAGCTCCTGGTACTGTGGGATGCTGCAGGGGGGCTTCTGGGTGCCTGGATAAGCCTTGAGGAGTCAGCCCAAAACCAGCATAGCCTTATTGCGTATCCCCCAAGCTGCTGGAACTGACTGCAAGGCTGGGCAGTGGCACATCTGGGGTAAAACCCGCAAGTGTAAACCCTGTAAGCAGTGTTAAATTAATGTTTCATTTTACATTTGCAGTGGGATAAAACTATACTAAGCCAGCTGCTCCATGATAACTAGTGCCTTGGGCTGATGATTCTTTAGCTCTCAGTTGTTTCAGATCTTGTTGGAGCCATCCTGAACCTTGACAAAGTAAGGGAAACCACTGGCAACTTCCAGGGATCTTTAAATTAGATCTGTAGCATCCATCATACTGACATGCATGTAGCTGGGATTTGTGCCAGAATTGTCTTTTCTGTTAAGCAAGTGTTTGGGCACTGCAAAGGCTAGAACTTAACGTAAAATTTCTACTCTAGTGTATTAAGACATGCTGCATGTCCCCTGAGCATCTAGCAATAAATAAAGGTTAAACTGGGAAAGATATTCTGTCTTTCAGCTCCTCTGTCTATATTTACAGTTGTTAAGTAGGTATTGTATTTCTATAAAACCAGTCATTATAATTTTCTTAATATTTTTTCAGATGCTCCACTTTAAGCTGTCTTTGCACTAACCTACTTTTTCTTGTCCAGCCAATATAACGTAGTATGAAGAGCTCTGTATTGATATATTATTCTTGTAAGTAACATATACGTATAACTTCCCAAGATTAAAGCATATTTTACTGAAGTACAAACATGTGACAAAATCTGTCAAGTCTGTTAAACTGTTGTTTTGGGTTGTTTTTTTTTCCTACTGCACCAGCTGCTCCATCCTCTCTCATAGAAACTTTTCTTGTATTTCTACAGATGATTAGTTAACTGGGATCTGATCTGCATGTTACCTCCTTCCCGTAGAATTATTTCAAATGGTTATGGGAGTCAACTAGTGGTTTTGCAAGAGGCATCTGTTGTTCCTGTACAGTATATTCCCAGCAGCAAACAGGACAACCACGCGTCACGTGCTAGCAGCTAAGGTGACATAAGTCATATGTCAACAAAGCCATTGTCCTACAGCTCAAGTTTTGTCTCTTTTCACCTGATGAGGATTCACAGCACAATTATCTTGGCACAGGTTTGCCAGGACAGGAAAAGCTGCTGTCTGTCAGGTTCCTCAGAGTTACCTTCACTGGGGAAGAGAAAGATCATGACCTATGGGCAGGCACTGGACACCTCTTTAATAGTGCTCATTAATTAGGACAATAAGTGAGTATAAAAATTGAGTTTGTGTTGTGAAGTGAAACTTCAAGGCATTAGTGTTAAATGTTTTGAACTTTAAGAAAACAATGTATTCACATCTTATAAGATTTACTGCTTAAAAAAAATATAAAGTACTGAATAGTAAACACCAGGCAACATGGAAAAGCACGGAGAGAGAGGGCATGCTGGCTCTGGGTTATAGTAGAGGTCTCTGATTCAAGGTTTACTACTCTACCATGGTTTTGTGAACCTCTTTGTGACCCCTAGCAAGTTACTCCCATCTCACTATTCTTCCATTTCCTCTTTCTGTAAAATGATATTAATAGCACTTCAGCTGCAGAGCAGGTTTATTGTACAAGGCTTAATGAATGTTTGTCTCCCTCTGATTGAGATTCTTTCCTGCTGGAGGCAAGAATTTTAAGCAGGTTGATTAAATATAAAAGGTCTCTAACTCTGAAGCTATTATTAAAAGCAGAAGGAATTATTTCTTAGGGAATTTTTAATGTGATGTCTATTAGAATTGTCTGAAACGTAGCAATTTTAGTTCTTCTGTTATTTAGCAAGTTCAGTTTTGTTTCCCCTAGAAATTCTGTTAGGGGATGCTCTGACTTTTGAAATGATCCAAGGCAATTAATGCCTAGACAGACAATGCTAAACTCTTCTTGCCCTGAGGAACAACAAATCACAGCAGTTGCACAGTCAGAAAACTTGTCACTGTATCAACAATATATCCAGAATTCTGGAACTGCAGGAAAAAATTTATTTTGTATGTTTGGCCAGATACAATCCTCTTCCCTAAGGCTGTGATGTTAGTGTAATGCCCTGGCGTGAGATTTCAAAACCTCTTGCTGTTTGCAAGGAGAAAACTCATCAAGCCATAGCAGGATAGATGAAGAAGGCTGTGCTGAGCATGGAGCACTAACTCAAACCAGTAAGAAAAGCTACAGACAACTTTAGGATGCCTCAGTTGCCTTGTGGAGGCCAGCAGTGGTGTGTCTGCATTCACCTGTAACTGAAAGCTCAGAAACATCACAGATGTCTTGCTCTTTAAAAGAGAGTTCCCACTCTTCTTTTAAAAGATTGCTGCCAGAAGATGTGGTTGTGCCCTCCTCTGCTATACTTTGGTGCCGAGAGCCGCTACTGAGAAAATAATTTGTGCCCTCTACCTTCATCTGTGCTGAGGGGTTCAGATGGAGTTTCATCAGTCGTGAGTGGTAACCAGTGTCCTGCATGTGCCCCAGCACCTCTTCTCTTGTGAGGAAAAAACCAGACAGTTACTGGTCTCTGGCCCTGCTCTTTCTGCGATTTGTGTAAAACCATCTTTGGGTAGGACACAGAAACAGTCCTAGAGCAGGGACTTGAGTCCAAGGGTTGCTCCCATCAGATGGCTGCCTGTGCCCCGGGGTGCAGCCCTGTACTCCCTCCCTGCCTCCAGCCAGTCCTGTCTTACAGCCTGCCAAAGGTGAAGTTTCGGCAAGGGACAGTTTTCGGTGTCTGGAGTACTGCTCAGGGGACTTTTGGCACAGCCTATGGCGCAGCTCAACAGCTGATTCCTTTATCAGATCTGGAACTTTTCTTCTGAAAGAGAAGCTCAGTTTCCCAGCCCTCATTCCCATCTGCAGAGTATCGCTGAAGCTGACTGGTGAATTCCCAAACATTAGAAGTATTATTTGTGCCAGGTTTTTATCTGGAATTGCTCCATTTTCTTTTGCCTTCTCTTGCTGTCACATAGTTCACATAGCTTCTGCCACCAAGAACATGTGGTAGGTGACTGGTCCTGCCAAAGGAAAATTATCAGGCATTAAGTACGGTGGGAGTATTTTAATCCTCATAAGATTAAATAGTGTGTGGCTCATAGAAAGATATGAATCAGGCATAGTGTGAATTTAATTTGATGTAAGTAGTCGTGTGTGGTTTGCAACTCTACATAAGTAGGGGCTCCAAGAACATGGGTCACACACTGTAGTAATGGTGTATGGCCATTTCGTGCACCCTCTGGCAGCCCAGCAGCACGCTCAAAAATCAGTTGTGTCACCGTAAACTTACATGCATATGTAAGGCATTTGCTACAGGAGCTGTACACCCGGCGCCAACACTTCTGACACAGAATCACACTTTATAGGAACTGTCTACTTCTCCAGTATACCTCCATAAAAACAGAGCAATCTTTGTCACAGTAATAAAAGCATAACTACAGAATGCTGGTTTGCTTTTGTGTCATGAAGGAATTTGTAAACACTCCCAAAACTTTCAGAAAAGTTTCAAGAAGTTCACCAAAAGCTATGCATTTAAAATGTTTTCATTCCTTTCTGGAATCAGTCCACTTTGTCTATGAGATTAAACAATCTGAGTTATCCAAAACATATCTATATTGTCTGTTTTCACAGTTTTTCGTAGTGTTCTTCCTCATGACAGGGTGGCAGCAAATCTGAGAAGGTTTTTGTCGGGAATCCTTGCAGCCACATCTCCTTCACTGTGTTTGTACAAGCACTGGGCAATAGCTGACTGCCAAGGAGGCAGATTTAATATTCTCTGGATTCAGATATTTATAACAAAATGGGCCTACATGCTTGACTAAGGTGTTTTTACAAGCAGTTGTATGAACTGTCGTTAGTAGTTATATGAATCTGATCTGTCTTCTGTGGATACGATGAAAAGCTTGGCAAGAATTTAGACAGTAGCCAAGACAAGTGTTACAGAGCACTATTGTGGGTCGGGGATTATATAGCTACTGCTGGTGGCCAGAGACAAAAGATGTGATGTTTTAAGAGTTAGCTCCGAATAGAAACCACAGTGTTTCCATTATTATACAAACAGGGCTTAAAGTCCTTGTCTTTCTTCCTGATGTGTTAAAAGCAATTGCACTGGTTAATAAAATTCAGGGGCAAGTTCTGTTTTTCTCGGAAAATGGAGTGGATGGAGCCTCTTCAGAAAGCTGTATGATGCAATTTTGTTAATATCTGCAATTTATAGCTAAGAAAACTAATTCATTATTCCCCTGTTACAATCACGATGGCCAACAGAGGCTTTATAAAACTGGCAAAGGGAGGAAAACACAAGGGAATGTATAAAGGAAGATTTTGCTATGGGAGCAACAGCTTTACCATACAACACACAGGCGGCCAGCAAACCTTCCCTTTTTCACTCTGCTTTGATTCAGTGACCTGACGTTTACTCCTAAACCTAATCTGCTTCTCTTGCTCGTGATACCAACTACAGAATAAATAGATCAGTGTCGGGAGTCAGCGTGATGACCCGGGAGCAGTGCTCAGCGTGGTGGGTTTTTTTTTCCCTCACAGAGGCAGATACACGACACCCACGTGAGGACGTCGGCAGCTTTGCTGCCAGTGGGCTGGGAACAGGGTGACTACGTCAGGAAGAGCCTTTTCTGGTCTCCCTCCTCAGATAACCCTGGGACACAAAACCGGCAGAAATTGCTGGAATCATCTTCTGTTGTCAAACTTCTAAAGCGAACAGAAGTTTGTGTGTAATAATCCTTGTATGGCTCTGGAGGGGGGTTGGGTTGGAGCTGTGCAAAATGATTGCCATAAAATCGAACCGGTGCCAATCTTGTCGGGGTTGGGGTTCCAGATAAAAAATTGGGCTCAGTTCAGTCAGAAGACTTTTGAGGTTTTAAATGAATTCATCTTTTGCTTATGTTTCTGTGTTAAGGGTAATATGTTTTTTCTGTTTGGCAAAGCAACTTGTAGTCAAACTGTTTAGTGTCAGCTTAATCCTTCTGATGTTTGAGAGTCGCTTATTTATGAAATCCTCAGGTTATTCCTATCCTGCTCGTGTAGAAGTTACTACAAAATTAGCATGAAATCTCCCAACAGAAATAAGAGGTTTCATGGAGCTTTCGCTATGAAAGAATAATAACAACGATCATTTCTTGGAACCTGTTCAGAATGTCATATTAAGTTTCAGATGTGTTAAAAAAATCAAATAGACCTTACCTGTCATTCTGTTCTCTCAAAATAAATTGTGAGAGCTCCTCTGGTAGCCTAATTCATAGCTTGTGTCTTTTTTTTACATCCTGGCATGCTGAGGCAATAAAACCAATAATCTTCCACAGGTAAAAATGTCTTTAATAAGCTACAGAACTGCATTCTGTTCCCTCCTCTCTGTTATAGGAGTCTTTCAGCATCAATGCAGAATTGCATAAGCAGAAACGTACGCAAATTGAGGCTGCGGTGAAAATCAGATTTATGATCTTCTTTCACAAAGAACCATGTTTTTTCAGGCTGTCTACAGAGTTGTCAGAGGCCATTAAAAGCAGAGGTACTCTTTTACCATCCTTAGTCTTTAATTTTTCAAACATGGCTAGCGTGGCTGTGCCTTCATAACAACAGTAGTTTTTTTGGAAGGAAACTGCACATTTGTGAAGACACTTCAATGCAAGTTTTTATTCCAAGTTTATTAAACGCATTTTTGAAGGCACAGTTCTCAAGAAAAATGGTCTGTATTTTAGTTTTGCATGGTAACAGTTTATTTATTAACTTATTTCAGCTGCTGGCCTCTCTCTAACTATTGCATTCCCAATCACTTTTCTTCCATCCGAGGAAGCAATCAGAAAAAGCTGTCATTGCCCCTCAAGGTTTCTTGTGGGCTAATTGGAGTTTTTGGCTCTTTATCCTGATGATTAAAAGAACAGCTGAGTGGAAGTCAGAAAGCATTTACAGAGCTGACACACCCAGCTCTGCTCTTTGGTTTACTCTGATTAATTTAGCAAATGAAACTCCTGTAAACTCACACAACTTTTTGCCTATACAAAACTACCATTACTATATAGTTTTAAGTAAGCACTGAGTAAACCATCCTGTAGATAACTAAATCAGTACAACAAAAGCCTTTAAAAAGCTTTTTGTTGAAAAGTGTTTTTCTGTAAAGTAACATTTTGTGCTGGGGCATATAGATTGTATGAAATGAAATGGCCCTTTTCAAGAAGCTGCCTTTATTTTAGTGTATGAGAAAAACAACTGTTACTGTTTACACTCCTCAATCAAGGTAAGCATGTTTGCCTAAAGTATTACTACAGCTCGGCTTGCAAACACTTGAAGATTGCTTGCCATTTTTCTATATATAGGTTGCTCTGTGGAACTGTCTTTATCAAAAGTTTTGGGAAAATCTTTAACAGACTCTGAGAAACTTGCCTAATTTATGTAGTCATCTATTCTCCTTCTATTGATTCCCTCTATGATACATGTTTACCCTCTCTGCCTGTGAAAACCTAGAATTAAAACTGAAGCATTTCTATTTTATGTCTGTAATTGCTGGTAGAAAAGAGTTGGGTTTTATGGGTAAAAGCCGTAATCTGTTTAGTGAGCTTTAAACAAATCATCTTGTAAAAACCGAATACAAAACCATCCCAAGTTTACGAGACAGAAATTTCCAAGCAGTGAAGCCTTACTTCACCGCAGTTTTTAGACGCTGCTTTTAAAGAACTAACTTGTTCCCACACCTTTTGTAATGAAATAATACAAAGTGAACCAGGCAGCTCCCCGGGTTTGAGAGGGGAGAGAGAGTGTTGGGGACGTGGTCCCCACATCAAAACTATCCTGGAGAGATCAACCATTGATGATTTAAATCTTCACTACTTTATCTCTTTGTTTGCTGCTTGGAATGCTATTGATACCTTCTTTGTCTTTGTAATTGTTTTAATTAGCCACCCAGCATGGGCCCCTGACAGTGCTTGTGATAGAGTATTATGGACAACCCAGCAGGACAGTGAGCCTGTTAACATGAAACACAGACATTATGGCAAGCTTAATTTCTTTTATTTGTGTCATTTTTTTCCTCCCCTGTCTTCTTTGTTTGTGTGTGTGCGTGCGTTATTACTTGGGAGAATGAAAATAACTTCCCAAGTACTTTGTCTTGTAAAGGGGGAAAGAAGCACGAAAACGCCATCGCAAACATTTCTCGGGGATTGTACAATTAAAGCTGATATTACCACGGGTTGTTTCTGGAGTCAGAGAAAGAATGAAACATTGGCCATATTGATTAGTCTTTTCATGCATCGTGTCTTCAGCAATTAGACCGATATTTATGTCAGTTACTGTACTCTCGACTCTGCAAATTTCTTCTTAATTATTATTTTTTTGGCTCTGTAATGTTATTTGTTCTTGTTGACCACATCCTTCTTTTGTAAATGGAAATCTGGATGTTCAATTATGATGCAGATCTGCAACTCATTAGCAGTAGGCTTTGGTACTGTTGCCATTTGAAGACAATTCTGTCATTTAGCTTGCAGGAACTTTTGGCAACGTGTATATCTGGGAAAGAAAAGCAAAACCCCAAAGTTTGTTTTTAGAGATAAACAATTCAATAATGTCAAAACCTCAAATCCTTTCATAGTATAGGGTTTAAAAAAATAAAAATAAAAACAGATTGTGCTTGGGATAGCGGAATGTGAATAGGGAGAGAGGTGCTTCATGAAAACACAGATTTCCTTTGAATTGGTTTTGTTCAAATTAGCCCAGGGTCAGTCCCTGCCAATTATTGCTCCACTTAGCTGCTCTCTGGACATTAATAAAAGCATCTGCTTTATTAACCAGGAATCCAGTTTTGTACTCTCAAAGCAAGGAGTTTGGGGTTTTTTTTTCCCCTACTGTCTTGAATTTCCAGCTTGTTAGCCTATTTGTTTCATTTTATTGGCCTCCTTGAAATACGTCTATGATAAAGTGTTAGTTTGTGACTTGATGGACCAGATAGAAATCATTCTTCACTTTGACGGAGTAGTTGAATGTAAATCCTAAATGCCTTGGGAATTCCTATGTTGTGTTAACCTGGAGGCACTGCTTATTTTCAGTGTTGCCAACTCTTGCACTTTTGCACATCCCTTAGTCAAGAGGAAAAGGTGTGTAGCTGGGGGAGGCTCGTTTCTTAAGGAAGATTTTAATCGTGACTGTTTTGAAGAGAAGCTGAAATGCGACCTGTGGTGTCTACTGCAGGCCAAAGGGAAACCTGTGGGGAAGGAGGAGAGGGCAGGGGCTGCAATGCTGCCTGGCTGTGCTGGGCGCTGGGGGGGACCTCAAGCAGCATCAGAGGTGAAGCCCTGTACAGGGAACTGAAATCTTAGATTCCAAGGGTATTGCCCCCTGGCATGGAGGTGGCTGCACGGAAGCATACCTGCTCCTTCCACACTTTGCAGCTTAGCAGTTGAAGGTAAATTCTCATCCTTTCTTATTTATGTTAATACAGCAGCCATGGCTCCCAGAGGTGGAGGGCTCTGAGTCCTTGCTGGATGGGGCAGCAGCAGGAGCCTGTTTGGCTTCTAAATCAAAGACGTGTTAGCTGTAACTCCAGAATTCAATATACTAGAAAAATTACTTACTTTAAATTGGGTGGATGATAAATTCCCATTGCCATCAAAATAGCAATAGAAGGTTCTTTATTAGAACAAATAGACAAATGATGTTGCCTTATGTTAAATGTGAGAGATTTGAGTTGCTTCAGGGAAGATATTAACTAGCCACGTTTTACCCATCTTTAAAATAGCCTAAAATGCGGTATATTAAGTTTCTCTGCATCACCAGCCCATCTCCTCTGCTGGCAGATCTGAGGGAAAGACACGCGTGGTTTTCTTCAGCATGGTTCGCTTGCGTTAGCGGGGCTGGGGTATGGCAGAAATTAAGTTGTCTCGAGATTTGCACATTTTTGCTTAAAAGGTAAAAGTCACGCCGCACATTCTCTCGGCCACGGATTTCTTGTTTGACCTTGAGCAATGTGCAGAGCCCACCCTGTGCTTCAGCCGCCTCCCCCTGTGAAGGAGGTGCGGCTCCTTTTGCTTTTTCTAGAATGTCGTAGGGCTGAAAAAGCCACCAAGGATTGCAAAGAGCTCAGAGACTGCTTTAAAGAAAGCTGTTGGGGCTGAATGGAAGAGAATTGATAGTATCTCTGATGCCAGTGCTTAGCCAACCTTTACAGAAAAATAAATAATCTTGTTTCTGTCTATTTGTTTCTCTACTTCAAATAGAAACATAACTCTCTAGTAGCACTCCGATTGAATAGCTGTGGTATGCCATGTTTGCAAACTGATACTCATATGTGATATTTTAGTGTTCTAATCAAAAATAATTGAGTTAACGTTGCAAATGTCTTTGCGCCGTGAAATCATGCACCCAAACTTTAATTTTAAATTTCTGAAATCTCCATTCTGTTTACTTTGAATTTGGATGTGCGTTTACTTGCCAGTAGGAATGGTGGCACTGCTGATTAGGTAATTACACCTGGGATTTGATTTACTTATTTCCATATGTATTCATGGAAAATGCATACAGTTTGGTGCTTATTATATCCCCAACACTGCATCTTCTCTTTTTGATAAACCTGACTCATTGTGAAGCAGATACTGCAATTTGTGTGGTACCATAAATGCCGCCGGCTGTGGGCAGCATGAGTTCAGCGACATGACAAGTTAAGAGCCAGATCATTGCTTTAATTACCTTGAACTTACGATTATTTATCCAGGACCCACTGAAGTCAGTGGGACCTCTTTCACCAATCCTACTGGTTTTCTTATCAGCACCTGATGGGTGCTGAGGCTGCTTGGGACACCTCAGCCAGTGCATGGACACTGCAAGGGCAATGACAGCTTCGTCAGCTCCTGCCTCCCCTTCCTCCACCGTCCTTTTCTATCTCCCTGTTGTGTGCTGGCCTCTCTGCTAGACCAGTAGAGTTGTTGGGCTGCATTTGGGGTTTTTTTTCTAGCTTGGACCAGTGTCTTGATAGAGTTTGTAATGCAGGTGAATGGGAGGGATGGAAAGGTGCAGGGCTGGGTCCAGCGCGAGGGACAGCTGGGGTGGCAATGTCCTAAGCTGCGTGTCCTTGATGAATGCTTTGTTAAATTGAACCACAGCTTAAGGTGAGCATCCTTTGCAGAATGAAAGTTGGATGCCCTACAAAGCCAATGGGAAGAGATGGGTGCCCCTGGGGAAAGTGGTTGAGCACTTGAATTAGGTGCCTACCTTGTAAAGGTGTAAGCAAAACCAGAACAAACTAAACCCATAAAGAATCCATTGCATTCAAAAAGCTTGTGGAAACAGGCAGAATTACTCCAGTTTACAGGAAATTTGACATGTGATTATGATGGAGCCATTGGCCTGCAGTTGATTTTCTTTTCAGATCAACAAACTGCTGGTTATTTACTAAATGATGAAGGCTCCTTTAAAGCAACAGTAGAGAGCTTTTTGTGTTCCTCAATCTGACTCATTATTTATAAATAATAGCTGTGTTTACAAATCAGCCATGAGTAAAACTGTCCTGGGTGAAGCAGTGTCTAAACAGAGGCAGTTTAATTAGTTCTTACTCAATATTTGGTAGGCAACAAAGGCCCATCCCAATGCCAGCAGAAATCAGTGTCTGTCTTCATGGGATGGTGGATTACCTATCTGATTTGACCACTTTGGACAAGGAATTTTATTTGTATGTTGGAAAACTTGTGTGGCAAAGCTTTGTAAGTTATCTGTAAGCTCCAGACATTGGCACACGATATTGTAGCCTGAATCATGTGGGCTGAATCTGGATTGTGGCTTGACGTTCACACTGGCAAAGGCTACTACAACACATCTGATCTTAAATCCCCAGATTCATAATGGTTGATGCTCAAGCCTGTTTTTAATGACCCCACTGCACAGGCTGCCAGTGGCCAGCCCCAGGCTGGGGACGCGGAGATGCCCTTCGTGGGGGTGTGCACATGGGGAACCACTCTTGGATGTGAGCATGGAGGGGTGTGCACCTCTTGGAGAAGACACCCCACCTTGGAGAGACCAATAGTTTAAACCCATCCTGATGGAGATGCCATGATGGCAAGGGGATTTCTTGTACCTTGAGCAGTGGGGAAGGTCATTGTAAACCTGCCAGGGAGAATGGACTCATGTCTGAAATGGGAGAAACACATGACATAGCTAAAACTATACATTTCTTACACAAGAATTCTTGTAGTAACGCATTTACCGAAAGGCAGCTTGAGTGTAAACAACTAATTGTAAAGGTCGAGTGATTATTTTCTAGTTTTCATTTTGAACTAGATGGTGAAATGTTTACATCTCCTATAGATATGATTGATGTGGAGAGCAAACAAGAAAAAAAATCCTTTACTGGGTCAACAGGTTACTAGGAAATGTGTGGAAAGGTTAATCCCAAAGCTTCTGTCCTTCTTAAGTGACCATTGTTATTTATGTATTCATAACCCTGGAAAAATTATAAAGACCTTTCCCCCCACTCCAGGAAGTTATACTCATGCATTTACCTGTTACAAATGACTAACTAAAGTAATCCGCAATTTTTATGACCTCTCACTGCACTTTAAAATGAGGTTTTTCTTCTTTGTGAGAGCTTGGTGAAGTATTACTTTCTGCTCAGGTGTAACTGAAATCCTGGGTCATCCATTCAAGAATGTTGTTGCCCACACGATATTAATTGCTTCTCAAACCTTAGAACTACTCCAACTTCCAAAGGTTAATGGAGCAGATAGATTTAGGACATGTTCCTAACCACACAGGTTATCCTCCCTTCCAGAAATATGACACTCGCTGGAGATGGGTCATTCATTTTTATTGTTTAAAATGTAATGAAGCATGGCATTTATAATCCGCTGGCTGGGAACATCTTACTTGTGAAAAAAGAGGCCATGATATACGCTGCTTTTATGGATGTCAGCACATCCATCTTTGTTCTCATTCTCTGGAAACTGGCCACAGAGGCACATGGTTTAATTAAAGCATCTGGTTGCCCTGAAAGGGCAAACCTGGTGTGACCCACTGGGACACTGGTGCCCGTGGCCCTTCCAGGGTAAGGTGTTTGCAAAACTGCCGAGAGCTGCAGAAGCTGGACTGATGTGAGGAGCTCAAAAAGGTACAACAAGAGAACATGGCACATAGTTGGCAGCAGTGAGAAGTAACTGGTTCAGCTTTGCAGGCTGTGAATGTGGTGGGTCGTGTGCGTTGTTTGTGAACGACGTCCTCCAGCATTGGTGTTTCAGAAGTTCCTGAGCTTCCTTGGAACAGCCTCACACAGAACAGTAGCGTGCCCTGGGTTACATTACGCTTGGTGGACACAAGCTTGCTTTTCTGTGGTGTAAAATACACTCAGCTGAAATTTGGAGTGAAATGTTAGTTTCTTTAAATATCATTAGGCCAGGACCCTTGAACTCTGTGCCAGATGACACTCTTGAACAGCAACAACAAATTCCTCATGTGAACTTCATTATCCACTCCTAATTTTCAGAAGTTATCTAAATTCTATCTATCATAAACCCTTGGCAAAACAACTGCTGAGTTTTGATAAATATTTGATAAGCTTCAGGATTTACTAGGAAGATTCATGAGAGTCCCCTCGTCCCTCCCACGCACACTATGGGCTCTGGAATTTTAAAAATATTTGCACAGGTTGTGTGTGAGCAGCGTGTGTGGACACGTGGCTACCCATAGCATGGTTAACCTCCAGCTTCTCCTCTTGGTCTTACACAAATGGATGCAGTAGTTTGGCTTGCCAGGTTCTCCAGCCCACTAGATACTGATAATATGAGGAGGTCTAAATCTGTTTTGTATCAGTTAAGAACCAGGTCTCTTTACTCCAGTTAAGGTTTTGACTAATAAACATAATCAATGTGCAAAAGAACAGAAATACTTCTGACTTTCTGGTGTGTATCAGATCTGGTGTGTGTCAGATATTTTAATAGGTTAAAATAATGATATAAAAATGTCATACCCGTTGTTACAACAGTCTGTATTAAAAACAGTGATGAAAGATATTTTCAGAATTATATGGAAAACAAAAGAGAACTTTGATCTTGGTTTGGGAGAGATCCATGCAAACATTAATCTTCAGTTGCCATCCTGGGGCAATCAGTCAAATTCTTTCCGAAGGCAGGTGTCATACAGACTTTTTGCTCTGATTTAAAGATGAAGGTACAAATAAAGACAGCCCTCAAATCTGTCAGGGTTTTTCTTTGGGTCCTAGTGGCAAACTTTATGCTTTAATTTTTGATCTTGTGTAAGAGTCCGTCCAGCATTTCTGACCGCAGTGTCATTGCACTCCCGGCTGCTTTACATTAGTACCAGCTTCTATCTTGAGACGGTGGCAAGAGTTTTTCACATATTACTCAGTAAATCTCAAGAATATTCAGTGGAGTTTTACTTTGTGAATTTATTTTTTAAACTTTTTCATTTTTTGTTGGGTTTTTTTTCTTTAAACTTCTGAATTCTGAGTGTATTTGCCTTTTCCTCTCAAAAATAGGAGGCTCCTGTTTCTTTCCTCCAGTTTCTCTGTAGGGCTTTTATGGATCACAGCAGTAGCTCAACAAGTTTTCTGTCAAATATGCGTGAACATTGCCTGTCACTTCAGTGATAAACTGTAATGGTTGGAGACCACAGTGTCTGGGTTTAAAGTCTGGAGCAGTTTACCTTCTGCACTGTTGCCAAGCATCTTAAAAGACTCAGGATCACTTTTAGACTCCATCTCTGCTGTAATAAATGTAGCATTTATGGAAACTCACAAGGAACTGGGATTAACACTGCAATTTCAATACAGACCTACCAGAAGTGCCTGTAGACTTTTTACTGGGGAGTATTTGCCCTCCCAAGCCAAGGGCACTATCAATGGGAAGATCACAAAGATCTCCATGAAGTTGCCCACAGAGAGGGATGGTAAATTATGTGGTGCTCCTTATGGTCTCTTGCTGTGGAAACTTAACTTTACAGACTACAGAGTTGAGTACCACGCTGCAAAATATGAAGGGGGAAATTTTACATCTTCATCACAGAGTGATACTGAGGATAAAACTCATACTTAGGACAAACAATAAGTGGGAGGTGGGTAGATAAAGAGATTAAGAGCAGCCATAAGGTCAGCACATCTTACTGTGGAGCCAGGAAGGAGGTAGATGGAGAGAGAGGCATGCCAAAAACGAGGTGTTTGCCGGCTCCTGATACAGTATGGGCTGCCTCTGCAGCTGCTTAAAACGCAGCCCTGCCAGGCTAGTAAAGGGCTATATACATCACAAGAGGAGAACAGTTGTTTAACAGAATTTCTTCACTACTGCATTTGGATTAATTGAATCCTGTGCGAGGCCTTATCAGGAAGAGCTGTCAGCGAAGAATTCCAATAATCCAATCAGGAGGTCACGAGTGCAAGAATAAGTATCTACAAATCGGATTGAGAGCGCCAAACCTGAAGCCAAGCAATATTCCAGAGATGACAGAATAGATGATTTCACCATATTGCTGATATAATTAATGGAGATTGATAAGTTCATCGCAACCACCCATCTTTTGTTTGTTGTGCTGGAAAGGTGATAATCTAAAATCCTGATTAAAAAGGCAACAGAACAAAACAAGAAGCGTAAATCGGGTGATAATAGCAATTAAACAATCACATCTGTCATGTTAGAGTCTGTGCAATATTATGAATATCAAGTATTTTTAACCAGGTGTCCAATGTTAACCACCATGTTAAGTACCAAGCAAGTTGATAACTGAGTAACAGATGAGTTAGAGACTGTTTTAAAAAAAAATAAAATCATTGGTCATGGGACTGGTTGTGTCAAACAGTTACCTAAAAATAACAGCTATTCTGCAGTGCAGATATTCAGGAATATCATCTGTATCAAACTGTTCTTGAGAAGAAATATTTCAAGTGGATGACTCAAACCTTAGTCACTTCTTGTTGTGTGTTTCCCACTATATTTATCAGACAACTCTCTTAACCTAACCTGTCTTATATAAAAATAAAGCTGTCTGTAACTGAACGAAATACAGTAAGTCCAACTTTCACCCTGGTTTCACCTGTCAATCTATTGACTTGGGTTTCTTGCATTGTATTTTTTTCTTGGGAGAAAGGATAGTCCCAAAAAGAGAAATGCAATGTGTACTCAGGACTGGGTCCTAACTAGGAAAAGCATTGTAAATGTGTGTTTAATTTTTAATACGTATCTTGGCCCAGTTGAAAGGTGGTGTCCAACTAGGACAGACCTAGGGACTTATGATTCTCCAAAGGGAAGGAGTCTATGAGCTCTCTAATTCAGAGCAACTTTAGGTTCATGAATTAGTACTGTGGAAAAAAAAAATAATGCCATGATATGTGCTGGGACTAGGTCTTCCCCCACTCTTGTTGAAGAAGTATAACATATTGTTATTCAATTTTCTGACTGGTGATGCAAAGACAATATATCTACGTATCTGTATTTTCCTTGTTTTATTTCTTTGTTAACACTTTATTTCAGTGTTAAAAGATAGTAAAATCTGTGTATGCCGATAAACCAAAATGAACTGAAGATGAGAACAAGTGACATGCTAAATTCAACTTCCCTTACACAGGAATGACTGAGAGTAACTTTGTGATTTAACCCAGTGTGACTGAGAGTTGATTTGGTCTATTGCTGACTGCATAAAGGCTTTTCTGATCCAAGAGATGCCTCTGTATTGTAAAACCTTGTATTTCTAACCTTTAACATCTTACCAAGAGTACTGTCCATTGCTTTCACATCATTATCTGAGTTTAAATACCTCTCATCTGAGCTTGTTCTTCCTTAATCTTTAAACCTTGCTTAGTGCTACCTTCATACTTAATCATTCTCCTGCTTTGCAAAGCACTTGGGGATCATTCCGATGATAAATTTCAGCTTCATCAGCTACTGACCCACATATGCTCCGCGGCCAGACTGCAACTGCTTGTCCCTATAGGTCCTGGGGTAATGTTATAATTAAAGAGCAGCTGCTGACATATATAGGCTCCATGGACTTTGTCATCAAAGGGCAACTGATGTCCCACATTAACTGAATGGATCTCTAAGGAATTTCAGTGATAGAAACCAACTTTCCTCCTCAAGAGAAATTACAGCACATCTGCCTTGCCATAGCCAGATGCTACACTTGTCCTGCCGACTGTGTCTCATCCAGTACTACGGTCATGCCTGTAGGTATGGCAACTGAGGTCTTGACAGTAGTTTGGGACCTCTGTCCACCTTGCTAGGGTTCCCTAGGAGTACCAGAGATGCTTCTGTGCATGTCACGCAATAAAGTTGTGTGGTTAATTACACTTATTTATCCATCTGCTGATTAAATATATATATAAATGGCATGTCAAATTTAAAATGTCCTTTTATATGTTAACAAAAANTGATTTATACTTATATATACATCTGCGGAGTATAAATATATATAAATGGCATGTCAAATTTAAAATGTCCTTTTATATGTTAACAAAAATGGATAAAAGAAAATAATCTTGTGTTTGGTGTATGATTAACCTGTGGAATTTACTGCAGTAGGATATTACTGAGGTAAATAGTTTAGTAGGATTTAGGGATTAGACACATGAATAAGAGCATTTACTAGTTACCTTCTCTAGATTTAAGAAAGGTAATTTCTTCCTGGTGCAATCTGATACATAAGGTCAGCAAATGATTGCTAGCATAAAAATGAGCAATGTCTTCTCCAGCCCATGGCTTCCAGCAGGTCTCCCAGACAAGGTTCTTCCTTCCTGGAGAAGGATAAGGTATCAACGTACTTGTCAATTAGGGCAAAATACTGTACTGAGTGTTCAACTGCTCTCTTCTGTTGAGGGATTATTTTGTCCCTGTGGGTCAGGTAAGGACTATTTCACACCCTCAGCAGTGTGGGGGTTTGCCCTTCCGCCTTATTTATTACTTTCTTAATTTCAGAAAGCCTGACAGTGCAGCCAATGCCCTTCCGCAACGATCATTACAACTAATGGACAAGCCTATTTATTATAAAGTCTGTTAAAGAGTAGTTAACAAGCCCTGATTTCTATTTAACTGTCAGTCTGTAACCTGCTTGAGAGCAGATCTGCACTCTAAACATAATCACCTCTTAATGCTTCTTATTTATTTATTTAGAGGCAGTATAAACACCATAGGCCAGAACCTCTGCTGATGCATCGGCATGCCCCCAGCAGCCAGGATCTGTTGAAATCAATGGGCCTTTACTGATTTACATCCCCTGAGAATCTCTGCGTAAAATAAATTCCAGCCAGGGAGGTAGGAGATATATGTATATGCAGAAGTCAGATAAATTGGTGTGTTTGTATGACACACGGACATTTCAGGGTCAATAACATGTGCAGAAATCAGAGTTCCTTTAAAAGAAAACTTAACGACTAATCCAACTTATTAAACCTCATTTATGTTTGTTAAAAAACAGTCAGGTGACAACCTACTGATGCATATCTTTATTTGCTTTGGTGTAATCCTGCATTTTTGTTTTGCACTCATAGATATGATGTTTCACTGTTTTAAGGTCAGAGTCTAATTTCAGATGTCACAAGAAAGGTAGTGTACGAAGCAGCACGCTGGTGCTTTGTGTGCACGCGAAGGGAAAAAAATCAGATATTTTGCAACACTGAACAACTCCGCAGTCACAGTAGCTATAAACTGCCCTGTCAACCTTAAAAACAACAAAATACCTTTAAATCAAGAAGTTGCAAAACACTTTTTAAACTGTCATCCCAGCCAGCCAAGTTTTTAATAAGTTGCAATAGCCCTAATTTACCTCCCCCCTCCCTTGTTGAGGTTGGTCTTCAGAAAACTATGTGTGGTTTTTGCTCCAAGTGGAATGAATATGCATCCAATTTTCTGGGGCTGCAGTCCATGGTGTGTGCACAACTGGAAGCTGGATTAAGCTGAAATAGGTGGATTTCTACCAAGGAATGTCAGTATTGTATATTTTAAGTGCATAATCTCAACTGACTCATTTCTCTGCCACTTTCCCCCCTCCCTCAGGATGAAAGAACAAACCAAAACTTTTTACGCAATTATTTTTGTGTTTTTTAGTGATGTAGCCTTGTCCCTTAAGACATGGCTACTGTACTATGACTTATTATAATGCTGTGCCATGAAACACCTCATAAAAATAATGTTATTTCCTCTGCTTTCTTCTGAACCTTTACAAGAAAATTGCTTTCAGTCTGCTTAAATCCTGTTACTTTTCATAACAACCTCTTACAAATAAAAGCAGTATAGTTAACTAGGTTGATAGGAACAAACCAGAAAAATAAGGTAGATGTTTTAAATTTTTTTCCTGCCCATTTTGTTTATTGCTTTGTCACTTACCAAAAGTTGGAAGAAAAAAAGTAATTGGACGGTTTATAATTTGTGACCATTTAAAAGAATAAATGACCTGAATCAAAGGTCAAAGCCTTTGTGCTTTCTGCAGTAGAGAGGGTTTTGTTTTGTTTTCCCCTGAATCTTTTTATACTGGAAAAAAAAATAAGAAAAAAAAAATGAGTGCAGACTAAAATAAAAATCTTCCCTGTGCGTATTCACGCAAAAGACGATTCCTAAAGGATCTTTACAGCTTCTGATTTAAATGCCTTTTTCCTTAAAGCTTGCAAATATCAACAACATTCCTGCACACTGTAATCAAATACTTTCCCAAAAAGCCATGGAATGTGCCATAATTTGTCAAAGATCCTCACTGACAAGTTTTTAGTAAAGTCCACTACAGCAAACCCTCCTCGGCCCCCTTGACCCACGTAGCAAGAGACCTTTGACCCTATTTGGGCCTCTTTTATGAGCTTCTTTCACTCTGACCAGATGGCTAAACTATCAAAGGTTTTTATGAGTAAAAACTGCTTTTCAAACTCACAAGTTGTATATTTCTCTCCATGTTAATGTGAACTATCAACCCAAAGGCTTTAAATTGAAAACACAAAAGGTGCTCTGCAGCTGCCGGCTCTGCAGCGGCACCTCGCATTGTGCCGGCTGGGTGGGGATGTTTGCAGAGTAAACAGCTGATGTCCAGATGAAGACAGTTTAAGGCCAAATAGTTTAAAAAAAACACCCATCGAAACCCTAATAAATTATTTTTCCCCAGGATATTGTTTTCAGGCTTTAACACGGCATTTGCATATTCATGCAAAGCCAGCCCACCCTCTCTTCTGCGTGGAGACCACTACCCGGAGTGGCAAATGAGGACTAATTAGACCAAATTGTGTCAGAAACAAAAATAGAGAGATTACAGACTTCTCAATCAGTTTGAATTTCAATGCAAACATCTCTGAACACCTGGACATCGCTTTCTTAAAGCCAACTGAACTGTCTTGTCGCTTGCCGTCCTTGTGCTGTCAGAGTAGCACCAGGGAGGATTTTTGATCTAAGATCATTAGTGGATATTTGTTGTCACTGTACAGTTCATTTAACTTTTTTTTTTCTTTACAGAAAAATTCAGTAGCTTTTTTTTTATGTAGAATACTCCTGTGTATATCTTTTAGATAGACTATTAATATACTACATGTATTTCACAGTATTTCCTCTTCCTACTTTTAACAGATATTTAAGAATTTTCAATCAAGATACTATAAATCACAGAGAGATTAATAAAGAAAAATCATACCCTCATCGACTTTCCCAAGAGGGCTAGGGAATATAATCTGCTCTTCCTCTTTCTCACAGGTTTCCAGGAGCTCTTTTTTAACCCTTCACATTCTGGCATGCCGTTCTCTCCACAACATATTTATTTCGTTAACGGAAAATCACATATTGCCAAAATTGCAGAACTGCACATTTAGGAACAACTTTAGTTTCATGTTCTGATTCAAATGACTCTTATGCAAGGTATTTCTTTAATTCAGTTTGAAATTAGGTTCTTAATTGTTTATGTATCTTTTAAAGTTAAATATCCTTTCCTCTCACTTAAAATGACAAAAGGGTTTTGTTTGGAGGAAAACAATGGTGTCCAAGTAGGAGAAAAGATAAATATTGGCAAGAAGTCTCTACTTTAGTGAAACCAGGGTGTCCGTTAGCATCGGGCTCGTCGATCATTCAGTCAGCTGGGCATTCCAAAATCACCTAGGCCAGGGCTGTGTCTCCTCTTCGGTAGCTGTTCAGACCTACTGTACTTACAGCTGTCACTCATGCCAGCACACGTTACAAGTGAATGTACAGAAAACTAGATGTATAAATATATCAATTTTTCTCTTACCTCAGGAAAAAAATTCAACTTATCCTTACCTTCTGTCTAAAGCTTTTCACTTTCTCAGATTTCTTTACATGTGACTTGTTAATCCATCAGTCTTGTTTATCCAACCAGGTTTATTAATGACAAATGTTGCTGGCCTTGCTGAGTTATGACTGTAAACTGAAAGAATATGAGGGCCAAGGTGAAAAGGTGATTTCTTTATAACAGCTGTAATTTATCCTGGGCTTTGGCCAGGCCTTTGATTTTGGACTGGCCCTGGATATAGTATTCCTACTGATTGCATTAGAATAGCCCTCAGGGGTCATGCTGAATTCCAGGGCCCTGGAACCAGTTAGAAGAATGGAAGATGACCATATGTGCAGGGTTAGAGAATGATAATAAGGTGCAGCACAATACAAGCCCGGGTGTTGTGGAAATCCTCTGCTATGCCTTCTGCATGCTGTCATTCATACAAGCATCGCATAAGAAATGCATCCCAGCTTGGTCAGGAGGAGGAGAAAAGAAAGCAGGAAAAAAGAAATTAAGTCTCTTAGTGTTAGTCCTTGGGTTCATTAAATGTCTCCTGCAATGAGAGGGTTTGAGTGTATCATGTTACTCCTGTTTAAATTTTGAAAGGATGGTAGAGGCCGGTGCCATCTAAAGCAGCTTCAGCAATTGTTTCCAAGTATCGCTTCTTGTGCAAGCGCCGTCTGGTCCTTGTCCCACAAAAAGACGAGAAGGAGAATATGAGGGCCTCATCTCTGGTTTTCACTTAGTTCAGTAGTCCTGAAGTCAGGTCACGCAGATCAGCCGTGTCCTGTTCTAATAGCCGTGTTCTATTGCCAGCAGTTGTTTCAGAGGCAGGGTCTTGGTCCGTCCAGCGGGGATCCTGCCCTCCTGCCCAGCTATGGCCTCTGGAGCTGGAGCAGTTACCCAGGGGTAGGAGACCTCTCACCTGGTCCTTTTTCAGCCTGGGTGGATAGTGTATCTTAATCAGGACCCCGCTCTCAGTCTTTCCCGTTGAAAGTGTTTCACTTTTCATGGAATAATTAGAGTTTAAAATGGAGTTGTGAGGAGAGAACAAGAATATATATAATTTTCCTAACTTGGGGTTAAGGCACTGTCTTTGGAGAGGCAAATGAGTATGGGGCTCTGCTGTAGCAAATATTTGCATGATTTTTATTAAGCAGTCACAGGTAAATTACCACAGGAACTTTCTTTATCTCTTAATGTTCCATTCCGAATCATAAAATCGTAAGAAACTACAGGAAACAGGAGGTCTGGGCTCACCTGCCCTCAAGTCAGCTGGACTGTGACTTTGTAGGTGCAAACAGATGATTATACTGCACTAACAATTGTACAATTCAGTGATACATACTGCTATGGACAAGTTTTCACAGGTGCAAGATTGCCTTTGAAAAGAGATCAATCCAACCTCTTAAAGTAGTTTTATTAACTGTTGACAATTCCCATTATTTTTCAGGCACGGCTGATTACACTGTCACTTTTGGCAAATGCTAAAATAGCTCGAGCTCTCTGCTGACTTCAAAGGCTTTTGGAGCAGGGCAGTACTGTACCTGAATTCTACAAAATACATCTGGTATCTCAATAAGGGCACAACTGTTAATTGCAGGGATACAGTCCACCTATCTGGCTGCACATAAAACTGTACGTACTACTGCTAATCCTTCTACCTGCCAACCTGTCATTAAGTGCTGAAGCCGTGATTTGCAGCCGGACATGCTTACCATGACTCAAGTGACCGTTTTCACAGGAGATCAGAACCGTATTAAGACATGACATGGCATTAGCTCGTCCTTGTGTGCGTGCCTTTTGGCCTCTGCGGTGTTTTATCACTATTATCGTATATTTACTCATTAATGGTCCAGATTTCACCTGATGTCAATGCGAACCTGCTCATTGCGAGTTCTCACATTGTTCACCTTGTAGGGCAGTATCTGAGCATCCTCCAGCAGTGCAATAAGTGATGTGCCTAATCAGTGTCGTGTGTGTGTGTCCTCCTCTCTCAAAGGAAAAACAAATGTGGTAGAATGGCTTGTTTTCGAGAGGGAGAGGCTGGGATTCTTTGAGAGGTGGGAAGGAGAGGGTGAACATACATAAAGCACTTTTTTGCAGTAATTTAACATAGAAAGGCATTCAGGCCTCTGGACAGTTCCGAAGAGAAACAGAAAACCAAGCTACTGCCCCCGTACCATTCCAGCTGCTGTTCTGGTCTTGTGATAGGTGTCAGTAAATGGCAAGAGAGAGTCAGGAGTGGGAGAGCTGTACTCCGGGAGGCAGGGGATTGCCCGGGCAATTGCATACTTCATTCGCACAGGATGACTCTTTTCAGCTGCTGGCTAAACAATTGCCCTTGTGATGTGCCACTGGAGCAATAAACAACTGGGAGGGTTGTTTGGGCCAAATACTAGTGGTTCCGTGTTCTTCACGGCCAATATTTCAGGAAATATAGCCTTAAATTCCTTCATGTTCAGATACCAAAATTAACAGTTAGGCATCAGTCTTCATTGGCAGAAGCACTGCAAGCCACTTGAAGTTTCATTATTAACTATATAGAGGTTATGGGTTTTCATCTCAAAGAAACAATTTCAATTTCTAATGAAGGATACTAGCAAAACCAATACGCTTTATTACACATTCTCGCTTCTCTTTTCTCTTCCATATCATTGTCTGTAGCGCTTAGAGCCTAAAGGCAAGGGTATAAGGTATACCTGAGTATTTGGGAAGTGGGCGCAGAATGGTTCTGCTAGAAACATGTATAGCTCATCCATATCTTATTAATTAAGAAGCATCAACCTCTGGAGTTCAGGCATCATTTTAAATCACGAGATTTTAAAAATGAGTCAATACTTTTTTTTTTTTTTTGCTCATTTTTGAGCCTTCTGATATATATCAGAATTTTTCTTTCCATCAGGCTGGCATTAAAAAAAAAAAGAGATTTTTTTTTTTCTTAATGAAAACTAAGATTTTTAGTTCGCTTCACTTTTCCACCAATTCTTAACATAACCAGAGTGAGTAGTACTTTGGTATAATGCGGCTATATTCCCAAACCATTGCGCCACTATGGTGTAAACAAAAGTACCTGAAGGAGAGCAGGCCAGAGCGGGCTGTGGGAGCTGCAGTGTGTCAGGACAAAGAGTGTTGACTGACAGATTCTTGCAGGTCTGGTTAGTGCAGTTCAAGAAGTTCCTGCCCGCCGCTGTTTGTTACTGACTCTGGGTTGGTGATAACTAGTTGAGAGGTGGGAGCAAACAAACAAGGGTGGTAACTTCTTAAATTGTTCCAGGTAGATCCATTTGCAAAGTGTCAGCCCGTATCCCGTTGTGTGCTCAGTCTGTTGAGACTGTTTCTTGTTTGGCTAAAATTTTGGCGCTACAAATTTAAATACAGACATTAAGGAGCAATAATAAAGGCGCGTTTCTCAATTTGGGTCCTAGGAGGGTTGGGCAGAGCACTGAAAGGAATGAAGTGAAACGAAACCCCCTCACAGGTAACTGCACCTTGGGCTCGCATAATGCAAAGCTGTTGTTTTATCTTCACATCTGACATGCCACTGGCCTTATTTGCAGAAAGCTGACCTTGTGTCAAACAAGATGATCTGACTGACATTTTCTATTTCTGGAAATGATTAATCTGTTTATAAAAAGTTCAGTTAAGAAAAGCCTTGAAGTTTCCTTCTACATTTTCATTGATTTCTTAAAGATTGAGTTACGTTTTCCATTTGGTAGAAGATGTAGAACTTGCTATTCAAAGAAATGCTGATCCCAGTGCTCTGGCACGTACGATGACTGGACGGTTGCACTCCTATGGGTTACTTACCCCGAGTTTATCTCAGCGCCGTGACACACCTCTCCATAACCACTAGAAGCTTTTAGGTTCTAAATCTGTTTGAAAATTTGGTAGTGAAATACTAACAAAATGCATTCCCATCCCCCAGACTTTTACAAACCCTGCGTAGGAGTTTCATTTGTGTGAGCCTGTTGACTGTGCCGAAACATTGACGGGCATGAACCTCCTGGCCCAGGTCCTCTACGGAGAAACTCATCTCTTGTCTGAGGCTCACAGACCCGTGTAAGGAAAGGAGCTCTTGCAGCAGTTGTGAGCAACTGTATCTGCGTTTTTACCTTCATATACAGTCCAGATAATGATCGCATCTCCTCAAAAGCCGTGTGATGCCGCCTTTGCCCCACAGAATGGCAGTATGGATTCTCTTCCAAGTTGTTTGCATTTCAGGTTTTTTTCAGTATGTTCTGAGCTATAAATACCCTCAGGATCCATTAGGCTCATATCAGATACATTCATATTTCCCCTTCTTTTGGCATTCCAGTTCCCAGCTGAATCTGATAAGCAGATCAGTCACTGCTATGTCAGCAAAGAGCAGCAATGTTGTACCTTAATATTTGTCATCATTACCCAACACACCCATGCAGAGCAAGCTGTGAGGAATGCAGGTTTTCATGCTTTATCAGCTGTAACTAAACATCTGGTTACAAAAAGAAGAATGAATCACTCAAAGTTAATGAAGGTTATGATTTCATATAATCCTTTTCAAGCAAAATAAATTCCATTGGAAGAATATAATAGATTAACTGTGGAACTGAATCAATTGAGGTTTTAACATCACTGTTATTTACAACCCATCCATTTTCCATTCTAAGCTCAAACTTTGTTTTGTCATTGCCAGCAGGGCTTTTGCATTTCTTTGTAAATGCACTCCCAAATGCCTTCATTTGGTAGTTTCCTAGAAACATAACCGCTACTCTAGCTGTGAGTTCAGACAAATTAATTCAGTTTGTATTACTGAAACGCTGATTTAACAAATGGAAAAAAATACATGTATTCTTTAAATTCAGGCGTTCTTGACATAGGGTCCAACTGCAGTGGAGTGAGCCTTTCTCATCAGCAGATCTTAAATATTTCACATATGGTAGGAGGATCTCAGCAATGCCCTGCTGGGATGAGGAAGGAAGTCTCAATTTCCCTGCCACGGATGGGAGGGACTGGGGCACACACCGCAAAAGGTGTGGAGTGCTGCTGCCAGGGGTGGGGAGAGCTGTGCTAGGCAGGGGGACATCATCCCCCAGGGACATGCCATCCCTGAGCAAAATGCTACTCTGATCCCTGGCAGGGCACTTGGGCATCCCTGCAGCTGTGCCTGTTTCACTCCACATGGTTGCCTGGACTCATCCGCTTTGCCCCATTTCCTAAGGAAATGCACCTCTGTCTATTTGTGTGTGTCCATCTCCCTCATCCCCCTCCCCAGTGCAAGAAATTGTCCAATTACAACTACATTTGAGAGCCACGTAGAGGCCCCAGAGGAAGATCAATTTCCCAAGATTTCGGTGTGGAGGGTGGAAGGAAGGAGATAACTCGTTAGTGTGCTAATGGAGGCAGGAGCAGCTGCCTGGGGCTTCTTTGATAGGAATAGGAGAATCCACACAGGCAAAAAGCAATGGAAAACCAACTGTATTCCCTGATTATTTGCTTTTGTGTTGTCTTTGGTTTGTGGCATTATAGCATTTTAGGTGCTGAAGGAGGGAATGCAAGGCAAAAGCCCAACTGACTATATTGACCAAACCCATCCTTTGACTCCAGCCTGTAATTCCATTCCCAGCCATTGATTCCGAGTCCGGGAAGAGTTGGGAATGCTCATATTTGTCCAGACATCTATCCTTGCTTTTATCGAGTAAAAGGAGATTGGTGTGAGATGGAGGCAGGTGAGATTGGAGGTGGTAGAGCACCAAGGGAGAAGCTCCTGTGAATGCACACACACTGCTAGGGCACCCCAGCATTACACGTTTAGCTCATCAAGCTGTCAGCAGAAACAGTAATACACAGACTAGTAAATGATGGAGCTTCTCTTTGCTACCCGTCATTACAGACAGGCAAAGGAGGGAGATATTTCTCGCCAGTGCTCTCTAAGAGATGGCTGGAATTGGTGAAAGAGCATGAGAGAAGACAGGCAGTCTGACAGCACTGCCCTGGGATGGGCAAAACCAGCAAACCATAACAGAGCAAAGTAACAGAACAGTAGTCTCTTGAATTGAAACAGGATGCACAAGTGCTTTAAAACCACTAAACAATTTTTTCTGGCACACTGTTGACAGAATTTTGTGAGGCAGAGCAGGGAAAAAGTGCTTTAATGCTTTAAGGAAACCTCTGACTTTTATTCACTATCAAATGATGATTTACCTAAATGTAACTTAGACTATTAATTTAATTTTTAAAAGCAAAGCTAAATAAAACTGACTGTTTTTTAAGAATGCTGATCTCTACACCCCTGAGTCTGGGATTTAGCAGACTAATGGGATCAGTCATCCCCTACTTAAATACATCCTGAACAGCATTCACAGGAATGCTGTTGTTTGTGAATAAAATGCGCTGTTTTCCTCTTTTTAGTATCTCTGAAAATAAGTGAAGATCGTGGCAACTGCAGACAGTGCCAGGGCTCGGCAGGCCATGCTTGCAGGAGCATCTCTCCCATCACGCTGGCCCGTGTCCCAGGAGGATCTGCTCTCCTTGACTTACCCCTCTAGCTCCTCCTCAGCTTGGGATTTAGTGACCCACCTTCAATGTGCCCAAACTCTTCCCTGCCCATTGGTGGTGACAGTCTGAGGCATCAGCCTCACATTGTGCTGGTCCCAGTGCTCTGGTCACCAGTGGAGTCATGCCAGATCCACTGCCACCCTGGCATTGGAATGGGCGAGGGACAGCCTGGGTTAGGAGATGGGCAACAGGCAAAGCCTCCCTGGGTAGCGGTGGGAGCAATGTGTTGGTATCCAGTCTGGTAGAGAAAACACTTCTGGAGTCTGTGGAGACAAACTCACATCAGCTAAAACAACAGGTAACTTATGTTAAAAAATCGTTCATGTGGGATGCACAGCAATCCGGTGTCGGACTGGAACTTCTGAGTGGAGAAATCCCACTGAGCTGAGCTCTGTCCTCTCCTGCTGCAATGTAAATCAGAATAGTTTGCTTTAATGAACCTGAGGACAGAACGAATCCATTGACCATTAACTGAAATTAATCGTTTAGTGGGGAAATACAACACCAAATGGATTCAGGATATTTCTGGAAGGAGAATATAAGCCACAAAAAAAGATATGCTTTAACAGTCCCTTTTTGCTGGATAAAGTTTCACATCCCTCCAAATGACACACAGTTGTCTCCTCTGTGTAGGAAAGATCTCCCACTTCTTTTACAAAGCTTCCACGATTTATCTATTTTTGTTTTTCCCAGCTGTTGTTGTAAAATCTGTTATCTTTAATGTATTACTCTGAAAAACAACACACCTTTGAGAAGGCCAGTGGACTGTGACATAATTAGATGCAAAATGCACATCTAAAAGCTGTTTACTTCCTGTAACACTAGGATAACTACTAATGAATCACCGACTCTGGGGATTCTCAGTTTGTAACTGGATACTCCACAAACTTCTTATCAGATCAACAATGAT
>VXBO01003384.1:1295986-1341407 GCA_013400135.1 Rhinoptilus africanus
GAAAAAGTGGGGGTGGGCAGGTTTTTTTCCCCTGAAACCAGAGTTTAGCCTATATGCACCAATTCTAAAGCATTTTTAGCATGTCAGGCAGAGTAGTCATGGTGAGTTTGAAGGGATAAGGGAAGATAAAGTGTATCAAAGCAGGATCTGACACTCGTGATGCTATGCAGACCTTTCTTTCTGAGAGCATCTCGCAGGCTGGACTGACAGCAGGGATTAATCCATGCAATGGCAATAAACAATAGTTGAAGTGGGGTTGAGGCCTAACACCTGGATGTTATGTTACCATCAGTAAAGAAGCCTGTTTCATGCTGGGGATGAATATATATGACTCTGGCACTGTTGCTTTCCCAGCGACAGGTAAGACTTCTCAGACCTCTTTTGTGAAAAGGTTTTTTTTTTTTTCTTTTTGTATGCGAGAAAGCTGCAGACTGATTCAAACGAAATGCTTTAGCAGGTTTTGCGTATGACCCTTGTTGCCAGGTATGAACAGCTTAAATGCAAGGACTGACATTTTATGTTTATCTATGGATGCGTATTTATTCTTTTTAACTCTTGCTAAATCAGAGGCTCAGGCTTTCCCTTGCTGGGCACTGACATCTCTAAGTTGTTGGGGTCATCCCAAGGGGTGTAGCTCGGTTTCCCACGCAGGATGGGGGGGACATCCTCCCAGCAGCTCCGTGGTGCCAGCGGAGGGCTGAGTCCTGCACCAGGAGCCACCAGGGCCATCACGTTGCATTGTCCTCCCCAGAACCAAGTTTGTCACGTCCACTCAAGCGTGCCGACACCGCAGAGGGGCGAAGGAAGGAGAGCATAAGGAAATCTTCCCTTATCAGCCTCTCTCTAGGGTTACCCTTTTGGGCAATAAACCTTGCCAAAAATTTATCTAAAGAATCTGAAAGGCCTTTAAAGGACACAGAGAGGTTGAAACTTACCCGTGCACCGAGTGGTCCTCAGGAAGTCGTGGTACAGCTAAAGCTTGCTAGGAAGTTCACTATGTGGGGGCTTTTCTCCATTTTTTTACCTCATTTACTCTTACGTATTATCTCTGCCTTCTCAGGGTCAGCCTATGTAGGTCAGGGATTCATTGACATAGATTCCATCTCTCTTCTTTACAAGAAACAAAAAAAGAAGGCAGGGGGGAGAAAAGAGAAAGTGGGTTGGACAGACTGACAGAAGGCCCATGTCCAGAAAGCGATCTGGTGAGAGGCCATGAGTGCAGGCACAAGAGGGGGCAAGGAGGAAAAGAGAAGTCCTTCAAGGGAGCCTTTGGGCCAAGCAATGGAAAAACATACACGTGGGAGCTACTGCACTAATTTGGAAGTACTTCACCTTGGTTTTCCTGGCACAGACCTGGCCTTACCAGCCTGAGAGCAGGGAACTGGAGACATGGCATGCAAAGAGCTCCAGCTCGCTCCCCTTCCTCACTTGGGAGGCTCTCATTTGCTTTATAAAAAAAAGACTTTATGAGCTGGAAAACTTGCAGGCGGAAGTTTTTGTGGAGAAGCAGAAATGTCATGGAAGGTTTCTCAGTGAAACAGTGCCTCCTCTTGGATCCAGATCTGTGTGCTGAACTTGGAAAAATGAAAATGTTCCCACTCTGAGTGCTTTGACTCAGATGAAGAGACATGTATCTCAGGATGCCACAGGACTGGAATCTCAAAAGCAGCACAGAAATGTCATTAAAAGGACTTGTCATTTTACAGTGTGTTTTCCAGGCATCAGAAATGAAGCTCATCTCCTACAGCATGCTTTATGAGGTTACTCGAATGATGGACTCTGGTCCACATCCAGACTGCACCAAATTCCCAAATGTAATTTCTAATGTAGTTCATTTCCCAGTCTCTTGGCAATGAGCTGCCGCTAATCCCGGCCATGGAAGTGGCAGTCACTGCCTGGCTGGCCAAGCAGACCTGGGGCTAGAGTTCTTCCAGCTAGCTGGCTTCAGTAAAATTACTTGGAGAATTTAATTATCCTAGTCATGTACTAGGATATCCCCTGAGAAAATAAAGAGAAATGCAATGTATTTGCCAAATCATGCTTTGTTGCAAATATGTTTTGCATTCAGCAGCACTAGACTATATGTATTGAAGGTCCAGTTGCTAAGTCCCTTGACCAAGATCAAGAAAGATTTTGCTTAGGAAAGCAAGGAATTAAATCCAGAGTTCCAAAAGCCATATGCTAACTCCATCCTGCCAGTCTGGACTTATCCACACTGAATGTAAATCAACATTTAACAAGGGACAAGATCGGTTTTGGCCAGAGTTATCAAGAGGTACAAATGGCTATTCCACTTTTCACCTGTCTCATCGAGCCCATTATATATAACTGCACAGTCCTTCATCAAAAATAGCACGGGGGAATATCAAATGTGACTCTTTTGTGAACAGCTTCTGCAGAGACATTTATTTAAATAAGTAGATATGATTTTTTTTTCCTTCTGTCCTTTTCTCTGCCTAGACAGTTACTTAACACATTTTTGTCTCCTCCTTCTGCTGGTTGGCTGGTGTATTTAGATGTTACAGAAGAGATTTCGCACACTTTGAATGCTTGCAAGGGCCAAAGTCTGAGGTTGGTAACCAGTGAGGTCTCTGGAATACAGAAGTCAGTCTGTCTAATTCAGTCCCACTCATGTGTTACTGGAAGCCTTTCTGCTAAATTCAGGCTTACGATCAGCCTGTTAATGTTTACAATGTGGCTCTTTTGGAATAGATGGGAAGGATTTGCAAAGTGAATGTGCCTATAAAATCTCTTATTTACATGCATCATTTGAGTGATTGTGTGTGCAGGAGGACAATGACGCGAGTTGTTTCCTATGCAGTGTATTCAGCAGTCTTTTTCATGCAGCAGCATGGGCACAATGGGTTTTTAGGGGCATTCATCAGTGCCCTCCTCTGTAACCAGCCTCACAGAGTTTACAGCAACTTGATTGCAGAGAGGGTTCCATTTCCAGAGGGAAAAAAAAAGTGCACCAGGCAAGGCTTGGGAACCTGGCCAGGTGGGGATTGCTGTAGCACCTCCAGAGCTGCTGGCCTGGTAAGAGCGGTGGGAGTGGGGAGAGGTCCCATCCACTGCCCTCCTCTCATGTTTGCACCCCTTCTGGGTCTTGGGGTATTGTTTTCCCCAGTTCCTTTAGGCGTTTAAAAACCTGTTTCTAGAAACAAAGGCCACGCTTGGGAAGGGGATGTCCTTTCTGTGGTTATGAACAGGGAAATATCTGCTGGATGGGAGACAGATCCAGCTACAATTAGGTAGGAACCACATCGTGAGAAGCCTAACGGTGAAGCAGAAGGAGGACCCCACTGACGTGGGTTTAAGCCTTGGCTGTTTACCAACATCTTAGCTTAGGTACTGACTTGTGCCTTCCTCCTCTCACAGCCTTTGCCTTTCTTGTCCTTCCATGAGGTTGGTGGCTTTTTCTCATTTGCGTAGGCTGACCAGGGCCCAGCACACGGAGGCTGATCCGAAAACTCTGGAAGCTTCTTGCAGTACAGATAATGTATTCACAATATTGGCTGACTGCATCGCATAATAAAGCCTTTAGGCTAAAGAACACCTAGCAGCAGAAACACGCAAATCTTGCTCACAAAATTTTATATATGATTTATTTCTTGATCCAGTAATAATATTGCTTCACAGGTCTACGACATCTTTTTATTCAAGTGTTCCAAACTGCTTTCAAAATGCTAATTCCTAAGGTCTCACAGCAGCTCTGGATGGTAGATACCCACCTTGTTCACTTACGTTCATTGAACTACTATATTTAAAAAAAAAAAAAAAGAAGCAAAGGAAATCTGCATTTGGTTTTATTCGGTGATGAAACACGCTTGTCACTGCAACAGAAATTAACCTTTTGTCAGCAGCTGTTAACAGGAGGGTTGCAAAGACCCTGACTTCCTAAACTGCGGAAATAGCTAAGAAGCAGCAGTACTCTGACATCTGAATTTTAATACACTAACCCCTTAGGAAGCTTATTAGAAGGGTAGGGGGAATTATTTGTGCGAAATGCTTTTATTTGACTGTTTTCTCTCCATTCAGGAAGAGTAGTTGCCCTAACAATGGCATGAATCTAGTGTATCGGTGAGTTGTATCCCTTGAACTCCAACTTACAGAACAAAAGACTTCTAAGAAGCATCCATGCAGCAGATGTTTAGTTATCTGAAGTGTCAGAATGCCAATTAGATATTGAACATGGCAGGAGGAGGGTGGAGTTTCCAAAACAAATGAATGATGAATAGGAACAGTTCCCGAGTTTGGTCTAAAGTCCTGCTGTTCTTTTGTAAAATGATTTGTGGCAAATTTGTTTTGTCACTGAGGCATAGTTCCCCTTCAGGATTTAAGTGATTTTTATAATCACTCCAAGGAAACTTTTTTTAAAAAAAAAAGAAAGAAAAGGAAAAAAGGAAAAAAAAAAAAGAGAGAGAAAGAATATGAGGATAAAATGCCCTATTTGTTATGAAGAACAGGCTCTAAAAATGAACATGATTTAAAGTGTAACCAAATAATCCTGTCTTCCATGTGGTTCATACATAGGGGCTACTCCCCCACAGTGAAATTCTAGCCTTGCATTGAAATTGAAAGGGGATTCTTTTTCAGGGTGGGTGTGGGGGTCAAAACATGAATGAATTTAGTGAAAATTGTTTGTTTCAGAGATTA
Organism: Rhinoptilus africanus; assembly: GCA_013400135.1. Classification (NCBI taxonomy): domain Eukaryota; kingdom Metazoa; phylum Chordata; class Aves; order Charadriiformes; family Glareolidae; genus Rhinoptilus; species Rhinoptilus africanus. The sequence goes on from VXBO01003384.1 coordinate 1,300,643, forward strand.
AATTTTACATTTTGTTGCTAGTCGGTGCCAGGATAATCTCATACATGGCAGCATGAAGGGGGTTAAAAAAAAATCTCAACTAGGTTACAAAATGCCTCCATAGCTGACTTGCATTTTTATTGTCATTGACCTCAGTAAATCATTGTTAGAAATTAATATAACATGGACATTTTTAGGTCAGCATTTTATGTGGCGTTATGTTTAAAATAGTTGTCTTTGACTTGCAAAATGCTCTAGATTGTTCTTGCTTTAGAGCTGCATACAACTTGTAAATGTAGTTAGGACAACTGATTCTCTGTGTGTGTCTGTCAAATAAGAATAATACTGGACAGTATAAAATACCAGGCAAAACAGCAGAGAGGAAATTGGACTTGCATTGACTTAAATAAGCAAGTGCTGTGACAAAATTGTTTAGTTCTCTTTTGACCTTTTGAGGTCACGTTTGACTATTTATGCTATCTCCTAATGCTCTACTTCTCCCTGCCTGGTAACAATTATGTGTTTATGCTGTTCTTTGCCTTCCCAGTTGGTATATTAAACAATCACTAATTACTGCATAAAAATATACATTCCTGTTTTGGAGCTTCCTGTAAACACCCATCCACTTCCAAATACTCTATTTAAACGGCTGAATGAAAACCTGCATGTTTTAGCCATGTCGGTTGATTTGTTTAAAACAAAGGCATAGAAACCAAAATATTAAAAAATTGGCATCAATGGTTTTTCCATCCAGATATGGGATATATAGAGTGAATAACAACAGCTATTTTGGGGAAGAGGGAATTGAATGATGTAGGTAGATTGAGTATTTGTCTAACAGATTTTGTGTTAACAGAGGAAAAGCTCAGATGAACACAATATTAATAGACATATTGCGATCATCTTTAAGTGAAGCATTTGGTCCTGTTCTTCTTAGGTGGGGTATTGCTAAGAAACCTGAATATAGGACCTTCTCTTACTGTCATGCATATGGCAATTCCTGTCAAATTCAGCAGGAAAGGCAATAAGAATTAAGGGTCTCAGGGCTGTCTTTAAGAAGTTGATGTTATAAAGTACGGAGTGAGTTCTGCTGCTTTCAGAGCTTTCCACATTGCCTTTGGGGTCTACAGATGTTACTTAATTCAAAAGGCCATCAAGCCAAAGTGTAGCTAATTTAAAGTTGGATCCTGATGCTCACATTTAAGTACTTGAGTGAAAGAGATTTGATGTTTAAGATATTTGTAGATTCCACCTTCTACTAACCAGCAGTTGCTTTCAGAAAATATTAATGATAAGTTTTTGTGGAAAGCATCCAGCCACCACAAAATCTGTTTCATTTCTTTCTTTCTTTTTTTTTTTTTAATTGTACAGTCCTCTAGTTCAATGCTGCAACTTGAAAATAATGCAGGCAATTTATTGTTGCTACCATTGAGAGCCAGATTGAGCAATTCCACCCAACTCAGTATTTCAATGCATTTCAATAAGGCTGTTAAGCACCAAATAGGTCATGCACTTTGCCCACCTGGTTCTTTGTTCTAGTGCTTAAAAGCATTGAGGTCTTATGGAAAATTGTTTACAAAATACAAATTCTTTTCTTGCACTCTGAGTTTATGAACTCTACTTCCACACTGAATATTCCTTTAGAGAAATTAGTTTATGAAAATGAAAATGCTAGGTGAATCATCTGCTTCCTGGGTAGGCTTGATCTTTCTGCTTTTACTTTTAAAAATATATGCAAGGGTAGATGGTACAAAGTGAGTGTTAATTGTGTCTAACTAGCTGAAACATGTCTAGATTTCCAGTAACCACATAAGCGAATCACCACTGAAATCCGAACTGTCTTGTACTGAAATGAAATCAACACTCTATCCTTTAATAGATCCTCTTGGTACTCCAGAAGCAGAGAACAAAGCGATATGACATGCACACCCTAAATTAAGGATGCCAACATAAACTGACAGAATCTCTGCACTCGATGACGTTACAGTACGTAAAGCAGTGAAACAGGACAGGAAAGCCATTTCCCATGCTATTTCCTGATTTCCTGCTCTCTGCATTCCTGCACATAAACCTTTAATTCATTTCAGAATGCAGAGGTCATGCCAAAAAGTCAGAGGATAAATATACCCTTTTGACAAACAGAAGGTTGACAGCAATTTTTACCCAAGTGTTTCTGAGGCCAGGTGTTTCCCATATACTGTATTGAAATGTGTACCTCTAAATGTTTTGTTAGTATTTGAACTGTAAACACTCTTAAGCATTATGCTCAAAAATAATTTCTTGGTGGAGAGGCAGTAACATTCACATCTGTATTTGTGCAAGACCAGTGGTCTGTCTAAGCAAAGAGATTTGGGGTTCCAGTGACCTAGGGACTGCATGGTGTAAAACGTCCCATTTGAACAAAGTGAATGGCAACTAATGTAGAAATTACGTACTTAATAGTCTCTTATGATTGAGCAACGCAAATATTGGCTTTTGAGTAACAGGGCAGCCAAAGATTTAACAGAGAAATCACAAAGGAGAGATTAGTGTTGAAAGATAAAACACCCTGCTCCCCTCCCAGCATCCTGCCATCCCTAGGATCCACAGGAGACAACACAAGTTCTAGAGTAATCCCACAGAAGTGGTTTCTCTATAACCTTTGCAGCCTGTCAAACCATTTATAAATGCACATAAAATAAATTTTTAATTGTGGGGGCTGTAGTGGCTACAGGGCTTCCCTGGATGTTTTGGGGAGGCCAAGACTGAGAGCCATCAGGGAGCGTGCCAGGGGCTGGAGGCAGTGAGGGACTCTGCGGGGTGTCCTCCTCTGCAGCCACCCTGGACCTCCACCCGTTACATCTTCCTCCTGCGTACAACAGTTTGGAAACCTTTGCCTTTGTGTCTTCCACAGCTTGAAAACTCATCAGTGCTGCAGATAACTGGTCATTATAAAAACACATTTATCTCCCTGGGAAAATATGGCAGGGTGAGAAAACATTCATTTTGTCGGGATCGGAGGTGTGTATAGGACGCACGCGTTTGCAGGTGTCAGTAGAAACTCGCTAAAATGTTTTCTCTGTCCTTTGCTGGAAGCGAACCAAACACTGCCTGTTCCTCAGATGAAGGGGATTTGTACACATTATGAATTTCAATGAGTGTATTCTCATGTTTCTAAAGGTCTATTCAGAATGAAATCCTCACAACGTAGGAATGATCCATCTGTGTCTGCAGGAGTGGCCAGAAAGCAGGTGTGATTTCATCTGTATATAGGCAACTTTTCTGTGGAAAAATTCTCAACTCTTCAGCCTTTGTTCTGTTTGCAGAATGTCCATGGATTTATTTACGCCTTCTTAAATTATTTTTGTGTAGCCAATTCCTAGAACTGGAGCCAGTGGGTTTACTGGAAATATTCTTTTTCCCTGATATCCATATTTAATTCCACTAAGAGCAACTGCAAGACATGCTCTCCTCAGTCTTTATTTTTCTCCCCGTTTACAAGCTCTGTTATTGTCCTTGCCTGCAAAGTATGAGTGAAAAATGGAGTAAAATAATACCAAATCCAAATGAAGGAGAGGGAGCAGGAAAAAGTCTGCTGAGGTTGTCTGACATGGCGAAGACCTACCACACTCTTTTAGGATATTGATCTTCTACTGAGCTTCAGCATAGAGAAACAGATTGAAGGAAAATAATGTGGCATCCCTGAATAATTATATTGCAATTATTATTTGTGGTTTCTTATTACGAGAACAGCCTTGTTCTCATAGTCAAGGAGAGAATGTTGTGCACCATCACGTGCACCATCGTGGTCTCTCTCGGTAGCATCACCCCTGTTGTGAAACAGCTGAACGGCCATGGATGCAACGTGTCCTCCTTTCCTGCCACCCCCCGTCTGCCCGAGCTCCTTGTGCCTCTCATACACATGCCCGCTCTTATACAAATACATTAGTGATTACAGATGACACGTGGCTTGACTGAGCACTGCAAAATAAAAAGAACAGATGACTGCTTCAGAGCATTGTGAATCATAAGATAAGATGAGCACAGGCAAACATCTATTACCACAGTGTAATTAATACTGCTGTTGTTAATATATCAGCCATGCTGCAGGACAGGCACCTGTACCCTCTGCCTCCAAGGTTTGGGAAGGAAAAGAGGAAAATGAACTGAGTTTTCGTCTTCTCTGAGATGGCATGGCCAAAAGTGTTGATTTGATTCTTGGTTGCATGCAGTGTAAGGCATCACAGGAGCGGAGAGGAGTTTTATCACCTCTTATACAGAAGGAAATAGAGAGCTTTTAAACAAAGGTAGAAAATCTAGTGGCTGGAAGCTGACCAGTCGAGCTAGGAATAAGGTGCAGGCTTCTGAGTGATGGCAGTTCATTGCCCAGGTGATCTACCAAGGTTAAATGCTGTATTGTTCCCTACAAATATTTTAACAATAAATATTTGAACTGTTTAAACGATGAAACAGAAGCGTGGCATGCGCTGTGGCGTGTGGGGAGTCGCACAGTGAACCTCCCAGGGTGCAAGGCAGAGTGGCAGCAAAAATTCTGTGGTGAAAATGCAGAATCCGTATGCTTTGGTAACGGCCCAGGTGGATTGCGTTCCCCAGGGGCACGGTGGCTGCCCACGAGTCCCTGCTCAGACTAGTGGTTACGTGCCACAGTCCAAGTCAATAAAGTGCATGGGTTTTGTTTGGCTAAAAAATCTTCAGGATTAGATGGCTCAGCTTCAAATTATCCCCTGATAAGCAGAGACAAAATACACACCATCAATTTGCTGTTATTTTGAAAAGAAGAGGCTAAAGAGAAACGGGATAACTGTAAGTGACTGTGGGCAGTTGAGGTTCAGTGATGTTACAGATGGTCCTTATAACCGTAACAGCATGCAGGGCTTTCCTGCTGAGATACTTTGCCTTAAGATGGCTTAAAAGATATCTCAGTACCTTTATGTTTTGATATTTTTTTCCCTCAGAGCAAGAGGAAGATTTGGTCATTCAAGTAAAAATAGAGTAGGACCTGCTTTTAAATAAATTGTGAAAATATGAGTACAGAAGGTCAGCCTTCCTTCTGCAGGTGCAAGATTTTGTTTCACTTGCCTGAGGTGTGGGATTTGGCACTGATCTGTTAGACCAAAAAAAATCTGGACTTTTAAGCAGGGATAGGCAATACCAAATAAATGGAGAAAAAAATGGATGGGGAAAGAAAAATCAGTTTATCTTTTTCTGCTTTATTTAGCTTCCTTTTCAACCTTCTCAAGAGCATATGTTGGTAATGCTATCCCCATGCTGAGTATTTACAGTCAGACACAGGACTGAACTGAGAAACGCACAGAAAGGGGGGGTGGATGGCACTGAGGAGCTTTTACTGCCCAGATCAATGTTTCCTGCGATCCAAACCACTGTACTTTTCTTGAAATGAATTGATTGCAGTTGTCCAGATGTCATTGGCTCCCAGGCATTAACCCTCCTAGCGTCTTCCAAAGTGACTTCTCCCCTTGAAAAATTAAAGACTGCTATGTACTTAGCCTCATACATCAGGTGTCCCAAGGGACATCTGTGCATTTCTATGCCTTATTTTGACAAGGGTGCTTGAAACGGCTGACCTATGCCAAGGTACTCTGCAGAAGGTGAATCCTATGTGTAACTGCAGCCAGTTTCAAAAATTGTTTGATAAAACCTGGAAAACACTGCTGAAAACTAAACCAATCTTCTTTGCGCATAACAATTCTTTCTTACTTTAGAAGTCAACTCGGTTTCATTAGATACCAATGTTTAAAAGCAGCTTTCAAAGACAAGCCTCCTTACCCCCATCCCCCAAATAAAATGTGAAGGAAATAAATAGATTAGGGTCCTGTTTGCATATTGATAAGAAAAAGTACATTACATCAATGTAACCAAATATCTTATCACAACCATTACAGACTTCAAGGTCTCTAATTAATATGAGGGCAGGGAAAAACTTTTAGTGCTGAAAACAGTTAATTAACAGGATGGTTTTGGTCCCCTTCAGTTTTTATGATGTGATGTGAATTACTACATGCATCCTGGGTTTAATGAAGTCGTGGTATCCTCTTAGATTATTCAGCTAACCTAAGGCTCTTTAAATTCCTCGTGTATTCTAAAATGACTTACTTACAGAGACATTTCCCCTGAACTGTAGCAAGAGCGCTGATCTCTGTGAGACTGGGCCTGCTGTTTTGTCCGTGCTGTAAGGAAGACCTCACGGCGTGTTCCCACAATGGTGGGCTTTGATTTTTAAAAGATATTCAGCTAGTAGGTGACCAGAGATATACAGAGGAAACATATATGATAAACTCCACAGGATAATGAGGAACTATATGAAGTTCTTGCATGTTTCTGGCTCTTTTTAATGGACTCAAGTGACCGTAAAGTAGGATGTATAGTGTTATTTTGGTTTTGTTTCCTTTCTTGTCTTAGGGTTTAAATCCAGAACATTGAATCACGATGTGATGGCTTCAAAAGTATTTTTCAAATGTTGCATCCACTTCCATGAAACTGGGAAAATTAGAGAGGGAGAAGATCTACTAGATTAAGAATTTTCCTTTCCTTTCAATGCCACCTCCAGTGACCTGGCTAAAGACGTTTGAGGGGATATGAGAAAGAGAACTTTCTCCAGGTGGCATTCTGCAGCCTCCCTGGTGACAGGGCTAGGAAATATTTTGTTTTCTTCAAAATATTTTGTTTTCTTCTCCTTCTCAGCTACTTAGACCCAAGTCCTCCAGGTTGCTCAGACTCACCAAGCCCCTCCTGCAGTGTCCTGGCCAGTGGTGGAGACCCTGCCTGGAGGTGGCCCCTGAGCTCCTCACATGGTGCAGAACTGCTGGGAGATGTTTTTTCTTGGGCTCTGCAGAAACCAGCACACTGATCATAGATGTCCAACTTAGTCACTAAGAAAAGCCCCCTTCCTCTAGGGACCAGCTACCTCCCTAACCACTGCGTTTTGTAGAAACCACTATAACCTCTTTCCTAAAAGATTACATTTATAGAGTAGTAACGCTAGAAGGGAACTTCCTGGCATTATTAGGGCTCTGATGTGAGTTTGCTGTGGGCATGCAGCAACCCCTGACAGCCGTTCTCATTCGCTTACTGTTTAACAGTCTATTCTAAGATATTGATAGTCTCACTCTAACTACCATTTACCATATTTTTATTATTATTATTGTTATTGGCAATATTATTAAGGAGTTTCTAGACCTCCCTGGGACAGGACAAGTTGGACTGACCTTAGGGACCCTTGTTATTGCTAGGTACATAGTGTACGTTCCATCTTTAAGCTGCCAGCTTAGCATCTTTCATCACCATCAGTTACCAGCCTTTTTTTTTTTTTTCTTTCATTTTGAAACTTCTGTAACACAAAATGCAGTTACCATCTGACCCCAAGCACCTCTGGAGTAATATGTAATTCAAAGATAGTTACAGGCTGTGAAACAGGTCTGCTGATGCACACTGGAATAATAACAACGACACTGGGAATGCAAGTCTGAGATTTTTCTAGGCACTACCTGTAAAACTGGCATGACAAGGTGGGGTTTTTCATGACTGAAATTTGATGGCTTGAACATACCAGTGTGGTAACACTGACACAAAACTTTTGCCAAGGACCTGCTTACTGCAGAGCATTTGTTCAGCGCTCAAACTGGAGGTAACTATGAATAAAGCCTGGTGTTTGCCTCTGGCAAAGAGCAATTTGTGCCCTTGACAGAAACCACAAAGTCTACCAGCTACGGAGAAAGGCAAAATAGATTTTCTTCCCTCCTTCTGTGGACTGAATTTGGGGATCTGCTTTCTTCTCTGTCCAGTCTTCAAAACAGAGGTGCTGACCCAGTTGCTGTAACTCCATAAACTATTCTAGTGCTGAGGAAAGTTGTCCTGCAAGGATAAAATGAGTAAAGTTGTACCTTAGCCACTGGAGTAATCAGGTGGGATTTTAAACTTGTTCCAAAAGATGGATCTTGTCCTGGACCCATCATTTATGAAGAATAAGTATGCGGACACCCATGGAAACCCACTGAAACGAGAACACTTGCATGAGTGAATGGGCCCCAGAGGCAGAGCTGCATGGCACAGTGATGCCTTTTGCACGGTCACTTCTCAGAGTACAAACCCTGTAAAGCAAATTCTTCTGTTAATTTATGCAATGCTATAAAGTAATGTCTGGTACTGGGTAAGTTCCCGATACCATAATTTAATTTCAAACTGCATTTAGTTTATTTCTCTGTAGGAAAAGTATCAGCTATGTGCAGCTCTGATCCCACTGCCACCAAGGCTAAACACAACAAATTATCTTCTGAAGGAATAAATTTATATTTGCTTTACATATTAGTGTATTTCATAAGATTATCACATCAATGAAAATTCATTTTGCGTCACAACTTGTGTTGCTTCTGTTGGCTCCAAAAAAGTCATTGGGGTACTGTCTCCTTCACAAACTCTTTAAAGGAAATACTGCGTAATTCAAAAACAAAAATGCATGGGAACTAGCGATACACGAGTCTTCACAAGCTCAGGGCTTGTATTCACTGTAGATAAGTGTGTTTTTCCCAAATCTTTCAACCTCCTGAGTCTGCAGAATTGGGACCAAAGATCTCATTTGAAAACAGAAAGTTGCAATGATCGGTTTTGTTGCTTTATTTAAGTTTAATAACATGCTTTACATCCAGACCAAGCAGCTTTCTCTCATCAGGTTTCAGAGCACACTTAAATGTGAAAGCAGCTTGTCCATGGGCTAAACCAGAGCTCACTGAAGCTGTGAAAGCTTGACAGCAAAGACGGATTGTCTTCAGAGGGCTTTGGGATGGCGCTATGGATTTTCAGACCTGCAGGGAAGGTTGGTGGTTTCCATCCCAAACCGTGTAGATGTTTTCCAGACCAGTGAATGATGGGGGAGAAGGGAAGCACAAAATATTATTCTGGTTCAAACTACAGAAAGCCAAAAGGGGGACAGGGAGAGAAATCTCCCGTTCATTTCTATTTCCCTTTCCCTGCTGAGGTCTGTATTATTTTTGGACTAACACTCTGTGAGTCTTGGCATCGAATGCCTGTAGCTCCAGGGCAGACCTACAAGGCAGGATGTACCAGGACCAAGGCAACCAGTACTCCCAGCTCCTTCCCACCGGGCTGGGAGCCAGGATGAGCAAAGATCCCCAGATCAGAGCAGTAGTCTCCAAATCTCTTTCCCCCTTTCTAGAAACCAGGAGCATCATTTCCACCTGGAAGGTGGCCAGCAAAGCAGCATCTCTTTCATTCAGCAGCTACTGGGGACTAAGGGAGCATATTTACACTTTCAGGATTTCTTTTCTTGGAGCTGAAGGGAATTAAATGGCTTTGAGAAAGGAATTTCTAAATCCAGGATGTCAGTGTTGCGAGGAGGAAGTTGTGAGTTTTGTTCAGCTCTTCATCTGACTTGGTTTTCCTGTCCGGTCACCTCAAAGGCTTCTAGTTTTGTTCTTTTCTCTGAACGGTACCAGACTGTGGTGTCTTTTTTGTGCATTATCTCAGCTCCAGTGGTGCAAACTGAGCACGGCATTTCTATGCAGCGATGATTTCTTTTAGTGTTGATTTCGTAATGTCAGCGATGATTTCTTTTAGTGTTGATTGTCATCTGCCTGGACCAGCCACTGTGCTCTGAACAACGGCAGGTTTTGTGGTACGATATTCAACGCACAGGCTGTAAAGAAACTGCTATCTAAGAAATGGTCAGACACAAAGGTACGCTTTGTGACCTTCCTTCTTCCTCTCCTCGTCACAAATTTGGTAACACAATGAAATTCAACTTGGGGTTTGCACTTTTTCCATTTGTGATGGGTTTTCCATTTCCAAATTTCCCCTGAAAAATAACAAAGAGAGTGTAGGAGCGTTAGGGGATCTGACACAAAGAAAACCTGCAAAATTGCACTCAGATGAAGGACAGAAAAATAGGTAAAAGTTATCTTTATTTAACAAAGGTCTAGCTGAGAATGTAGAGAACTGAAAAACCCTCAACTGTGAGGCAGTGCCAGCCTGTCCTTCCCAAAATACATATGAGTGAGGAGCTGCCCTGGGGAACAGCAAGGCAATGTTTTCAAAGTTTCTTTTTTTCTTTCCCCCCTCAGAAAATCCGGGACTCCAACCTGAATGATTGTTTCATGCTAAATAATATTAGCATTTAAATAGCGCAGCATTGTAGTTAACAACTGGGTGAGAGTAATGGGAGGATGGCAGTGCTGGGTTCACACCTCTGGCCCTGGCCCTTATTCGGCTGGTGAGCTGCTGCCTCCTACCCTCCGCTGGGTTAGGAGGAGGCAGCCCTTCTCCCCCCTTTGTTTAACATCTTTGCAGGGATAATGAAGATCTAGCAACAGCTATAAAAAGCTAAAATCCTAGGCCTGTCTTCTAGGTTTTGCCTACAAGCCCGTGCCTTCTGCTGGAAATATTACCCTGCTCAAGTAACTCTCAACAAACCGCTCGAAACACATTTTGAAAATTCTCTTTTTGTTTCATTTAATAAGCTTGGCGTGCTCCTGCCTATAAGGCGGCTGCACAGAATATGTGTATACTCAGGTGTCCTTATTGTCACAGTTGATATGTTGCCATGGAGGAAGGCTATTAATGAGAGGAAATTAAATTAGATCACCTCTGTGCGCATTTATCTGCACACAGCACAGCTTCAGTCTTAAGGAGAGGGAGTTCTTGTGGGAAAGCAATTAATAGATGCAGGTGCACAGAAAAAAAAATGCATTTCTTATAGACCTCTGAGAGATGCAGATGGTATTCCAGCGCATGTCGCTCTTTGGCATGCTAATCACCAAATTTCACAGATACAAAGTGATTTATTTCACACAAATTTCATAATTAGCAAAATTTATTGTTTCTCCAGAGTTCTTTTCAAAAGGTAACAGAGATGCAGTTGTGTAAGGTAGGGGATGTAAATCATTTGCAGCTCATGTAAAAACCTCTTAAAAATATCATAGTCTTGTCTGATGCAGTGTACCATAGCAGTTCCTTGGATAAAAAAGAGGTGCCCTAATGCCAGAAAATCCTGGGGTTTTGCTGCAGCTGAGGGTGGTGAGAGGCAACCTAGGTAAGATGAATGTGTGTGATTAGCGGGAGGAGAGAAGGCTGTATTTAAAAGAAAATGGATCTTCTGAAAGAAGGACAGGAGGCCATGGGAAGAGGGGCCTTTGTGTCAACAGGAACTTTCTGCCCCAGATCCATGGAAATGAAGAAGATGAGACATGGATAAAACCTAAACCAGATCCCCAGCACTGATAGATTTGTTGGTGAGTTGTTGGGTTTTTTTTCCTTTTGTCACATCTTTAGCAGCATCTCAGCCCGTAATACATAAGCGTAAAGCACTGGGAGAAGAGTTAATCCTGTAAATGTACCAGTTAATGGGCTAAAGCAAGAGGTGGTCGTGCTGGTGCCTGACCCTGTGAGAGGAGGGCAGGAGCAGATGTCTTGGCCACCGCTGGGTGAGAAGTGTGGGACAGTAACTGAGCACGTAGCTGCACATTCGGGTTTTTTAGACAGCCTGGGTAACAATAATCCCCGACACAGAGATTAAAATATCAAAGATTATGGCAGGCATTTCTTTGATTATGTATTTTTCAATTACTGGTCCCTGGTGAGAGACCAGTTTTGGGTGACAGCTAGGCTGGCTGGACACTGGCCACCATGGGAACCAGCAAGGAGATCCCCATGGGAGCACTCCGATGGGCACTGGGATAACCTGTGGCACATCACACTCCCCTGCTTTGGGAGGAGGGGGCTGTGGGGTGTCCGGGCTACAAACCAGGTTGGGAATTGGCCCAAGTGATACTAGCCTGGCATTAATAAGAGTTTTAATTGGGTTTTTTTCTGTCAAACTGTAGTTGTGGGTGCCAAGGTCTGGGCTATTGCGACACAGGCGTGCTGATGAGGTCTCTGCGCTGCCCTCCATGGTTTTGCTGGAGTTGGCTTTTTGTACCAACTTGAAGGAGTTAAATTTGCCCCTGGAAGGGTCCAGAACTGGGGGTAGGTGGTCAGGAGCCAGCTGGGACCCTCCCCTCCCACAGCCCCTCCTGAGAACAGCACCACAGCCTATGGATTTCCCTTGTTTTGATTCAGTTAACGAGGAAGGGAGACTAATTATTAGCCTTTTGAATCTCTGACCAATCAATTCGAACTCCGTGACAGTACTTAGCACTTATTTTGCTTCACCAGGCGATAGATGAAATATTTTATACTGTAGGTCATTGTCCTCCATTTAAAAACAAGAAAATTGAGCCCCAAGGTCACCAGAACTACAAAGTCAGGTACAATCCAAAGTATTATCTATATGCGGTAAACATCCACTTTACGAACCACAAGCTCAGTAGGAAATGGCACAAACAGTTTATTCTGGTAGTAAACTCATCAGATTATGACAAAACTGTAATTCATATAAAATACATCAATTACACATTGATAATGTTTTAACAATAAACAAATACAATGTGTCTAGTTGATCTAGGTACCTGCCACCCTAAAAAATGATGAGATTTTTAAAATACATCTTGGACTTCTGAATTTCTTAAATTAACTTAATTTTTTTAAAAAAAAAAAGTACAGTATATTTTCTAAGGTTTTGTCACAAAGGAGAATTAATTAATGGCCACTTTTCTTTTTCTTCTCTGCTCAGCCAGAATCCAGACAAAATCTGTACAATAAATTTTGCTTCTGGGCTGAAATCCTGTATGACAGGTTGCAGCCCAGAGCGAAATTTCAGAGATGAGCCACGTAAGCCCTGAAAATAGGAGCTGATAATGATAACAATCACTGACAAACCTTTAACTGTGCCTGCGCTAGTGTGTGTCACTATAATACAATTTTGTATGTTAAACAACAGATGTCAAACAGAAGAAAGGAAAGAGGCCTTTGCTTTTCTTCTGTTGTGGACCTTGTTCTTCCAAAGCAGCCATTTTTTCAGTTGCCATGACAGTGTTAATAGGAGTTTATCATTTTCCCATGCCTGCTGCATACTAATGAGGGATCAATTCATGAATGTTATCTGTAAGGCTAAGAAGGGTCCGGCACCACAATCTCTGGTGCATTTAGGACTAGGAACGGCACCTCTGTCCGCAGCCCTGCGGTTGCGGCGCAGTTTTATACGGAGCAGAGTTTCTGCTGTTCACGTTTTATCTGTCGCTATTCGAGGATATGCAGCAGCCAGGGATAACGACTGAATGTAGCGACCAAAAAAGTTTGACTTGCTATTTCCTGATTTGTCCTGGGGAAAAGCAGCTGTGAAATATTTACCGAGATAAGGGAATTGCTTCAGCTGTGCATCATGGTGAAAAAGCAGAGATTTCTGTCAATTTGGCTTAACTTTGGGACCTGGCAACTTTTTATTTGGAGGACTTTAGTTTAGGCAGTTGGTGAAAAGGCAAATCACACCTTATGCAGGGCAGCACTGGGGCCTCCGATCAGGCGTTTCAGCGGTGCATTGTGTGCGGTGGGCTTCATCCTGCCCCCGCCAACCGCTTTCCTCAGCTCCCAGAGGTGAAAATAGATGAGGAAACTGAGATTAGGAACTGATTGGAGAACTGGTGGACGCATGATTAAAGAGATGCTAAACAGAGTCAGTCTAAAAGTTAAGGAAAATGTTGCAAATTCCATGGTAGAAAGTACAGTACATCATACACGGAAGAACGTGGTCCCAGATGTAGAGGTTTATCCTCCTCATTACCTACATTGGGAAATACGGTTTTGAATTGGTGATTATTCATATTTATGTTATGATTTGTTACAGGTAGCAAATTGAGAGCCAAACAAGCTCTTATACAAGACTTTTCAAAGATATTATATATCATCACACTTATAATGCCATTGATTCGTGTATGTAAATCTTTCAGCTGTTTTCTTTGTTCTGCTTTTTGGGATTGTTTGTTTGTTTTGCTACTATAAAAGGCCAAAAAGATGAGGGGAGATAGTTTTCCCCTTTTCTCCACCCCTATAATTTTTTTAAAGTAATCTGAAGGCATTTGGGGCTTTTCTTTTCCTTTTCTTTTTTTTTTTTTTTGTTATTTGCAGTTGTTCTTTTATCATTATCTTCAGGAAGCAGCATTACCATGTTGCAGATAAGAGGCACATCCAGATGTGCATATCAAAGGATGAACAACTACTTATTAAGAAAAACTTCTTTTACGCGGAGCAAGGTTCAAAGGAATAGTAAAGTCTATGGCATAAGCGACAAAACTGTCTGGCAATTCTGTGCATTGTCAACCTAATGCACAGAACTGGGGGAGCAAACACTTTCATCAAAAAGAAATGGTGGTGAAATGCATGTAGAAAGACAAAAAGGCACTTGGCTTAAAGGGCAAACACCCTTCTAAGCAGTGACAATATCACCCGTTCCTTTAATTGTTGTGTGATAAAAATATTTTTATTTAAAAAAAAAAGAAGTTGTTGAAATATGATGGGGTTCGGGGTTTTTTTGATAACCTATTTTTAACAAAAAGTTCCCAAAGTTTGTGAAGTGTTTCGTGGCTATATCAAAAGATTTGTGTTGCACCCAAGGTTGCCTATGCAGAATATGTACTCGGGTGGGTGAAAGGCAGATTAAGACAAAGTCCTGTGTTCCCATTTGTATAATGCTGGAATATGTATGAGCATGCATTGAATGTATAGCAATATATTAATGTATTACTCCTCATCTTCAAAATAATTCTCTTTAAAGGAAAGGTATGTTTAGTTAGCTGTAGAAGTGTGCAGCTCTGTAGTCATGGCATAATTCAGAGTTTGGATCTGGACTTGGAGCGATCTCAACAGGGTGATTCCTTCTCTAGCTATGAGGAGTTCGAGCAATGCCTCGGATGTCCCTGACTCTGCCTTGCTGAACAAGTTCAGCAGAGAAACAAGCTGATGTTAAATGGTTCTGCTGGTAAATTAGCTACAAACACAATTTTTCCCTTTTTTGCTTTCTTGTATAAAGCCACAGACAGTGCAGCCTCCCTTCTTTGTGGATGCCTATCACAGAACATTAGGGGGATGGAAGAAGATTTAATGCAGTAAGTGTTGTTCCTTCTGATTCAGTGCTAGGATCTGACCACTAACATGGTGCTTTATTTACCACACTCCAAGCTAACCCGGAGCAAAAGTACCAACTTCATCTCTATTGCATGTTTGGTGGATTTAGATCTGCTGCAGTGGGTGAAAATCATCTGGTTTTCCTCTCTGTTTCACTGTATTCTCCCACCAGAGGTTGGAAAGACATCTGCAAGGAGGGATTGTATTCTCATAGGTGGAATCACTGTTTTCAGATAACCCTATGTCAGTGCAATAGCTGGGCTCTAAATGTCTGAAATTCTCTGTTACGTTTAGGACTTGATGCAGGTAAAATCTTGAACTTGAGGTTCAGGAATCCAGGATTTGTTTTTTGGGGTGGAAATGCGTGTTGAGAAGAGCAGGGTGTACTCAGGACTCTTCTTGCGCAGTGTTGTGTGAAATTCAGTTGCAAGCAGCAATGTTTTCCATAGTTATTTGAAAGGCCTTTTGCTAGATTGATTGTTCATAATCAATCTTTCACTGTGAGGAAACAGAAATAAAATCATATTCAGGTTCACATCCTGGCAGCAACACAAAATATGATAGTTTAGCAGCTGTCGCAATAATTCCAAGTTTCTAAGCTTTTTTCATTTTTAGCTCTGTTGAAAATATGAGATTGCATAATGCACTACGGTTTATAGAACAGCCTCACATGGCTTTACGTTATAATTTCACATCAGTTTTACCTCAGAGTTTCTAACAGGTCAAGTAACCTTCTGATTTCATTTAAAGTTTCCATTATTCTCTCCTGAAAGGGAAAATCTAGCTCTTGTTTGGACAGCTTTGGTAAGTCCAAAGGAAAAATTGGGCATTATAGTGAATACAAAAGATTCACTTTCCATGCATTAGGCTTTTCAATTGCTTTCTTAATGCAAAGTTGGACAGGAGAGTATAGGCAAGAAAAAAAGATCATTTTGTGTCCATGGTCAGATGTCAATATTGACAAAAATAAATGGAATGTAACAATAGATCCTTGCAAAGATATGAAGGTCATATGACTAAAATGTCCAACCAGACCTTGCACTATAGCTGTATCTTATTGCTGTTTGTGACAAATTGTTGGCTTTTTTTTTCCCCCTAGTTTAAAACATGCAAAACAGAGAGTAAGCCTAGAATTTTAAAACTACTCCATTTTAGGCAATAATATTGAAGGTGAATCAGAAGTGAAGCACTTGGAGAATTTAAAAAAAAGGAGAAAGAAAGTAAGAAAAAAACTCTAATGAGGTCAAGAATATTGGTCTCACTGAGTTTTGTGCACATCACTCCCTACTGCATTTTCAGAATGTCTTTCTTCAAGATGATGCAAACTGCTCCCTTTGCCCAGGGCAGTGGGCTGAATTCCAGTTTGTAAATTGGGTTAATTAGTGATAGCCGGTAAACTCATTGTGTCTTAAACTGAGAGTTTTCTTCACTTCAGATTTTCTTGCCCAAGTCATTCCTTTTATGAAATCATCTGTTGAGATTCATCTGGTTTTTCCTAGTTAACATCATTGTTTTAAATGTAAAAAGCAAAGAAATAATTTAGGTGCTGTTCAGCATTGAAGCCTTTCCCCCTAGAGATATTTCCCAATAAGTGGCAGCAAAACACAGCCCTGCAGAGCACCGTCAAGTATGTCTGTGCAGATAACTTCTGACCGCATCGGTAGTGTCACCGAGGAGTGACCAAAGACTAAATGTCAGGCAAAACCTGCTTTTGTTCATAGAGGTAATAGAAAACTTTGTTTGTATTTGAGAACTTTGGCTCAGAGACCATTGAGATTTTTGAAGTGCCATCATTTATACAGTCTCCAAACTCAGTTTCTCTCCTCACTGCAGCATCTCATGGCACTGGTGTTCCTACTTCTATCTTATTTTATAATAATATTATGTCTATAATACAGGCATTATTGGTTATCTGAATGCCTGTGTCTGTCCTACGAGGCTAAAAGATAAACTCTTAGATGCTTATTGTTCCCTGTTCAGAAATATGGACAGATACCCACTGTAAGCCAATTTTAAGAAAAAAAACCAAACCAACTTCCAAGTACTTTAATTTGCAGCTGATTTATAGACCTGACGAAAGCTATTTTCTGGACGTGAAATAATTTTTTTATACAAATGACTCATTTTTTTTTATTACCACTGCAGTCTGAAAAGTTCCTTGTGTCTTGTCTTGTATGTGGAAAAATCGACCATTAACTTAACTCCAGAAGACAAAGCAGGAGACAGAGGTTTCCTAACCACGGCATTGTCCTTGCAGAGCGCTGAGCAGCCCCGCCAAGTTTGTTTCAATTACCCTGCCATTTCCCAACTGAATCCAAAATATTTCTTCAAAAGGCTCATCTGGTTTAGGGTCATGATCATAGGTGGAAGGTCAGTTAGTCATTTGCTGAGACATTCACTTCTCACTCAAATAATCTTTCATAAATCTCAAAGGAATGCAATAGTTTATGCCAGAAGAAGCAGGGGAGGTGGATGGCAGGCATTTACACAAAATGCATTTCTTCAGTGTATTATTTTTTCCAATTTGTACCTGTGAAAAATGAGGCTCTTTCCTTTACTCACCTTGGAAGCAGAAGGAGGTACATTGCTCCCAAGCAGGAGAGACTTCTGTCCAGCCTCAGTGCCAGATCTGCCGGGACACTTAGGTCAATGCACTGGTTATATACCCACATATCTGTACTTATAATAATGCTGGGTTTAGCCACTCTCGCCTCTATGTGCCAACACAGCTGTTATGGGGACATGCAGAAAAAAAAGACTGGGAAAAATCCACCTGAAATTTCAACAAAAACAACCTGCGGATGTCGTTTTATTTCCTGATTAGCTCGGTTCAGTATGTAGAGGCTGTGCATGGCCTGAGCCATGTGAAGGGACCTCTGGACAAAACCTGACATCTCCAAATGGCCCTGGCAGACATGGGGTGGCCCTGGCAGATGTGGCACCGTGTGCCTGCTTAACTGGCCTCCTTAGTGGCTACAGGGGGATGCTCTGAACTGCCATCTCGTCTCCACCAGCGACCGGACCTCAGATGCTACTTCAGCGGTGCTGCCAATAACTCTCCTGGGGAAAACGGTCTGCCTCGTCTCATCCCTGATGGGAAACTTTCAAGTACTGCCAATTTTAGTGCAATGCCAACAGGCTTTTGTAGAGATTAGACAGATTAATTTCTCTGATTCTGAATATGAATAGAAACACTATGGGAAATTCTTATTCTAAAAGCGATCAGTCTGGCTCCTAGACTGCAGTAAGTGAGCCTGGGGCTTATCTGATCCTGGTGTAAATACAACGTGCCTGTCCCAGAAAGCCAACAGTGCTGCTACTGAGCGGCAAAAGAGAAGTACCTTAAATAAACAGTAAAATAAACTATTTACCAGATGCAAAAAGTATAGGAAGAATTCCCAGTGTACTGTTAGTTGTGCTGGAAAACGTACAGAAATTGTCTCAGTACTTCAGTTCCCACATGAAGCTAGGTTTAATTATACTCGTTCCACAAGAGTGCTTTTCCTCACTGACAGTAGTTTGTGAAGTTTGTTAGATGAAAGCTGTTAGAGAAGATGTCAAGTATTGGTACCAATATATCAGTATTAGTTTTGTTTCTTAAAAAAACAAATCAAAACAGAACCACAACAAAACTGACTTCATAAATCTATACTATAGATTTCTCTAGTGAAAGCAGAATTTTTAGTGCCTCTAATAAAAAATATATGGGCTGATTCTCCCCTCATGATTATTGGTAGAGCACAACAAAAGAGTTCTCCACAGCGTTTCTGAACATGGGTTTGATGATGAGGTGTGAAATGTTTCAGTGATTTGTTTTGTGTTTGTTCCTTTCATTTCTAGATCACTCATGACAAACAGCAATGTATCAGCAGGACCAGACGATTTACCACTGCATGAGCTAAAAGGTGAAAAAAGTTCCATACATTTTATATCCCTTTTGTAGTCACTATACTGCACTAAAGATGACCGTGGGTCACAGTGCTTCTACTCAGCATAGATTATGCGTTAATAACTTCTTCAGATGATCTCACCCTATTTATTTTAGGGTCCTTAGATAAGGATGACTGTTGCCTGGCCTCTCTTTCATAACAAACCCTTTCCTCACATGATTAAAATAATTACTTTCTTATTAAAAAAATAATAATAAAAAAACCAACAACCCTCAGCTGAAGCTTTTCCCCCTTCTCAACTGAATGGATTTTTCCTTTGTTTGTACATGACAATTTAGGGGGGGGAGAATTTTGTGTTTAAACTACTCATGTGACTGAGTCACATGTGTATCAGCTACAAAAGGAGCTTTGGCATGCTATGTGTAAATCTCCATTAAGAGAAAAAATAGGAAAGTTTTACGTGACTGGTATCTCATTCACAATAATTAACTCATTAGGCATCACAAACTACTGTACAACCAAGGTTAAAACAACCAGCCAAAAGAAACATTTTGGTCACGTTGTGGTACCTACAGGAATAGTTGGTGTTAGTATTCTCAGCCTCTACTTCTCATGGTATAAAGTAAGTCTTTATAAATTAAAGCCTTTTGTCTTGATTTATGCAGGAGAGGAGACCCATGTGATAATGTGGTGTCTGTCTTGTTCTGTAGGCATTTCTTCTCAAGCAGCTCTAGAATTTGCTGCCAGGCCTGACCTAAATTTGGTGGGGAGGCAGAAGTCTCAAAGATCATGATGTGTTTCATGAAAAAAGCTGGATATCAGAGAAGGACATCCATGTTTCCAGGCTGCAGGAGGGGCTGTAATGTGCTCAGTCTTTATTGAACTGTAGAGTATCCAACTGCATAATATGTAGGAAACCTTAATTAATTTCATTGCTCATGCAACAGAAAAGACTAGAAAGATAAAAAGTTGAGTGAAATGCTGTGGATACATGTCCCTTTCCAGTTTGGGCTCACTGACGAGGCTGCAGCTGATGGCAGCTTGTCTTGGAGGTTCTCTGATGGAGCTCACAGCTAATCCATCCCACCCCCATGAGATGGCTTGAGGTGAGCTGTAATAGCCCCGCAGTAACCTGCTTCTCCTTGCTCACCTCCTCGAATCCCAGGGCAGAAAGGCCCTTGTGCTGTGTCTTCCTTGACATTTTATTTTCCACAGGGGATAGTGGGCGGCAGGAGCTGTAAAACCCCAGAGGAGGCAGCGCTGGCGAGGCGCGTGGTGGGTAGGTGAGGTCAGCAGCGGTGGCGAGCGGCGATGACCTCACCTCCTCGCCATAAACACCAAAGCGCCTTGTCTCCACTTAGTTATCTCACTGTAAAATCCCCACCGCAGGCTCGCTGGCTGGTTGTAAAAAGACACCTTTGTGTCGGTGAAGACAAAGCCTTAAAGGTCCTGGTTCAGAAAAGCTTTGAAACATGCACAGGTCCAGAGACCTGCAAGTCCCGCGATGGCAGAAATTAAGTGTTCTTCCCAAATCAGTCCATAATCGTGTTTCCAATGTAAATTATTAATTTAAAAGTTGCTTTCCCCAAACATTCTCTTTTCTATCAACAGCTGCTTTTTCTGTAAGATTTCCCCTAGCAAGCAAATCTCTTACAGGGGGCAAAAACAAAAAGACATAGGGACAAGCAAGTAAAATTACTGTGATTTTTTTTTTCCTTAATTTAAAACAAACATTGGAGTTTGTTCCCAGCCCTCCATCTGCCAAAGGTACACAAGCCCTTTCATCTCCCACCACATAAAACCAAAAAGAAGCAAGTTGCTGAAACAGCCTGGTGATCTTTATTTCACCCATTAGTTTTTTATGTTAATTTTGAGTTAAAACTCCGCTGAAGGCAAGTTCCACTCTCTGAAAGAGCGGATCCACCTCCCTGGCAGTGTACAGGTTCTTTTTTTGGAAACCCGATGTAACTCTGCTGTAGGACGTGTACTACTGAGGCAGGATTTGTGCTTTTATTTTATGGGAACCCCCAGTGCCCAGGTGTTTTAGACTTCTCAGGGCTGTTCCCTCTGTTTCAGCCAAGCATCTACATTGGTGTGTGCTCATATCTTGGGTGAGGGGGTGAGAGAGGTCTGAGAGATGTTACTCTTCCAGATGAAGAGAGAAGGAGGATGGTCTCGGCCAGGTACCCTGATTTGCTTTCCCTTCCCCCTGCGACAGAGGCGCTGAGCTAAGCGGTTGTTGCCATTAAGCTGTAAAAGCAGGAGTCTGCACAAGAAGGAAATGGGCACATAAAGCCATCCCCTACAAAAGGTGACATCCTTGAGATTATTCTGGTTTTAAGAGGCTTTTTTAATGGATCAACTGGTGAAAGAAAACGCAGCTTTTGTGCAAAGGTTCTGGTTAATCTTTGTATGACAAGCGGCACTGGAGATGTGGCGGGGGCAGGTTCTCTGCAGGTGTGAAAAGGGTCTGCTGCCGACTGGGCTGTGTCAGCTGAGGGTACGGTCTCTGCTGGAGATGAGCAAATCCCAGCTGAGCCTCCAAATAGCTTTGACAGAACAGGGTTGTTTTTTTCAATATCATGGCCTATCTGAGGGAGAGGCTTCTTTTTTCATGACACCTAAATAATGTTGGAGCAAGGTGGAATCAGGAGGTGAAGGTGAAAAATAACGAGTAGGTGTTATCCCAAGAAGCCAGTGTCAGTGTCTGCACAATTTCCACTTGGGATGAGTTTGCTCTAGCACTTACGGCTGTAATTCATCGCCCGTGGTGTGACAGGGGCTGGTTGTGCGTCATCCCCAGTGGGAACTGCAGGAGACAGCACACCCCTTGGGAACTGTAATGTTCCCTAAAAACTAGGGGGACCGTGTCCACCCAACTAGTCTTTGAAAGTGGAGCTGAAGCAGGCTCCTCTGTGGGGGGAGGGAATGGAACAGGACAGTACGGGCTGTGCATGACCCACCCTGGCATTCCCACGCATTTCCAAGCACTGGCGAGCCTTGAATTTACAAGGTCAGTCCGCGTTGCACATTGATCTAGACCTGCTTATGCATCTTTTGAATCTCCTGGCTTCACAGTTTTGGTCCTTACACTTCATTGCGCAGAATTCTTTCTTTTTTAGGGGGACAGTATGAAATTCCTGCTTGCATTTAGTGCATGCGCAGGAAGCAACGCGACTTTGTGTTCTGGGCAGTTTGTAAAGGAAGTCTCACTGAAATTGTTGTTTACAGTCAAAACTAAAAGGTGCTTCATTTTAAATGCAGCTCTGATGCTTGCTAATCATAAACTACAAACTGGTCCCTGCAATTGAAAAAGCTAGTAAAGCACATAAGCGATTCTGGGATTTTCTTGTTTCCATGTAAAATGCCCAATGTCCTGTATTTGCACGGTTGCTAACATGATTTAGGTCTGGCCCACTAAGCTCTTTTCAATATACTGTAGGTCTAATTGTACGATTTTTCCAAAGAGGAACACCAGCTTTTTCCCTTTCTGTGGCACAGGAACGCTCCTGCTGTGAACCTGCAGCGGGGCTCCGCGTCCCAGCGGGGCACGGGGGGGCACTTCCAGCCCCGCTTCCTTCGCCAGGCAGGGAGCGGGGGTCCCCGGGGCTTCCCCGGCTCACCTCAGGCCACGGCCTCCTCCTTGGCGTTTGCCAGCTTCCAACCACACCTGCTCAAGGCCACTAAACTCTTTTATGAGAAAAACGCCTTAATACCTTCCAGTAAAAACCATGGATGAGGTTCCCACCCCCTGCGCCTCCCTTTCCGTTCCCCTCTGCATCTCCCCTCCAAACCCGGTTCCCCTGCGAGCGTGAACAATCCCATCTCTGGTTTTTATACATTTGGTATAAACATTTCCTGAAGCCCATAAACACCTTTGTCATTTATCAGTGCAGTGAAAGATGTTTATTGCCTAAATACGAAAACTATGATGGGATTAGTGCTCTGAGGGGCTCGCTGCCTGGTCCCGTGTAGGGATGGTCCCCAAAGGAGGGGCAAATTTGGGGCCAGGTTTTCATTTTGAATAGAGCAGCCCCCGCTTTTTAAATTGCTCATAGCGATGATTGCAACTTCCAGCATTAAGCGGTGAGCACTGTCTGACCAAAGCTCATTTTACAGCAGTTCTGGTATGTACCAAATTGAAGGAGGTAAAAGAAAAGGGTCGGGGCGGTGGGGGAGGAAGAGGAGATCTATAACTGGCATGTTAATAAAACTCCAGTTTGTCACTTCAGCAGCACACCCTGAGTGTAATAACTAAGCTTCCTTTCTATACCCCCTATGAGTTCCTTTGTATTGACAGATGCCATTTGTTCATTTACGACGTGATAATAAAAACCTTCAGTTTTACTGAATGTTGTTCTTTTCCTCCCCTGACACTGGGGCACCAAATGGTTTGTACTGCGCTCAGCAGGCACTTTTCATTAGGGATCCTGGCATGAAAATGAACTGTATTTGAAAACCATTTAGTAGCAAAAGTTCTGGTATTGAATAGGCTGCGTAGAAACCTTCCCTTAGCTAGGAAGCGGCTTCCCGGGTGCCTGCGCACACCCGAGCGCACACTTACACGTGCGTGCTGAAATAAGGGGGGGTCTTTATGTTCAGGCAGCGCTGCTGCATCTGAGAGTCCACGTGCTCAGGTTCCTGCAGCAAGGAGTGTACGTTGGTATCAGTTTTCTGTGGCGTTGGGTTTTTTTGTTTGTTTTTTTTGTTGTTGTTGGTGGTGGTTTTTTAATAATAACTATTTCAAATGCCTCAAAAAATGTTTCTTTAGGCACATCTACGCTGCTTCAAACTTGTGATTTCAATTGTTTCCAAAAGTTTTCCGGCACGCACAAATTAAACCAACACTGTCAATTCAGATGGCTGAAAACCAGCATTTGAATTGATAATTAAGCCTTTATTCAGGAATGCTTGTAAACATCGGCTCAAACTGTATGTTTCAGTACATGCCAAAATTCAGGCTTACAGCACCTAAAAATGTGACTTGGTTTTCAAAGACACCAAATGCTTAGAATTCTCATTGAACTGATAAAAATATAAATGCACAGCACTGGGTTAGAGCCACCTTTGAAAATGACTCTCATAAGTTTGCAAGGCTTTGTCCAAAATGCAACACTATAAAATGAGTAAAAAAACTACAACAGATAAGCAAAGGAATGAACGTACTTTGTTCAACTCATTTTATTTATTTATTTTTATCCTGAGGGATAAGTAGTATTTCTCTCGCTCACTCCGTAGAGGAGTCAGTTCTAAGTTTAGCAGCTGTTTTTATGTTTTGCTGCGAGTAGTAAATTTAAGTTTACGATAACTACTAATAAATAGTAATAATCTGTATTAATTGTTCATAGTTAAGCCCAAAGAGCGATTATTGAAGCAAAAATAATTTGGCCGAACTGGAGCACAGCCATGTACTGTGCTCTCTAAGTACTAACAGAGTGCTGTCAGCATTCTTCACGCGGCAGAACTCTAGCGACACATCACAAGCTGCTGCAGCGCTGCATTTGACAATGTTAGACTCTCTTTTATTATAATTATTTTAATCCCTCATGCATATTTCATTGCATTTGGCAAAATATCTGTAAAAGAAGTGTTTACTAACGACAAAAAAAAGGTAAGAATAACTGTTATCATCCTTCCCTGATCATCCAGGAGAGACTTTTATCACTAACATTATCACTTGTTGCCAAACAAGTACAGAGATGTTAGCCCGGAGGATGAAATAGTTTAATCATGGGGAAACAATTTGCAGTGCACAGATCTCAGCTGGTTCCCCTTTCATCTGCTCTCAGTTACTAAGCGACTTCTGAAAATCTGTTTTGTAGCTGTAATAAAATTCATTCTATGGTCTCGCACGCACACACCAAATGGTTTGCCTAATGCAGAAGTGTTACAATCATCTGGAACAAAGAGAGAATTCATAAGTTTGGGGGTGTGTGTGTGTGTGTGTTTTGTTAGTTTTTTTTTTTAAATCACATAAACATAATATTTGTCTTCTAAAAAGAAAAAAAAGGAGGACTTCTTGCTTCTTATTCCTTCTGGAAAAAAACAAACAAACAAACAAACAAAACCCTACAACCAAAAAAATGTTATCTTCAAGTTAGACAAAGTGTTGCAAAGATGAATCAGCTTCAAGTTTAAAGTGGTATTAAAATCTCAATATTCAAAACTTTAAAACTGTCATAGTAACACAACATTTTTAGGTCTGTATCCTCACATGCTTTCTGGAGTGTATTCTCCATCTAAAATAAATACGGTTTTTAATCTACATAAATTTTGAATAGTCACATTCCTAGAACTCCAGGAAGAGCAGGAATTTCTGGTATTAGCACAGGTAAAAGCCTCTGTGAAATTTCTTCCTGATCTGAAGTCTGTAGGATTCTCCACAAGTATTTTGAGTCTGTATTTTTGTCCTTGTCCTCTTGGAGCAAATCTACTGCCAAGACATCTTCTGGCTCAAAGGGACAATATATTCTGTTCTAACATTTGAACTTCAGACCAAAGTTCTTTGTTTGAAGCAGGTCAGTAATTTCCTTGTTTAAGCACCTTGCTGAATTAGTGATAACCCCAGAACATCACACTGACTTCAAATGACCAGGAACTGCTTCTGTTGTATTGGAAGTGAAGCTTCTCTTGGACTCGTGTGCTTGCAGCACTGAAGTTAGCATGGTTATATCCGTTCAGTGCGCAGTGTTCAACTCTCTTTCTCCGTTTTCTCATGTGATATTGAGAGAAATATGCCACAAAATTAATTTAATGTCTTTTTTCTTCTATGTTACTTATCATTCCGATCCCAACTTGTATCTCCACAGCTTGTGCATGAATTTCAGTGTTGGTAAGTGGCTTGCAACACATGGAGCTTTGCTAAGTACATTGGAACTGTGGATAGAAGTGCAGATAAGATGAGGAAATGGAGGATGTGCTCGTGGATTGTGTATCAGCAGGTAGATTTGGGTTTGGTTTTATTGTTTCTTAGTGGTCTTTACTGAAAACTACCAACCCTGATTAGCTGCATTGAAATAGCTGAATAGGGGTACGGAGCTGGTGAGGGGTCTGGAGGACAAACCTTACGAGGAACGACTGAGGGAACTGGGGTTGTTTAGCCTGGAGAAGAGGAAGCTGAGGGGAGACCTCATCCCCCTCTACAACTCCCTGAAAGGAGGGTGGAGAGAGATGGGGGCTGAGCTCTTCTCCCTGGGGACAAGGGATAGGACAAGAGGAAACGGGTTCAAGTTATGTCAGGGCAGGTTTAGATTGGATATCGGGAAACACATTTTCACTGAAAGGGTTACTAAACATTGGAACAGGCTGCCCAGGGAGGGGGTGGATTCCCCATCCCTGGAGGTGTTTAAGAAAAGGGTCGATGTGGTACTGAGGGACATGGTTTAGAAGAGGTTTTTGTCAGGGTGGGTTAATGGTTGGACTTGATGATCTTAAAGGTCCCTTCCAACCTCACCCATTCTATGATTCTATGAATGGTGGGCTCTAATACTTTTGCTCATGTTGAATAAAACTCCATGTCAGAAGCAACCCTGTTGAATTAAAAGCCTTTTTTGTTTGTTTATTTACAGAGAGAGTAAATTGGGATTATTTAACTTATGTTTTCGGAAAATTTATGAAACCTGTATTTGACTAGCTGGTTACCAAACTTGATTCAGGAGGTTACAGTTGTAGCATCCAGATTTATCTCTAGATTTACAAAACCCATATGATCATATAATCCATATTACATGTGTTCTCACTCTCTGTGTAGTTATGGTTTTGACTATTAGAAGGTGACAGGTATATTTATTCAATAACCCTTTTTTTCATAGTATGCCCGCAACAGACAATTGCTTATCGCCTTGTTTTTGATAGAATATAAACCATTTCAACTTAGTTGTGAGTGTCTATCAACTTCTGATTTGCTGCCTGAGTATGCCTGTTTCTTAGACTTTGATTAGACTAGCAATTTATTAAAATGTCTTTTGTAATACATCTTAAGAAAGTGCTCTATAACACTCTTTAAACCCTTGTACATCCAAATATAAGAAATGGAAATAAATGTCTAATGCTTTTCATATTATCTTATCTCTTCCTCTTGCAAAAAAATTACTTTTGCTGAGCGACAGATAACATCTCTCTCTAAGCACAAAGCGCTGGGGTTAATTCAAAGCGTTCCTCTCTCTTCTCAGGCTCAACTGCTCCTCAGTGTAACGTAGGCCGTTATTGTGGTCATGCAGTAACCAAAAAGAGAAAGTGCTTGGTTCACCCTGAAAAAGGAACTAGTAGAAACCTATCTACAACAAATCACGGATACAGCAGTGCAGGTAGGGCTGGTGCACAATGGAAAGCAAAGAGAGCCTTCTAATTCTTGCAAGCAAAAGCAAGGAAGTTCGGTTAGGTTGGGATGTCTCTCCATCATTAGCATGTCAGATTGTGTCTATGAGTTACATCAGTCCCTGGGAGAGATTTATTGTTTACTGCTTTGCAAAGGAGATATGTCGGATTCAAACACTCAACTTCCAGCCAGCGAGCAATGGTGTTAGTCTCAACGTGTGGGGTGAGTTAAGTGAGAGCAGAAGGTAAGAGGTTAGCCTGGTGACGGTCAACGGCTGGTTGGTTTCCAAAAGTAGTGTTTTCTATCAGTTACCATAGTCTGGCTGCCTTTACCCCCCACCCCATGCCTCTTGTCTCTTTGTTCTCTCTGCTTACATGTTTGAAATCCTGCAGTGTGAACCTGTGATTTGGACAGTTTACAGCCTGACGCAGGGCAGCTCCAGTCCATGATTCACTCTTGCGGCTGGATGAAACACAAACAGCGGAGTACTGACAGCTGAGCAAGAAGGTAGAGCCTGGCTACCAGTCTACGTGATCTGCTGTTAAAATCCACGGTTTGTTCACCATGGCATGGGAGTCAGTCAGCACAGGTTCTGTATGGGGCACAGATGGGGTGTGTGAGACAAGATGGGGGCCTCTTATAGACTTCTGGCAACAATTTGTCCATCAAATATAACATTTCCATGTAGTTTACACAGCTCAGTAGATGCCATCATTAATGAAAGTCTCACAAATACTAATTTAGACAGGAAGAGCTGTGCAGAGGGCAGTGTGTTGGCTGAATACCTTGACAGCCCATGTTCAGGTCCTCCCTCAACTTCCTGGGCAACCTCAAGTGACTTTCCTGCTCTCTCTTTGCCTCAGTTTCACCCTTTATACAGGGAAATGTGCAGAATAAAATGTTTCCCAATGTCAGCGTGATGTTGTGACATATCATATTCAGATACTCTGTAATGGGGACCATATAAATTCCATAGTTACTTTATCTGATCCAGCAGTCATGAGTCTGCCTGTCTGAAAGTTGCTGCTCTTGATAAGAAAACATTCCTGCTCTTGAAATTCCTTTTTGAGAAAGGAGTACGGAAGGTCTCAGCCATGTTCTCCTGAGCAGGTGCCTGGACAGTAGCAGATTAATGGTCACACACTGACTCCTGTCCCAGGGCTGGCACTTTGTTGGTTGAGTGTCTCTGTAAATCTGCGTCGTGGGCCCTGGAGAAGGGGGCAGTTGTTTGGCACCTTCTGCCACCTTTCTGCAATGCTACGGTGGGCCTGGAGCCCAGACTGTTGTGTCATCTCTTTTCAACAAACCATGCAGGAATTTTAAGTTACTGTTCTCATGGGTTTGCTTTGTTGTATTCTTTTAAACAGCAAAACAATGGAAATTAATTATTATCATGCATTTGAAAGTTAAACTTTTTTGTGTATTTAAATATGCATAAAAGTTCTTTATTTTACCCACTTATGAATGAAGCCAGTTTGATTAACATTTATTTATCTCTAGCAGGTTTGCACCAAGTTTTAGCCTGCTGCGATGCCCTCTGAATATCTTTGTTCATTATGGGGTGACAGCTGACTCTTAACTCTCATATGGTGCTGTATTATTTATCTTCTGGTGTCAAGCCAGCCAAAAGAACTCCAGAACACACACATATATTACTCCATGTGCAAACAAAAAGGGGTTTCCAGGTTACAAATACCAATGGCAACACTGGAAGCGTCTCAGCTAGGCAGACATCATGACGGTGTCCATGCAAATCCTCGGAGAAATGCCATTAGTGCTACTTCTGTGAGCTCAAAGACTCAGCAGCTCTAATACTGTCTGTGCACGTGAGCTTCTGATCCCACGGCAGCAGAGTCAGAGAGACTTGTAATTTGTGTGTGCTTGTTACCAAATTCTCACCTTTCCTCTCTACCTTCTCATTTCATTTCTTCTTCATGCAGTCAGTCCTACAGGGTTAATTTAAATAATGCGTTTATTACTTCAGCAGTTCACAAGAAACATGACTTGTCTAGTTCTGTTTATAGAGCATGTAATCATTAGAATAAAATAACAACAAAGATCAAAACAGTTAAATCACCATCTGTATTTAAAACTGACCTCAAGTCTTTCGTGTAACAGAAATACCACTGTGAACACTTCTGACGCTTTGGGGACCTAAACTACAGTATTTTCCATTTTTAACAATATACATCATTATCTTTTGTTATGGTGGTTTTTGCTGTGTACATTTATTTATATTTTGTTGCTATGGTAGTTGCTTCTGGTTTCGAAAGGTAGGGATGTATTATCAGTCAACTGAAATCAGATTAATTGAGCTCCTTCTGATATAAAGATCTCAAATCAATACAGTGTTCACCTTGTAAAATGCACTTTTGTGTTGTTCTTTTTTTCATGCCTCCTGAGATCAGATGCATTAAAATCCACGTGGAACTAACGATTCTTTCTCTTCTCACCCCCACACTTCCCCATATGTGGTTCTGATTTTCCCCTCAGGGTACCTATGGGAGGTCTGGAAAACTCTTGGGAGCTTTCAAAGAATGTTAATATGTATAACACTGCATTTTAGTTTTAAATAAAACATGTAAAGATTTTTCTTTTTGAGGATAAACAAGTAAAGCTGCTAGTTAAAAACTATTTGTAAGAAAAAGTTCCCTCTTGCCATAAAAAAGCTTAATAACATTTAATTGTACTTCATGGCATTTGGCACCCATAGTATTAAGCATTTACAGTTCCTTGTAAAATGTCTGGGCAACACTGGCTCTTAATTCTCCTCAGTTGGGGCTTTTTTTCCCTCCCTTTTGAGAAGAAAATTCTACCTAATGGTCCAGTGCAGCATTTGCTATTCAATCCCTAAGCATTTTGTTTGCCTAAGAGCAGAATCTGGTCCCTGGTATCTATGCTGATCTTTACAAACCTCATCTCTCTGCTGCGATACTTACTGTGAGCGCTGCGATGGCGATCACAACTGGGAGCAGAGCTTTCTGCTATAAGTAATTCTACAGATAACAAGAATAAACATTTAGAAAATAAAACTCTCCAGCTCAAGCACACACACCGGGTGCACAAAGACACAAGCACCTTTGGATAGATGGCAATTTTGTGGTGGCGATCAACATGCATTAAGTTATTGGTTATAGCTGCACTCCTTCATTTTACCCCCACTTGAAAAGTTAGCGAGTCAGTGCTTCAGATAAAGACTGTGAAATTTGATCACTGGAACTAAAATGGATGGCTTAGCTGCCTAATCTCCTCCATCCCGTTATCATCAGCTCCCAATCCCCTCCCCACACCATCTTCAAAATTGGGAAATAGCCCCAGACTTATGGGAATATGCTGCTGAGTTAAAGTAAACAGTTCTCCGAGGCTGTGTGGCCTCAACCACAGGCCACAGGTGGACCTGGTGATGAGACCCGCACAGGGAAAATTAACTTTTGGAGAGATTATCGCACGTTTGTCTGCCGGATCAGCTTGTCAAAGTTGATGACTGATTGTGTTGATAGTAATAGTATCTGAAAATATCTGATAATATATTACTGACTTGTATAATCTGCCTTTATTCCAGAAAATTACCTCTGAAGACTAAATCCTCGCAGACAAGGTATGCCGCTTGCAGTGAGAAGTTGAGCATGTGCCAGGAGGATTAGCTCGCTGTCATCAATGCAGCGCACCCATCAGTGCAGCGTATAGACAGGGTAGGAAGACGTGTTTAAAGCAGCCCTTTGAATGAACTCCTGCAATGGAGACAATGGAAATCTGGGGGGTTGTTTTGGTTTGCTTTTCCCCAAAAGAGACTATTTCTCCATAAGTGCAAATTAAGTTAATTTTTCTGCACCACGTTGTAGAATCGGTTACCGCTCCCTTCCCTGTGGATATACAGAGGTCCCAGACCTGAGGTGAGGAAGCGATCCCAGCTGTGTTTCTTTTGTGCCGTGTTTCTGAACTTCACGGGAAGGGACTGTGTGCTGCACCCCATAGCCTGGCACACTCATCCTTCTTCCAAAGCAAACTCTTCCCAGCTTTGCTAAATGCACACAGGCTTACTATCTTGTCAGTGCATGTGTTTCGTTAATGGAAGTTCCTTTACCAGAATCACTGAACAAGAAGAAAAAATAATAAGATTACTACTGACACCGTATTTCCCTTTTACATCCGTAGACTTTACTGAGCTTCACAAAAAGGGAAAACAGTTATCTGCATTTTCTTGATAGCAATTGTAATGTACAACTAAAATCCTAGTTTAATATGAAGTGTTTATATATGCAGTTTATTATACTGCAGGAGCACATAGGCACACTCATAATATCCCAGATTTCAACTGTATTAGGTGCTGGAAATAATTCTAGCAAAAAAGGTGCTTTCTTTTCCAAATTGCTACAATTTCTGTGTGAGAAAAGATAACAAAGTGGAACAGAAAGCAAATAGATTGGGTTAATAGTCTGAACCTTTAGACGTTTCGGCAATATCTGTTTATTATTAGGTTTTAACTGGACACCTTATTGGGCACGTTGATAAAGTATCCCCCTCTACATTTTGTACTAATGCATTTCCAAAAGATATGAGCTGCTGCTAATTAAGCCAGTTGTTATAGAGGAATGTTGGTTTTCCCAGTTTGCCACTGGTCTGTCAGATCTGGGCTCCTGCCTCTGGACATCTACATTTTGGGCAACAGTGAAAATCTCCCAGGCAAAGGTGTAATGTACATGGGACTGGGGACTTGGCTTTAGTCTTCATGATGTGAGAGAAGTATCGCTGTGAGAGTAAGTAAATTATATATTTCTTCTATTTAATTTCAAATCAAATGTCCTCTATGAAAAAAAGAGAGAGATTCCTGACCCTGCACTCCCCATCCCCCTTACACATCCAAGGACATATTTAAAACTTAAGGGCAAATGTTCCATAAAACACCGCCCAACCCTTTGCAAATTCCCTGCATAACTCTCACATGCATCCTCTAACTTCAGTCCATCCCTTCTCCAAAGTTGTAATTTGCCCTCCAGTCCTTCTCTTTTTTTCTCTCTCTTTTTTTTTACAATCTTTGAGATGGCAATTAGCTCAAGAGATGCACTTAGAGCTTTGCTTCAATTACAGATCCCTCTGTCTCAAGCTATATGCTCTGCTGTTTTATGCTAATTTAAACGTCCTTTTGCATGAAACATCAGTCTGAATTCTCTAATTGTTCCCTCCTTATCTGAGATTTGTCTCATGCTTTCCACCCATGGGTGTGGTGATCTACATCCCACATAGTCCCAAAGGCTAACTCTTTTGCCCAGGTTTTGTTAAAGAAAATCCCTTGAGGCAGAATCACTAAAGCTAAAGAAAAAAAAATAGCAGTATTAGTGCTGACCATTAATACAGTCTTTTTCTCTCTGTAGATCTCACAGAGCTTCACAAAGAGGAGTGAATGTCGTCATCTGCATTTTACAGGTACATGAACTGAGGCAAAGAGCAGAAAGTTACATCTGATAGATCTGGACAAAGACAGATCTGATATGGAGCCATAAAGGTTTGGAGTATTTGGTGCCTTTGAGGACGTTATGCCCCATTTTTCCTTAAATGACGATATAAAAGGGTGATATAACTGAGCTACAAGGGTTACGATTTTCCTGTCTCCTGCATGTCCTTCAGGTTTTTTTGTGGATTTTGTCTTAAATACTCGCAGGTGATAACTTGAAGTAAATATTACGCCTGCTGTGAGCCTGAACATTTCTGTCCTCATATTAACTCTATCAATACCTCCCATCCCAGCCTCCAAAGGTACCCCTTCTTTCTTTCCATGAAAAATACTTTGGCGCATAACAGATTTAAGTAGTGTGTTGGCAGAGAAGCATTAGGTTGAGGTACCAGATATTGGGGTACCGAATGCCATCACTGGAAGAGGCAGCATGAGATGCCCTTGAGAATTTCAAGGAAGCAAAGAGTGCCTGTCTCCATGCCAGCAGTTCTGGCTGAAAAATGACACGGGACTTAATGGCTGCAAGGACACAAAACTGTGTATGACACTTTAATTCTTGGTCTTAGTCCTCATCCCCCAAACTTCTGCTGCTGTATATTAAGCATCCCCCTTGTGAAGTTAAAGTAGCTCATAAAAGTGTTAAGTAAAAAGTCAAAACTTACATGGGAACAGTTACATTTTCTCTGTGTGGCCATAATGAGGTTATTTATGGTACATGTAGGAAAGATTAAAGGTTTTCATAATAAAGGAAAGCAAGAGCTCAAGAATTGGGTGCCTCCTAACAGCACTGACTCTCAAGATGGGATAAATCACCCAAGCAACCATTAAAACTTCAAGAAGATTGCTTGTAAACCTCCAAGCAATGCCAATAAAGCATATTCCTTGCCATATAGCAGTCCATATGGTGGAGCTCAGCAGTTTTTCAAAACTGAGGGCTATTCACAGTTTAACCCTACTGTCTTTTTCCTTAGAGGGCAGAGCGCCAATGAACCACTATCAAATCAATGCAATCTTTAAATGTGGGAGGGTGGGGAACACAGAGAGCAGACTCGGGAGAAGTTAGCTGAGCAGGCGGCGAGCTTCTCAAGAGCCTGGAGATGGGTTGGATTCCTGCGCTTATAAGAACTTGGCACCATTTTTCATTATGCTGCTTCTTGGGGGTCTCCCATCATAGTGCAATGTTAGAGACGCATTTTTATGGGCTCTTAGGAAGTTAGGAAAATATTCCAAGGCCCCTCAAGGTTCTGGTTCATTTGCATTTTAAAAAGTCAAGTCTGCCTGTCCCTTCCACTCTGAAAGGCCAAGGTAGTGAAAACTGCAATAAATCACAGTGTAAGCTTGCATGTGGCATAACATCAGCAACTGTATGGGACACAGCCAGAAATCCCTCCTTGAGTTTTACACAGAGTAAAGCCCCAAACCTTCTTTTTTTCTTTTTAGTTTTTTTTTTTCTTCCTTATTTTTTTTTTTCAGGAAAACTTAACCTAAATTTAGATATTTGATCCTACTGGCTCAGGCGGTAGGTAAGTACTAAGGAAAGTGAGGTAGGAATTAATATGGGCCAGCACTGGCCTAAGAACAATTCACCGAGATGGATCATCTCTGGGCCAAATTCTGCAAGCCTTACACAGTGAATTTCTCTTTTTTTCATTCCTTTTTCAAGCCTTACTCAAGAGAAGTTACCGAGTCCAATCTTCATGTTAATTCTTACGCTTGATTTAAGAGAGTAGAGCAAATTTATGAAGAGTCCTAATTCTGCAGACTGCAGGCTCCCCATGGCGACATTCCGCGAGCTTCTGGGGAATTCTGGTAACAAACTTATTTCCCACAACAACAACTTGGTTCTCACTGGGGGATTTCTACTGTTACTACATAATAAATAACAATCATTGTAATAGAGATAAGGAAAACCTACCAGTATTCAAATAATTCAGATTTAAGCAAATGTTCAGATTTTGGAAAATATTTTTTTTTTCCAGCCAATATTATAAGAAAATATCTCTGGGAGGGAAAGGAAGTAAATCTAAATCTCTTATAAATACATTAACATTGGTCACTTGTGTAAATCAATTGGGCTAGTACATCAGCTGACATAAAT
This sequence comes from Rhinoptilus africanus, assembly GCA_013400135.1. Lineage (NCBI taxonomy): Eukaryota > Metazoa > Chordata > Aves > Charadriiformes > Glareolidae > Rhinoptilus > Rhinoptilus africanus. The sequence goes on from VXBO01003384.1 coordinate 1,335,406, forward strand.
TGTCATTCTATTAGTTTTCATAGAGTTATTCTAAAGCTGTGCTGGAGTAATTGTCTTATTCAGTTGAAATCAGCAGGCATCTTTGTCCAGTGGCTTTGGTGGATACGTGGACTGGGATTTAGCAATAGATGGAGACGGATCCCAAGTGCCTGTCTGTACAAACTAGACTATGGCAGTTGCCAATTCAATCTTCAGATATCGTAGTGATTGTTACCATAGAATAACTGCAGACCTAACTTTAAAATTTAATAAGCACTCAAGTCCTGGGGTAAAATCCAGGAGAACTTTAGGTGATTAACACCTCTGCAAATCAGGTGATAACATCGCAGGCTGATCAAGCACCTTCCTGGGAAGGAAAAGAAAGAAATATCAGTGCCCAAACTCTTAGGCCTCAGCACATACTTCTTTCGTAGGCAACTTGGGTACCAGACAGGAGTGCTCGGACTGTATCCAGCCAAGCGATGCTGAAGGCATCCCAAGCAATGAGAGCCAAGCAGGAGCATGGAGGTAGCCAGGACGGAGGGAGTAATTTCCCGAAATTCCAGCAAATGCTCCGAGGTGGTGCTGCTGCCATTGCTGGCGCTCATCTAGGAAATTCTAGTCCAACACTTAGCATCTAAATGGCAAGAGAGTTTCCTGTCTGGGGACACCAAATTGCGTTTCATGCATAGCCAAAGTGTATTTTCTTTGTGGGAAGGTCAAAAGCACTAAAGAGTCAGACCTACAGTCAGACCAAAGCCAGGGAAGTGAATTGGGAACTAATAGTAAAAAAAAATGTGGCAAATGTGATGCAAGTCCACCAAAATCTCATTCCTATTTATTTCTGCTCCCTTACTCCTCAGAAATGTCTATGTTGCCAGCAGAGTGTCTGCATCTGATTTTATTTCTTGTAAGTGCCCTTTGGAATTAAGTATCGTATTTGGAGAGCAGAATCATTCAGCAATCCGCCCAGAAATGCCCATGAGAGTTGAAGTTAGCCTGGAAATCTTTCAAAAGGCACCAAAGATAACTGCACTGAGGCTTCTATTGCATTTCCATTTTATGGCATCTTTTTATATTCTGTAGTAGGCTTTTCTGAATAAAAATGAGACAGCCTCTTAAGGGGCCTTTTTATTATTTGCATTTGGCAAAAACAGCCTTAATGAGCTGTTAAGAGTCATTCCCCAGTCCTATTGTTGGCGATGCATGGGAGCCTGTAAAGTGTTGAAAAGCCAAAAGACAATTTATGATCCCTGATGCTATCCCTTCCTGAGACAATTCTTCAGAAAGGAAGATATCTGGGGAGTAGGAAGTCCCATTATTTAAATGCCTGAGTAACTTTTACTGGAGTCATAACTGTGGAATTTGCTATTTTCATTTCAGAACAGTTTACACTCTCTGTGTTCCCCTTAAAAGCAGCAATGTCATGCCTGCGCTGCCTGCTCATTCCAGTCTGCAGCACTAGAGAATAGGAAGATGACTCAAGGAAAAATCCCCATTCATTCCCAGGATTGAATAAATAGCACCAAATTCCAAGCAGACACTAATCAATTTATGAAACTCTTAATTATTTTTTTTTCCAAGCAGCGCTCATGCTCAATATCTGGAGGCAGTGGTCCTTTTGTCAGCACTAGTCACATTAGCCTGGTCCACACAGATCTGGAAAGTGTAAAGAACGCGAATTTACTGGCATGTGGGACAAGGGGGTTATTCAGCACAGTGGGAAAAAATGAAACAAAGAGTTTCACAAGTTTCTGCGGCAGAGGGACGTGTGGTTCTTGGCATTGTTTTCGCTTTGAAAATGGGCAGCAGCCAGTAAATGTCGGAGGTGTTTGTTAGTGACTGAGGGTGCTGAAGAGACAATCAAATATTTGTGACAAAGGCAAAGACCTTGGATGTTATCGTTGACACCCAGACGTCTCAAGGAAAGAGCAAATATTGCATCCATTGTATTGTCTCTTACTGTAAATGACAAAATGACATCTTTTCCCAGGCTCATGTGTATTGATTCGCTTCAGCCCTTACTAACCTAAATTCTGTAACTGGATGAGGGATAGGTTTGTCTGTTTGACAGTAATTAAGTGATACTCTCGCTGTCTGAACAAAGAGATGACCCAATGAGACTTTACACCAGCATGATTGTTCCTGTTTTGATAGCGCTGTAGTCACTTCTACTATTAATAAAAACAAGGAAGGCATTGGAATCGTGAAGGATTAAAAACTCCATTTAGGAAGTCGGTTTTTATTTGGGAGATATTTTCTTATAAAAAAACCACACAGCATTCTCCATTGTGATATTTCCATTGCTTGACTTGCTGTGTAATTTCAGCACAGATCAGCATCCCAACACTTGGAATTGAACCATGATATTTAAGGGGAGGGAAAAGTCGTTTAAATGGTTAATTAAAGCACCTGGGCAAGTTTGATACAGTGACTGCCCAAAAGACCCCAACCAAAGTCAGCCAACAAATGGCTCCAAATGTTGTTGTGCCTCTGATAAGAGACTCTCTGCTGCGATCCATCATTCCAGGATCCCTGCATGTCACCCCAAAGATGCTGAGTGGGCACCAGTTAAAAAAAGAGTAGAAGAAACCCAAAGCTGCTACAAAAGAAGATTTGTAGCCAGTTCCAAGCCCCCTCATCTGGACAGGAGGTGGCTCATTGCCTGATTTTGCACGCCCTGGGACAGTTATAGAGCTATAGAGGGACCACGATGGGCAGAGTCTTGGTGAGCAGGAGTCCTGCGGGGTGACCACGGCACCCCAGCCCGGTGCAGGGACACTCCTGCCTTCCTGTCCCTTGGTCCTTTGAGGGTGGTGGAAATCTCCAAGGTGGGAGGGAGGAGTGGGAGGGAGCGATCTCTGATTCAGCGTACCGACAAATGAAGGCACAAATAGACCCTGGCAGCGTGAATTCAGGATGTTGTTACGTTCAGTTCTTCATCTGCTTTCAAAGGGCGCACCGTGTGCTTTATTTGGATTTAGATGTATAATTTAAAATGTATTTTTTGCTAAATAATCAAATGTCTCATTTGACTGCCTTCCTTTTATTGATACATGTAATAGTCACTTATGTTCTACTGTGACAGAATAGTGTCCAAAAATGATGCAATTTGGTCTTACTAAAAATGCCAGCGCAGGTACTACTTTTTAGCCCTATCTCCTAGGAAGCACGATAAAGTATCAGATCCTGCAGTGGTTTTTCCAGATCAGATTTCCATCGATTCTGGCCTGTGCCTGATCTCTAACTTTCTCAGCCACAATCATGTTTTTCTGTTTTGAGTTTGATTTTTGAAATCCCCCAGAATGTCAGGGTCTGACTCTGACCTCACATCCTGAAATGAGTAGAGTGACTTTAAGGCTTACTCCTTCTTGCCTTAATAGCAATATAACCGCTGTATAATTTTGTCTTCCATCGGGGAAATATTGCCTTGCTGTTTTGTTCGAGCCCGCGTCCTTTGTCTGAAATGTAATCATCAGCAATTACCCATGTGCAGAGCATTTTGTCACAGTTACTTACCGCTCACAAGGCAGCCCTACATAGTAAACAGTCAGATGTGGGGCCAGCCTCTCGCTGGTGTAAGCGGCTGGGAGAAGTGTGACAATAAAGCCACGCCAATCCACAACAGCTGGATCCTTGGCTCCTCACTTGGCTTCTGATTATTTAAAAATGTTCTTTCCTTCTGTAATTTTATTTGCATAAAAACACAACACAATAATTTGACGACTGCTCTCCCTCACGCTGTGCATGGAAGCAAAACAGCTTAATACTGAACTGAGCAATCAATTTTATTTTTTTTTTCTGAAATCACACGGCTTTCACTTTCTTTCCTATGCTGTGACTTACAAAAGTGACTTACAGTGCGGCGGGGTTATGTGGTAAAATGAGTAAGTCGTAGTGAAAAGGATTATTCTTCTGTTAACTCATGGAACAAGGCTTCCCAATAAATGTCGTATTCTGCTGTGTGCTGAGTGCTTTTGTCCAGTTCATAGCACAAATCGTACTGTTCCCCAGTGCTCATCCCCAGCAGTATTCTTTAATGCTTAACTCAGTGACCTCACAAAAATAATTGGTGGGAAGCAAATTTACTTAGCCCTCCGCCTTTATTTGCGGACTGAATGGCTCAGAGAATTGTGCATATTGTTTATGGAAATGAAGAGGGAGAAAAGAAAACAGAACGTTGCTCTCCAGATAAAGATGGGCCCACGCACAGAAGAAATCCTGGGGCTTAGCGCGGTGTCCCTGCCCGCATTAGAGACACCTAATGTGAGCTGCTGATCGACTAATACAACTGCAAATCAGTTCAGTGACTGTGAAAATCCGTTCCAGCTGCCGTGATTTAAAAGAGTTAACATTTTTTTACATCATTCTCAAGTTAAAATTTCAGGTCTGACTGTGAGCTTTGACTAATAATTATCCCCCAGATGCGAACAGTAGTGATTTATGAGCAGTTTTCTGTTGATTTACAGGTGTAGGAATAACCCGGATTCTCATTTCTCTATATAAATCTGTATAAAAAGTCTGATTTTGGAACTTTGGGGGATTTCCAGCTTAAACTGGGTTCCGAACCCTTGTTTCCAGCTCTGACTTCATCCCGCCATTGTTGGGGCTGGTGCAGTCGGCAGCTCCTTTCACACCCGGAGCCTTGGGAGGACGGCAGGGCCAGGGTGGGTGGGAAGGATGCTGGGGACAGGAGCGACAGGCTGGCTATTTGTATGCGTATAGATTTATATGTATATATATGTAAATCTTCCCCATGGAGAAAAAAAAAAAAAAATCCCATAGTTTAAAACCCAGTGATAGACATAAGAGAATAGTTTTGCTTGATGTGCATGTGATATAACCATAGCACAAAAGCAGCTTACCAAACAGCTTGCAGAGATTAGCTAACAAGAACTAAGCTATTCTTTTCAGGAGGTGTTATTAGCATATTTTTCATCAATACTATACTTAACAGCTACTACATAGCAGGAAGTGGTATTTAACCTCTTGTTACAATGTAACGAGATTACTTTGTATGGTTATGTTACATTCCATTCATAAAGGCCCTCCTGTGTCCAGTTAATTAGATTCACTGTTTGGCAGCATTAACTGGAAGAAAATGCAACAAAATCCGTTTGGAATATTCAAATTTGAAGCTTGTTTTGTCTTTCTTTAGGGCTGCGTATTAACCTATGTAAAACTTGATGTTTAGAGAGAAATGGCACACATTAGAATATTCTCCCACTTCTGATGGATACAGGGTTTTAACCACTTAAATCCCCAAAGTTTAAAGGAAAGCTAATTCTTAAAGTTAAGAGTTATCTGAAATAGGTGAACGTCACCTGATTTTTTGACTCAAAACCAGGTGAAACTATTCTTCCTTGATTTGACTATAAAACTCTGAGCTAGATGGGTCTCCCTTGCTATTAGACCTGCTTTTCAGTGAGTTTGGGCTTGGTTTGGAAAAGAACCGGAGCGTTTTGAAGAAACTGATCTGAATTTAGAGTTTGGAATAAAACTATAAAGAAGGTAAGTCTTGTACTATATTGTGTTCCTGTTTTGAATGACTTCCATGGTCTTCATAATTTGCTTCCACCCCCCACTCTCCCCCCCTCAAAGATTTTTCTGGGTTGTAAGACAGGTGCCAGGAGTGCAATTTGTTCTTGGAAAGATCTGATGTTAATTAATAAAAAATACTGCCAACGAAAAAATAAACTTGTAACAGCTGCGTATAGCTTGACAGAGAGTTATAGCAGCATCTCTCTCTTGTAGAAGCTATTCTGTGCTTCTACAAAAAAAAAAAATCTTTAAAAATAGTTAAACAGGCTTGCTTTTCTGTCTTATGTAAAAAATGCAGGTTCACCTCTGTGTAAAAAAAAAAAAAAATTGATGAAATTCAGCAATCCATCTTAACAATGCTGCTATTTTGCTGTTTGGCTGTACAATGAGCCTGCCTGGCTGTAGTGTTACAGGCAGCAGTTTCTGTGCAGCAGCACAAAGGACACATCAGATCTCTCTTTTTTTTTTTTTTTTTTTCTTTC
>VXBO01003384.1:1341442-1356329 GCA_013400135.1 Rhinoptilus africanus
TTTTTTTTTTTTTGCCTTCCACCCACCTTCCTTTATCAGCACAGCCCTTACCCGCTGTTTGTTTTTTTTAAAAAAAAAAGCCAAAGAAAAATGCAGAAGTGAACAGGGAAAATGTGTTTTCATGCCCAAGATTAAAATTAAATTAGGAAAGATTTGTGCTGGGATTTTTATTTTTTTTTCTGCATGAAGATGTAAAAAATTGATTTGAAGATGTAAAAAATGGATTTAAGTTATATTGAACTGACTTTTTAAAAGATTCTAAGAAAATATTTTAAAATATGAAAGTAGTAACACACCATCATGAATTTTACAGGGTGCCTCGTTAGGTGGGGGAGTTTGATGAGCTAAAACCCTGGGGACAGTCAGAGGACAAAGTGTGATTCATGTTTTAGGATGTCGATGTGGATTAAATCCCCAAGTGAATCATACCCTCAAAAGCTGGGGAGGGTGAGTGGCAATTTGGCTGCACCTCTGAGTCTTGCCTTGCTTTTTCATGGAGGTGGCGGGGCCGTCCTCCATCTCCCGGGCAGCCCCCAGCCAAGGGCACAGGCCCCTCCTGTCCACGCTCCTCATCCTTTCCAGTGCGAAGGCAGCTTTCCCCGACATCGGTAGCAATTTTCTGGGATGCCAGACGGATGCCTTGGGGGTGTGAGAGGGAACCCATGGCCGGCTGAGCCGCAGCATCCCACCAGCGCTGCCAGCATGGCAGAGGGCCCCCTCCCTGCCCAGCACAATGAGATGAGCCTCCTGTTTGTGCTTCACACACCGCTGCTGGTAAATGTGATAGCGCAAACCAGCTTCCATCCCAGCTTCACAGCCAGGCCCCTTCTGCCCCCTTGTCCCGGGCCAGGGGACACGGGTGGGTGCAAAGGGAGCACCCGGGAAGGCGGTGGGTGCACTGAGCCCCCTGGGTTTCACTCTCCAAACCTCACACCAGACCAGCAGCGCAGCAGCCCCAGCCTTGCCACTGCTGCTGCTTCGGATAAATTCCTTAAAACATTTTGTTTGTGTGTTTCCAGGCTGCAAAGTTAATTTAAAGGGGCACTGTCAAGGTTAGCGAGCTCAGAATTTGATTTGATGGGCTGTGCGTGTGTCTTAATAAGTGTTTGAAAAGTCTGCATCGTTCTGCTTGGTTTTTTCTTTTTTTTTTTTTTTCCTCAAGCCAAAGATTTTTCTTCAGGGAAAATATATCAAAGCTGCAGGTCTGACTTCATGGGCAATCTTGCTAAATCCTCCCAGTGTTCATACGTAATAGAGGAAAAGCAAATTAGAATGAAAGCAAGCCTCCTTTTCAAGCTTTCCAAAGGAATTAGTTGATTTAAAAATTTAAAAAAAAAATGAAAGAAAAAGAAGTAAGAGGAGGATTTTATAAAAGGTGTACAACTCTTTAGGCAAAACTCTTTGAAATTTAAAAACCAAACATAGCAAGTATTTGCCAGTGGATTATGGGGCACTTATTGACTCCCACAATGGTTCCCACACTTCCCAGGGCCACACTTAAATAGTCTCCCCTCACATCTGCTCCTGCCCCACCAGATATAGCTGACAAATCCTGACATCCAGATTTCTCCACTGTAATTACTGTGTGCTGGACTTAGCAGTTACTCAACCAATAACCTGTAAGATGTGTATCCTCCTAGATCTGTTTGCAGAATCTTCCTTTCTTCCCATTACTGTGACCTTGCTCAATGAAAGGGAACATGGTGATGCTTTGGGGTTCTTTGCTTCAAGGTTCTTTTTTTTCAGGAATGAAATGAGGACACCTGACTGTGTTTCAAGGTTAAGTAAGAGGCTAAGCCTCTTACTTGTCTATGTTCTTAAGTTGTAGAGACAAATTATCTAAATAGGAGCCCTGAAACTTGCTCCTAATTTCAATAGGACTGTGTTGGTTTGGGTTTTTTTCCCAAATATTCCCAGGAAAGCAAAGGAAGCTGTAATACAGGCACTCAAAGAAATTATTGCAACTCAAGGGTCACCATCAACAGGTGAATCAATCTCTGAGGCATTTGGAATCCTTAGCATCTGAACATCAAACTTACATAGTCCCTCTGCAAGTGCACTAGAACTGGTCACCTTATCATCACCGCTGGCCGAGGGATCAGGCATTTATTTTATGCTGTGGAGTGTGGATATCAGAGATAAATTAAATGCCTTGCAGTACTTCATCTAAACCACGTAGTGCTCAAAAAATAACTTCCCAAGTTTTAGCATATTTTCATGTCTTCATACACAACCTATGACTCTTAAAAATACTGCTTGCATTGCTCACGCTGATCAGCATGGCAAGCATGCTTTATGCGCTGTTTATCAGCATCTTCTTTTATGTTGAGATAAAATGTTTTACCTCTGCAGATGCAAAGCAGTACTCCAAAACTGTTAGAAACACCCTGAATGAAAAATGTGAAACACTGTTCCATTGTTCACTGTTCCGAAATGTGAAAAAAGTTCCATTTCAACTAATTTGTTGCTTTTCTACTTTCAAGGATAATCAAACCAGATTTGGTTGTAGTTTTTGTCCTGTCTTTTCTGTACACTTTTGGCTTTTTTCCCCATTCCCCCTTCCACTGCCACAATAGGGAATGAGAGAAAACGTTTTTTTGTGGGGGGAGGGAGGGGGAAATGCACAACAAACCATCCCACTTTTAAAATTGTTATTATTTAAAGGCTCATTATTCAAGTAACTTCTGAAAAAGCAGCTTCAGATTGAATTTCTTCGTTTTGCTTTTGAGATCTCAGCTATTTAATCGTTGACTCAGGGTTTCAGCCAAACCCTGCAGAATTTCTTCAGACTAAAGGCAGCGAAGCTGGTCCCCGCAGCATGGCATCACAGAATGGTTTGGGTTGGAAGGGGCCTTAAAGATCATCCAGTTCCCCCCCCCCTGCCCTGGGCAGGGACACCTCCTGCTAGACCAGGCTGCTCCAAGCCCCATCCAGCCTGGCCTTGAACCCCTCCAGGGATGGGGCACCCGCAGCGCCCCCGGCCCCGCGGGAGCTGTCCAGCACCGGCCGGGGCCGCCGCGGCTCCCGCCGCCGAGCGGCTTCTCCACCAGCAGCAACAGCTGGGGACGCCCCCGCAAGCCAACAAACCGCCCCTTCTCTCTTTCACCCACGGCGAAAAGCCGAGGGGGACCGTCTGTTTCCGTCTCCCGTGAATTTGTGAGAGCCGCATCAGCTCCCAGAGCGAGGAGCTGGGCGAGGGAAATGGTGCGGGGATGAGTCACTCTGCGCTCTATGAGTATAAACACGGGCGCAGGCATGTACGTTCGCAGCCTCGGTGTTTGCGCTGAACAAACGTCCTGCAGCCTGTGCTGCCCCTGCTTCGGCTGCAGGGTGATGCCTCTCGTGCCTTAAATCGGTCCCAAAAAGGAAGGGTTCACCTGCACAGGCCACCACGGGAAATACGGTTCTGTTTACCTTTCTGCATAACTCTGTGTAACTATATTATAGGTTTTTAAAGGCTTCATTGTATCACACATGTTAAATGACTATCTGAAGAAACTCAGTCTCTTTCTGCAGGTTTTTCTCCATGTTTTTTCCCCCAGAAGCTGTCCTAGGCTTTAGGACCCCTTCCATCTCACCTCACTGCTAAGCCATTAAGCTTAAGACCGAAACACAACACATCTGTGACACTTAGTGTGTAAAAAGGAAAGAGATAACTATATGTGAGGGATCCCTTATTTGGCTATATTTGAACAAAGTACTGAGTCATGCTCCGAAATGTGAACGTACACATTCTCTTATATGCTTAAAGTTGGGCACATGCATAAGCAGTTTGTTGAATCAGGGTCTAAAATGGCATGCTATTGCTCAGTATAAATTATATTTTAAAGCTTATTCTAGAGCACCATGGTAAAATAAATCTTTATCTTAGGTACTTAGTGCTAATGAAAAACAATATTATCGCTACTTTTCCTATAGCAATTCACTTAGAAATGTTGTACAATTGGCTAACCATGCTTCTTGATCAACCTGATAATTAATAGGAATAGAGAAAAAGCCCTGTATTTCTGAGTGCTGATCAGGCAGCAAAGGCACTCCAAACATCTGAAGAAAAAACAGTTTGTTAATTGCTGTCTAGACAGTTTATTGCTGCAATAAGATCAAAACACAGAATACTGAGGTTTGTGGTATGAATCATGCAGACTAAACAATTGTTTTATTGCATTTACAGAGCACTTGATTTATAACGCAGTCAGCTTGGTAATAAAATTCCTCCATTGTATATCCTGAATAATTTCACCTCTTTTCACATCTCTCTGGTTTAATTCTATATCAAGATGTTTTAAAAATGTCCGGATGGCGGGGGGATTACTGTCGTGTATATATAAAGTTACTTATCTGGGGTCTCTGCTATATCATTACTGAGCATACAGCATTCAGCTGAGCCTTGATCAGCTGATGGTATTGTGGATATGCCGAAGAACAGATTTATTGGGCTGCCGTACGCTGCGAGTGCACTAGCCGAAAAGTAAGACTGTCCCGTTGCAAGAGGTTTCATTCCACTTCACATTCAGCCAAAAGGAATCAATCAGGCAAGTGAATTTTTTTTTTTTTTTTAACTTTATGACTCTACAAAACTTGTTTTTCCTGAGAAGAAAGATTCATGTGTCTGCTTCTGTGGGTATCTCTGAGGTTTAAGGGGAGTTTTTCTCGGAATCAAGAAACTTTTGGGATGATGGAAATTCCTCTTTATTGAGTGCTGAGCTGGGCTAAGGGAATAGTTGCACGAAATCTGAGTCTGTGCAACGTGCCAACTTTCCCCAGGAGCATAAAGTGATGTTGCATGTGTTTTTGTATAAAACAACTTTGTATATATTTTTTTTTTAATTTCCTAGTTTTGACCAATTGGAATCACTCCATATCCATGAAAAGCAAAGAAATAATAGATCAGATTGTAGTTCTGGAGGAAAATCAAACCAGAGGTAAATCTTGAGAATCTTGATTTCACAAATTACAACCTGCAATCCTGGTCCCGTTGAATACAGTGGAAACGTTGTCATTGACTTCACTGGGTGACCGCTGCACCTACACATTTAGTGAACTGTTTCTTGAAAAATCTGTCAGTGCTAGAGTACAGCAGGATGGTATTTCTCACTTCATAAATGCCTGTTTACAAAAGATTTTGAAGTAAAAGCTGTTTGGGTAAGTTTAGATAAGTATCTTTGACTCAATGTTTGGGAAAAAAAATCCTTCTGCAGAGTAATCCCCTGAGTAAGATGATCTGTGCAGTCTCATCGTAATATCTTAACTTCAATACTGTAGTTGTATTTCAAGTTAAGCTCTTTAAAAGGGCAGGCCTACCAGGCCTGACTGGTAAAATATGTCTGAAGTGGAGGTATCTTTGCATATATCCACACTTGGCTTCACCAGTAAAAATTGATATTCCAGATGGTCAAATGACATTACTTCTAAAATAGCACCAGGTCTGTATCAAGGCTGTTCCACCTACAAAGCTGCTCTATGGGCTCTTCTTTATCTCCTGGTACAAACTGCACTCCAGAGAAATGACAGAAAATACTTCAGTACAGATTTTTGCTCCTGCTGCCCACCTCCATGGTGTGTGGAAATCAGTCTCAGCCCTCAACAATCTCCCAGTATTACATTGCCTGTCTGCCTTGTAATTCCTCTTGCAGCTCTGCAGGAAGACCAGAGTGGCTCTGTTTCAAGCTGCATCTGCATCTTCAGCTTCCACCTAGGGCAGAACTAACCTTCCCGAATGGCCAGAGCACACGAGGAGCTGAATTTGCAGGGGAGAGGTGGTCCCTGAGAAGTGCAGAAGCAGGAGTGCATTGCAGAGGAAGAGCCAACGTGAGTAAAGGTAGGACTCTGGGTACCAACCTGGACAGTGTCTGTCTTGTGACTGATCCCGTTTCTGGAAAGCAGGAGTCTTCAGAGCACATGCACATGAGGAGCCCAGCCTGACGGCTGGGGGTTCAGCTGGTGCACTTTCAAAAGAGACCCACAGTTCTTGGAGACCCAGACAAACCCAGACACACAACCCAGCAAAGAAGGGAAAGACGTTCAGGTAGATACTATGTTCCCCACAATAGCACCTCCACAGACCTCTATTCTTTCTCCTCTAAATGACAGAGAAACAAGTACAAGAGGAGAACGAGAAAGTGCTTTTTTAAATAGCTGGTTTATTGGAAAAAAAAAAAAAAAGAGGAAGTGATAGTCTTAGACAAAAGCAAATACTAAAAGCCACCATGATAGGGCACGATAAGACAGGCAAGTGGGCTTCTAGCAGCATAAATCAATGGCTTGTGAACAGAGAGATGCTGAAAAGAATACCTGAGATGTAAACAGAATTCAGTAATCTTGCAAGCAATCCAGGGGCTATCACTTAGAACTACAGATTTTCGTGAAAAAAAATTGTAAAGTAAATCTATAACTTTGATGTCAATAATGCAAAACGATAGGTTTTTTTGGTTTTGAAAGTCCAGAAAAATTACTTGGTTACTTTCTAACAAAAGAGAGAATCTGTCGCTGCCTGAGAGGGTTTTGGCACTAAATTAGCTGGTGGAAACAGCAGCAAAGGCTCTTGTCAGAGTCCTACTTCTACAGAGGTCTTAAAGCTGAGTAAATACTTCTAGAAAGGGTTGCCTTGGTTTTGTGTGTTAGGACACTGGCCCACACCCCTCAAGCTACCACAGGTTTTTGTTACCGGTTCAGGCAGTTTTCTCCTCTGGATCTCCAGTGCTTCACGTGTATGTCAGTCACCAGCACATGAAGTAAAATTCATGGCACCGTTCCTGCATGGGTTGCTGAAGATGCTCTAGAGTCCATCCCCTGCTGCAGAGAACCTACCAGGGAGCTCTAACCCACCCCACTATGAATGGCCAAAATGCACTGACAAGAGTCAAGGTAGTCTTATGAAAAATTCTAAGATAAAATGATGGGAATTTGTTTTGCCCACTTTTCAGTCTAATTTTGGCTTACTCATCTGCGATGGCTTTGAGTGTGTTACTCTAGAGAACGACGTCCCCCACCTGCTTGTAGCGTGAAGCCAGACAGGAGGGTGGCACAGATGATGAGTCCTCTGGTCCAAAACTGTCCTCAGGACAAAAGAGCAGAGGAATTTATGGTGAGAAAAGGCAGAGTGAGAGAAGGATTATGTCTAGGGAAAGGCACCAAAGGGTAGATACTGTGAGCAACAAATGTAGGTGCTGAAGGGCATTATGGACCAAAGACCCAGGGAGTTACAGCGCCTGACAGCCAGCGCTCCTCCTGCGAAGCCCCTTCTCTCCCATCACTGCAACACGAGCTGTTACAAGCACACGTACTTGGGGGCAATCAGCCCTCCATGCTTTGTTTTACACAGCTTTAAATGCTGTTAGAAGTATTTCTGTCATTTATTGCTACTCAATAAAGTTTTATCTTGTGAAAGTCATGATTTATTTACTCCATCTCGCAGAACAGACATGTGCGCTCTCCCACATCAGCACCCCTTTACCAGATTCATAAAATGTGTTAACAATTCATTTAAAATTCATATACAAGCCAAGTACAGTTCCTTCACAAAGCTGCACCAAGTAATATAAAGCAGCACGCGCCCTGACATATGGCACACTGTCAACGTGTGCTCTTAAGGTCTCCCTCAGCTGTAAGTACTTCAGTGTGCTTTTGTAATTGCCCGTGTGCCCAGCCAGTCAAACGGCATCTTTCCATTTTCCAGTTACCACCGAGCTTTTGCTAATTTCCCCCTTTCAGATACCAGGAAAACACAGATGGTGAGAATAGTTGGTTTAGAGAGGGACTGGTCAAGAGTTTATCTCCAGCCTTTCAGTTTATCAACTGCCTGTTTAACAGGGGGCTTTCACCTGCTCAGACAAGATGCAGCTTTTTGCTGGTCTATGTGTGAGTTACACAAGCGAAAAGGTAAGGTGAGAATCAAAATGAGGGTTTCTATTCCTGCGTGCCCCTCTGGGAAAAGCATCTTTGCCTGTAGCTCTTCCAGCTTCTCTCTTCTCCTCTTCTTTCCTTCTGAAAGGTTTAATCATCGTCTGGCTTCAGTGACCTTTTGCTGATGGCTGTGAAATATCTCTGGTTCTTCCCTTTCCCCGGTACATTCGGTTTTACTGCAGCAGACCTGCTCACAGCACCGATGTTTTATTTTTCCAGCACCAAAAGACCCTGGCTCTGAACCTGACCCAGGAATATCTTGCCTCCAGGTTCCTCATGGCAAGATGCCCCACTTTCAACCTCGTCCATGCAAAGAGGACTTATGGGAACACAACCTCAGACTTCATCATCCTCTGGTATCTCATGATATTTGCATAATTTCCAACCCAACAAGATGTAAGAGACCTGCAGTATCCCTGCAGTGTGCTTTTCCCTTCTATTCCTATTTCAACAGGGCCATGGACTGTGAAAGACAGCCTGAGGTTTATGAATTCCAGAGGGAGAACTACTGGCAATTTTGTGCTGCCTTAAATAGTAATGATACAATTTTGGGGTGTGGACAGGACCCAAGTGTGTGCTTCAGGCCCTAATTGTCCTTCAAAAGAGCACCCAGCCGGCTCTGCTCTGTGTGAAGTTGGGAAGGGTCCTTGCTGCATTCCTCACAATGTTGCTACACACATTTGTGCAATATTTGGCTTATTTGTGCAACATAATTAATGAAACATGTCTCATTGGCACCAGCATCCCTAGGGACCCTAAAGCAAATGGGAGCCTTTGAAGCCTTAAAGGGTCTTAAAAGCAGAAAAATATTTACCACAAGTTTATTAAACCAAGCTTTACTGGTAATAAATTAGCAGCCTGTAGACATGCCCTTTTCCTGAGGATCTGACATTAATCTTTTAGAAAAATACAGTAACAAGTTACAATTTCCATAGCACCTTTCAATCTTTCAATTCACAAGCTGCTGATGCACTTTGCTACCAAAACCTCTAAGTGTGGTAAGGTGTCCCTTCCTGAGGCAGGTCCTCTGCCGAAAACAGCGGCGCATTGATGACTCCTGTCCATATGCAATTCTCAGAAAGTCCATGAAAGACATCAAGCCTTACACAGTGCTTACAGGCACATGTGAGCAAAACCCCACACAGAACACCATCGCGTTATTCCTTTTC
The DNA here is from genome assembly GCA_013400135.1 of Rhinoptilus africanus. Taxonomy (NCBI): domain Eukaryota; kingdom Metazoa; phylum Chordata; class Aves; order Charadriiformes; family Glareolidae; genus Rhinoptilus; species Rhinoptilus africanus. The sequence continues at coordinate 1,350,514 of VXBO01003384.1, forward strand.
CCATAGCCACTGATCCATGATGCTGGAAGTGCTTTAAAGACGTTGACCCAGAGTCCCAGTAATTGAGCCGGGGGTGGCTGATATCTCGGTTCTGTCCCTACATCTGCAGTTTAGGTTATGTGATCTTACCGTGCTGTTTCAAAACCACAAAACGCTGGGGGGGAGTGTTTACGGATTTGCACATCCCTTACACTGCACCATTGTATGGCAAATTATATTGGAGCCTCTCCTGAGCTCATTAACAAAAGCCCATTGTTTGAGGGTGTTATACATCCCACGTGCTCAGCCTGAGAGTTATACTGGTATCATGAAAGTGTTGGCGAGTTCACATGAGAACTGCTTTCTAGTATTTCTGTTTGGATTTTTAATGACATTTCTGCAGGTGCACAGCTTTTAAAAGGGCTCTTTTCTCAATCTACGGAATTGTTCCAAAATTCAGCTGGAGCAACAGGCCATTCCCAGCAATGCTGGATTTTTAGCAGTCATCTCAAAACTTTTTGTCACAACACCTAGTATGACTCAGTTTTATTTATTAAGGGTGTATTTGAATATCTTTGCATTTAATAGGGTATAGGGGTGGGAGATAGTTTGTACAGTTCAGTGAGGGCTAAATCAAGTCCAAGGCAATAGCACTTGAGGATGTGTGCAGGTATTAATACATTTATCTTTTCAGCGCAAATGCTTTCTTAAGTTAATAAACTATTAAGTTTTATTGCAGGATCAAGCCTTATGTGCCAGACAGTATATTCCTTGCTGTATTTGACATAACCTGATAACTACTCAAAAGGTTTAAAACCTTTAGGGGACTGAACTGTGGCATCTGTGAGCGTGGCTTCATGGCTTGGTGACAGAAGGGGCTCGGGGTATTCTTGCCCCATTACAACTTTCCCAGTTCCCATCCTGAGCTGGCTCTCCATCCTTTGGGGTTTTTTTTGTGTGTGTGTTTTTAAGCTGGATCAGTTCCCTGAACTGGATCACCGACTGATTTCACAACCAGATGTGCCAGCACAGGAAGGACTGTGGTGCAGGCAAGAAGAAACGCAGAGGGAGTCCTGGATTGTTGGAAACCACAACTGCCTCAAAACTCGCCGTAACATGAATCCGCAGATAAGGTTAGTCATAGCCTGCAAACGGGCAGCTGATGACTGACCCCATGGGAGAATCGTTTCCCAGCAGCGTTGTGCAAGGGGCTCATACTCTGTCTTCCTAAATCCTGGAGGGCTGAAGCTTATTTGTACAACAAACAAGGCCCGGTTGGAGTTTAGCATGCAGAGTTGGCCCTCTCTAATATAATTCAGCTGTGTATGTATTTCATTGCAAAGAAAATATAGCGATGAGTTTTTCTAGGTTTCTTTATCAGCGGCCATTGCATTAGTGGTAAATGTTAGTTGACTTCTACGAGTTAAAAGAAGTACGTTGGGCAGGTTTCTGAATAAATGCAAATCAGAGGTGAATCATCTCAAATACTTGGGAGTTGCGGGCACAAGCGGGATCCGAGTCAAACCACTTGTCCTAGTTTCTGTCACACAAACACTAACCCTTTATAAATCATTAATTTCCCGACTGTTTATTATCCGGGGGAAGTAACAAAACAGTAGTATCACGTAACACATCCTAAGAATGCCTTGTTCATTTTAAGAGCAAATAAAACTAAATAGCACCAAGTTGTTAGTGATGAAGCCTACAAGACCAAGCAGAGACACAAAAAGGGGACCTTAATCAGGTTAAGGCTGCAAAATAAACAGAGGAATGGGTAAAAAAAAAAACCTAAAAGGCTGGACAAGAGTGACTTCACGTAGACTGTCTTCACATAGATATTCCTTGTTTACTATCACGTGGAAATTGTCTCTGCTCGTTACGTGGTGGGGCTTTCACTGGGGCCGCCGCAGCAGCGCTGTTAAAGTGCCAATGGTTTCCACAGCTGCTGCCGTTACCCTTCGCCGCCTTTCTCACAGGAATAATCTAACACCTACCCATGGGCAGAGAACAGAGCAGAGCCACCCGTTCAAAAAATAATCACCAAAATTAATTACTCCGTCAAGAAAGCAAACTTTTTGTTGTTTTGTTAGCACGGCCCCTCCTCTAATGTGTTTGTCATCTGTCGCCCAGGAGCCTCTTGTGATGAGGTAACGGCATTAATTCCCATCTGAAGATGAGGCAGAGGAAGAGCGAGCGCGATGTTTATCTTCGCTGTAGCTTGACTGAAGTCACCTTTCCGCGCAGCAGCGGCTCCGGGGGCGCAGAGCAGACCCTGCCGCGGGCAGAGGATGCCGCAGCCACCGGCGCCGCTGAGGCACCAGCGTCCCACCATGCACCTTGGTCCAAAATGCGATGACAGAGTTGCAGGCCGGAAGGCGAGAGTTAGATAAAATAGGTGGAAATTGTGATTTATTTTGTAACTTTTGAATGGACAGCACCGACAGCTGAGAAATGCACAGTTATTTATTCCTCGCTAATACGGCAATGCCAGAAACTACACTGCTTCGGTACTGTCAAACCTCACCAGCGCAAAACGTATTGGCTTTTTGTCAATTTAGCTTTAATCACTTCCCACTTTCGCTAGTAAAAAGTCCTTTTCTGGCCAACATTCCTGTGTTTATATGGAGCTGGTTTTTTTGCTGGCTTTATTTGTCAGTAAAGTACTGTACTTCTAAACGTGATGTTAGCAAAACTGTAATCCAGGCCTCACTTTGGTCCAGATGTTACTTATTTTAATCTCTTAAGGCTCCAAAATACTATATATTTACAGTTGCCTTTAAAGTTATTGTTAGTTACAAAATATTAGAAACATAGTTTCATCTATAAAATGCATAATTAAATTAATCTTTACCATACTTATTTTACATCACACAGGAAACATTTTTGTCTGATGAATACCACGGACATATAATTAGTACTTTATACCATGAACTAGATTACAACTTACACTGTCCACCCTGGCTCCAAAAATCCTTGCAGATTTTAATTCAATTGCTGCACTTTATCTAGATGAAAGCATTTGAATTCAATTATTATTATTCAGTGCGGATTTGTGCCTTTATGTAGGTTAGATGTGGTAGTAGTTTTAAAACAGAAGTTTAGTGGAAGTCTCAAATTAGGCATTTGCATCTATATTTAGGCATCTGCTGGATTTTAAATGCTGAACATCTGATTTTTCTAGCTGAGGTTTGCCTAAGTGAGGGTTTAACAGGAATCAAGACTGGCAGATAAAAGTAAAGGGAAACTAATTTTGAGGTATTTCTGAATTTCAATGGGATTTGGGAGCCTGACCTTGCTCGGACTCTTTTGAAAGCCTCTTACATGCCTCTCTGTATCTTTCAATGACTAAATGCCTTTCAAAATCTGGCAGGACACTTTGGATAAATGTTTAACAGTAAACCCAATAAAATCTCCTTGTTCTCTTTGATTTGTTCTTTCCACTGCCTGAGAAAATTTTAGATATTTTTGGCACTGAGACATCCCTTGAGGTAGATCTGCCCTTCTTCATTTTAGCTGAAGATAAGCTGGATGTGGTTGCAATTTAAAGACGTTGTAAAAACGGGGTGCTGGAATTAGCCAGGTGGTTCTATATGTAGGCATCTCCCAGATTTAAGCTCCGAAGGGCCAGGCGGGGGGATTGATGCTCTGCGGTCCCTCGCTCAGCCCAGGGCTCCACCGGCAGCGCAGCCTCCGAGGGGCTGCCGCAGGAAGCTGAGGCAGCCCATTTATTCTCCTATTACAGAGCCATTCCTGTGTTTATACCATCTTGTTTAGCTTACTCCTAATGCACATCCTAAGACGTACCTCTAATACACATCCTAAGACATGTTTATGAAAATTCTTTATAAGCAAAATATTTTACTTCCATTGAGTAAGTTCAGATACAGAACAGCCTCAGCACCACGGGCCGGTTCAACTGCACTCTTGCTCTCTCCCTCTGCATCTTTTATTTAAAAATTCAGCCTTCAGCCCACCCACATTACCACAGCAAGACCCAATAATTGTAACACAGGGATTCTCGGCCAATCTTGGGCTGTTCTGGTTTGCAAGCAGTAATTATTCTTCAGAAGATTAAATACTACTTAGAGCTGCAGAAGGTAAGTTGTTAGCTGGAGAACATGCAACTGGGGTTTGAACTCCTTTTAGGGTTTAATTCTTTATATACTTCTTCAGAGCAGATACTGTGTCACTTCATGAAGCGCATATTGCCAAGGTGTGATCCTCCACTCTCCGCTAATTGGGAAAACGGTTCCGTCAAATGGGTTTGAATGAATGGCACCACTGAACTGGCTAAAACATCAAACCCATGCCCTGGTCTTTTTAAGATTTTGAACGTTTTCAGAGCCCACTGATTCAGTTTGCGCGTGCTCAGCACTTCTGAAAATCAGGCAAGAAGCTTTTAAAGATTAAACAATCGCTCGACTCCAGCAGGAAGTGAAATCATTTAAGATTTGAAGAGAGACACATAAAAAGGGGACATGACATTCAAGAGATATTTTATTATATTAGACAGCAAATTCATAGGAAATACTCTTTCAGTGAAGTGATTTATTGCACTGTGGGACTCATGGCCACCGAGACAAGGATTTTAAAAGTTTCATGCACAGAGTGGATGACAGAACTATCTTTGTTTAACTGTTATTGCTAATGGCATTTCTGCAAGGGTTGTTTAACCTCAGGCTTTAGGGTCTAATCTATCTATATTCTGATTTTCAGGTCAAGATGAAACCTAATGTGGTGCCTGATTATCTTGCATGGGCTTTTACACCATCTTCCCTGAACATCAAATGATGTCCAGTATCAGAAGTGGCTATTGAAGGAGATAAGCACCTTGCCATCCACCTCGTTTAGTCCCACGTAGTAATTTCTGCTGCCCTAAAATCCAATTTTAGTGTTCAGATACTGCAGGAAGGGCACTGAGCAAATGCCCTGCAGAGAGATTCTGTCTCTAGAAGGTAGAGATAATGAGCTCTACAAGCACAGCAATAACCAGCTACTTAGATAAAAGTTTTCTTCCCCAGATGCCACGATTTCTCCACAGAGTCTTAGTGTACATGTTCCCACATGCCCTAATCTCAGATTCATCAGGATTCAGGTGGGTGCCACTTCCACACCGCCGAACTCAGCATTATTTATGTTTATTCTTTCCTGGAAGAAAAATATGAAAATACTTTACGTGCTTTTTAAACTCATAAATATAATGAATCAAGGGCAATTTGGCAAATCTGTTTTATGGCTAGAGGCCCACCTTGGATCTGCCCACTTAGTTAAACTCAATCTTGCTGAGGCATCTTTCTACCTCTGAAGAAACTGTCACTTGGAGCCAATCGATCACGGTGACGTCCTGTGCTTCCCAGCCCCACAATGCATGTTTCTTTTCATTTGCCCATTACTTCACTTCCTGCCATCTATCTCCCTCAAGATGTCTTTTCCTTATTTTTAATACCTCTTCCAAGTTGTATCTCCACAATCTATTTACCCGCTGTGATCATCAGACTAAAGCCAGAAAGATACTGAAGCTCATATTCCCAGCAGGCTGAAATCTGATTTCCTGTGACGTTTTATTCACATATCATTGATAGTATCTGGAAAACTGAATATGCACTGGGTTCGGATGAATAAATTTCACATAAGAGTGAGATTAAACACAGCATTATGCCTCACAGGTATTCAGACAAAAAAAAAAAGAAAAAAGAAAAAAAGAAAAAACACAGAAAAAACAGATTGGCTTCAATTACTCCAAAAGCTCCACAATTATCTTAAAGTCCTCTGAGATTTAGACATATATATACACACACTCTCTCTGGATATATAAAAATACTGTGTGTATGTATATA
>VXBO01003385.1:1489-17020 GCA_013400135.1 Rhinoptilus africanus
ATATTTGAGGGAGGTGTCCTGTTTTGGTGAGTTTTGTTGTATTTTGATTTTTTTCAGTATATGCTGTTTTGTGTACAATTATTTCTGTTTAACAGTGTAAAATTACAATATGATAAAAGGAGTATATAAATGTAAAAGCATATACCTTTTAAATTAGATAATGTTTTAAGCTTCTTCAAATATAGGGAAGCATGCTACTCTCAAATATATATTTTATAGAATTTATTTATTCTTTCATTAGGAATCAGTGAATCAGTTTTATGTACTTCAGAAACATATAGTAGAGAAAGGACCTCAAAAAGAGTGCATTTTTAACAATTTAAAATAAAAGACACTGCTTGTCCAGCTCTTCATGTGAACCCAAATTAGCATTCTGTGTTCATCTTGAGCTTGGATAGATTTGAAGCCTTTCATGTCTAAAACCGCATGATCAAGGGCAAAATCCTTTGCTAGCACTGGAATCTGGAGGGGGAAACAAGACGCACACATGGCTTTATCGCTGTGTTTTACTGCAGAGACCATGAAAAAAATCTCCATTGTGTTTTATTTAATTAAAGCACACTGCCCCCTTTTGAATTTCTTTTTAACAAAAATTAAGTAGAGATCTACAGTATATAGTCTCTTGCCACAATGCTAGCTTTAACTATACTTTAAACTGCTTACAAATGACAGATCCTATATAAAATAATTTGATAGTCCCATCATTAATTCTATTGCAGAAACCTTGCCTGGTAAGAATCATGTCTAAATATCACCCCTTGTAAAATATTATCTCCTGATTAGCTTGGATTTTCACTAGCAGGCAATATATATGGGAATTACAGTGCAACACAATTGCACCTTTTTTTTTTTTTGTTTCATCTAGTGCTTCCTGTTTTTTAAATTGCTCACTGAAATTTGTATGAAGATAAGAGAATGATCTACTTTATTAAATACATGAATTGCAGTTGATCATATACCAAAAATTACACATAGATTTGGCTTTTTTGGCTTGATGTTAAAGATTTGATCACAAGTGCTTTTAAAGTTAAATGTGAACTTATAAATCACTGTGCCCCTGTTTAATTCGTGTGACACAGGAAAACTGAAAACGAAAAAGGTAGTGGAAAGAACGACAAATGTAGGGGAGAGCTGGAGAGAGGGAAAAACAATATGGAGAGAACAGATGACAGTGAGGCAAGAGTGCAAACTCACTATTTGTATTTTATGCATTGTGGAAAGTGACTTCTAAATTCTGTGTGTGAGTAGCTCTGTACACACGCACATCTGAAAGAAATGAGGTCCTTCTATATTGATACGTACCGGTAAAATATTTATCTTTATGTAAAAACAAAACTAACCAAAACCCAATGATAAAAATCAATCTGAAACATTTATACGTCAATAATAAACTGGCATAGGCAACTCCTAGTTACACTAGAAGCAAAAAAAGAGCAGCAACTCGACATAATTTCAAGAACGCAATATTTTTTTCATAAGTTTCAGGAGACAAACTTGTGGCCATGTTTTACTGCAGAGAACTGATTTTTAGCAATTATAGCAAAATTTAGCAAGACATAGTAATTCCTGATTTTTCTGCTTGTATATGTCAAGTATTGAAGAAAATCTATGTCAACATTTCAAGGACTTTTTGAGCAAATATTGAAAACAATTTCTTACTTGAATAAAGTTACTTGGAACTTAACCTTTCATTTTGATCTTTTTCACGCTACTTGTCATGTGACCACAGTTGAGTTATGTAGTTATGTTTGCGGAAAGCAAATTGTAGCATGGTGGCTTGACAGAAGGGGAAAAACACATTTTACTGCTTTCTGCAGGCAAGAGAATAGAAACATTTTCATAAGAGTTTTAATCTTCCAAAACAGAAACGGCTTTACATGTCCAGTAAGACTAGTTGCGAATATGCAATATCACTCTGATTTTAAATAAGACAATTAATTTCAAAATAATAAGAATTTTAAATAATAAAGGTACATGAACTGCAACATGCACTTAGAAAAATATTTTATATGATTTATTCACTGAGAATAGGATCCTCAAAGCTGCCTAGAAAGTCTGCCGGCATCTGAGTGTCTCATGACAAAGCTACAGACCCCATCTAACACTCTGATAGCGTCAGCATCCACAGATACTGTGACTTTTCCCCTAGCACATTCTCTGAGCATAGATGTGCCTCTCTAAGTCATGCTCTGAAGGGGGCATAGGGATATTGTGCAGCATGCTTCATTAATCTGCTGAACTTCACAGCATCCATGAACTTTACAGGGGCCATTTTTTATGATAGCTATGTCATGGTTCTGACCTGGTCATTTTGCCTTTTGACCTTCATATTTCAGGAAGATCTGTGTGTGGAGAGGTAACCTACCTTCCTGCATGGAGTTCCATTGACTTCAGTGGAGACTGAAATAAGCTCAGTGTCAACATGGGTCTAATTACAGGTGCATTGCATATAGAAATAAATATTAAAACAGGATGACTTGTAGACTCATGCTTTAGAACCTGCTGGTTGAAAGATTTCCTATCTCCCTGCCTTCAGTCATAAGAGCTGTTTAACTATCTCATATTTTGATAAGGAAAATATTTTTAAAAAACAAACAAAACTGAATTGCTACATTTTGGGTATTGGAAAAAAATAAAAGTTTAGACAGGCTGATAGTGGTATTTGGAGAGATTTGGGGGTGGATTTAGTTGCACTTTTCATCTTTACGTTCTGTCTTTTGAAATGAATAATATATCCTAATTTTTCATATATATTTCTGCACAAGTTAATTTTTTACCATTTTCTATTACTTGTGGCTGTATGTTTTTGTTATAATCACCATTTGTAAAGAAGATATTTATATGAGAAGAAATAGCATGCTGCATAGAAAGGCTGTGATATTACAAGACCTTGCCAAGCATACGCGGCAGCTGATGGAAAGTTCTTGCTCTTTTAGGGGATGTCTAAGTGGAGACTACCCGGGAGGAAAAGCATGGGAAAGCATTGCTCATTCTTTAGCACTGATGAGAAGTAAGCCTTGAAATGCTTGCATTGTTTAACTCTGTGAAGTGCTGGCTAGAAAAAGAGCAGCACAGAGACCTGAAAAGATAATACTCGAGAAGCTGTGAGTTTAGGTACAAATCTCATCAGGAGACTAATAGGATCCTTCAGAATCCTCACTCCCACAAAACAGAAAGAAACTGGTAGATGTCCAGGAGTACTCTAATATCGGTTGGGACTCACCTCCACTCCTCTCTTTGTTACTTTCTATCCAGCTCTTAGAGTTGTGTGGCTCGATATATAGCATTGCAAGGGTGAAATACAGACGAGCACACAGAGGTTAGGCCTGTTAATTTATCGTACTTATTTTAGCCCATTCCTTGGTAGCCACTGCAAGAAGATGAGAGAGGATAGACTACTTTGTTGATTACTGCCATGTTTCTACCTGGTTAAGCAGGCCACTTTTCTTATTACAAAGTTTGAGCATCTTCTCTTTTAGTCAATCTGCCAAGATCCTAGTGATGAACCATCTTTGAATGAAAGCTGTATCAGATCAAGACTGACACTTCTATATTTTTGTCTTTGGAGTCTTGCCCTCATTTCTCACATTTGATACATATACATGATTTTTTGGCTGACTGCATCCGTGCCCATCTGTTGCAGTGGCATTGTGCCCAGCATTCACAAGTTGGTCAGATTGTTCAGTATGATATGGCTGGTGATAATTCTTGGGGAACAGGCTTCCAAACACTGGAATTCCTCCCTCTGGAAGACAAACTGAAGAATCAGTATTGCATGGCTCATTACAACTGGTTGCACCCATCAGCTTCAGTGTGCCGCAGAACAACTAAAGACAGGAGAAAAGGAGATGCAGGCTTCCTGGGCACTGTGACAACAAAAGAAAAGACTCTGTACTTGGAAAAGAGATCCTGCAGTCCTCACAAAGGCTCTTATTTTCCTATACTAGGAGAAGAATGTGACCTCATTTGTGAACCACATATGTACAAATGGCAACTGTCAATTACCCCTCAGCATTACCCTTCACCATAGAAGTAGCTTCCAGCACAAGGCCCACTGCTATCTTTACAGGCTGTGATGTTTGCAGTTCCACCTTCTCAGCAGCAACACTTATTTACGCAAATAATAACTTTGATTATGTGATACCTGGGCTGAATCCTCAGCTGCAAAATATGAACACAATCATACAAAATTAGTAGAGCTATAGGTTATTTATATGAGGTAAGGTTATACCCCTGTGTACAAGGCTTTTAAAAATTTTGGCGCAATAGTGCTTGTCTCATCTGCAAACCTGAGTGCCATCTTGAACTCTCAGGTGACTGCGGAGGTATTTAGAAAGGAAGATTTTTTATTGTATTGAATATTCAGATGAAAAGCATACTGAGAACAATGGCCCTCATTATTTTTATTTTATATAGTTTCCGTGTTAGCATTTTTCAAATGTTACTACAGATATCTGTAAAAACAACACAGGACCGTACTGTTTTATATAATCATTCATTTTAGGGAAAGAAGGAACTATTACAATTGCCTAAGCTAAGTTCTTGTGCAACACAAAACTAAATGATTCCTGTTTCAAGATACTGCTTGAAGTTTTGCTTGAAGTACCTTCTTCCTTTTCAGTTTATAAAACCTATGAAATATGAATGGGTCCAGTTTTCTGTAGCAGTCATACATTGGCACATGAAAAAGGGCAAAACAAATTTTTGAGAGCTCCTACACAATAAAGTAATATAGAAATAGAGAAATTGTAAAAAAAATTACACAAATGAAAATGACACACAAACCCACAATACTTACACAGGGTTGTAAGAGGAGCAGAGTTTGTTCTTGCAAAAGCAAATGTAATACACACATGTAGAAGGCCCCTTGCTTCAGTAATTAAGGAAGATGGAACATGAATTCAAAAATTCGCGGGTCCGAGATACGGACCTTCCAGCTGCCTAAAATACAGGAGAATATTATATCTACATACATGATTTAAACTTCCTATGACTGATTTGATAGAGAAATATTGTTTAAATATAGAGGCAATTTTTATCTTTTTTATCTGATACATACCTGTATGAAGTTTTTTAATATTGCTAACACAAGTTACTTAGATATTATGATAGGACAAGTACAGCTTGTCAAAAAATTATCAAGGGAGGGTAGTTTTATCTTAATTTAAAAAGTAAAATAAAATAATTCTATTAGGATGAAACTACGTCCTTGAGAATAATGTTTCCCATTAAAAAACAAATAGGTTTACAGGTCATGCTTAGATTCATAAAATTAATTGCAAAGTACTGTGTTTAAAGTAAAGGAAATTCCCAGCGTACGAAGTGATCAGACATAGTAAATCAGCAAATTGGACTTTGGGAAGAGAAACTAAGCCACAGACTATGACACTGAACTCATAACAGACATGTAAAACAAAGTGGGTGAAAAAGATCTCTTTGTTATTCTAGAAAAAACATAGGGACAAACTGACTGCAGGTGATGATAAAGCTCTTTGAATGTAAGATAGTGTATTTTCTCTTTCTTTCAAGCTTAGAGAGCATTATCTTGTTTGGAGCCAATGTTCACAATTTAGTCAGATTTGTTCAATAAAAGGAAGGTGGTATTTACATCATAAATAAGTTTGGGGTTTTTTTGGTTTTATCTTTGTTGTTTTTTTTGTTGTGTCATTTTTTCTGCTTCTAAAATAATTTTACCTCTAATAAATGGCATTGTGTTGGTGTTTCAAGGTGTTAGTGTTTATGATGAGAAGACTAGAACAGCCCAAAACATCTGGAAGTAAGAGAAAAATAGGTTAAAGTCTTTAAATACCTGGTCTGGATCAAATGTCATTGACAAAGCTGTTCTTACCCTGCAGGCCAGAAAATCCTCAGAGATAGGAAGCAAGTCATGGAATCTTCTTGTTAAGACAGATGAATAAATAAATTTATTTCCCAAATTTTGCTGTCCATGATGCTTGTTCACCTCAGGAAGAATCTGGCCTCATAATAAAATGTTTTATGCAAACCAGTCAAAATTAGTTGAAGTTTTGTGCTCTTGGTCAAAGTCACCTTCTGTCTTAATGCCTCATTATAATTTATCATTCTAGACTTACTACTACATACTTCATTCTCCCTGAAAACAACATGAAAAAAGGAAGAAGTAGGCATTTTAAGAGTGGTGTTTATATTTTGGACAGGTATAATTCTCATGCACTCCTACAACTAATTACCTGTTTAACTGATTTTTAAAAATTGACATATCTCCTGAAAGAATATAGGTGACAGGATATTGGATTATGTTCTATCACTGGACAGTGGCCAACTCTGGGCAATATACTTTTTTCTTCTAACAATTAATTCTTTTATGCATTATATTTTTCTTTTAAAAAGAACAGCAACATCTGAAGTAATGTATTTTAAACACTCACAGCAAAGTCCTTTTTGTGGGGAAGGATTGTACCTTTATAAGAATTTGTCTTTTCTAATATTATACCCTCCATGTAGTGAACTTCTTCAGAGAATTCAAATCCAGAGCTGTTACAATGGCTTCAAAGCCTTAGACTGAAAACTGAAAATAAAACAAGTTAGTAGGGAGAGGGCGAAACACTTCTGTAATGAACTGCTTATGACAGAAATGAAAATATTGTTTGAAAGTATTTTTATTATGCTGACTTACATTACTAGTGGCTCACTCAATCAAAAAATATTTCAGTACAGTCATGCCTTCTGCCTCCACTGGTCATACCAAATAGTTTGTACAAGCTAGCTCTCAAGCTACTCTTTTATATCATCTATTCAGAACACCACCATGAAAAAAAAAAAGCCCCATTAACATATCACTGTTTATGCAGAGATACACAAGGTCCTCAGAATTATTTCTCTGACTTCTAATATGAGAATGCCTACAACCTCAGCAAGTGTAAGTTATTGTAGACACTGAATATTATTTCTAGTACTCTACATTAGGAAAGGTGGAACACAAGCATTATTTTTTTTGAGAAAATATTTCATCTTGAAAACCAAGGGCTTCATAAATTATATGATAGACCCAGAGACATCAAGCACTCATTACAGAGTAAAGCTTCTGTTTAAGGGAGAGATAGCACAGACAAATATATGTGCTCAGCTTTACATACTCAAATATTTGTTAAAAAGTGATTGGTTCAACTACGTTTTATAAAACTAAAAAACATGACTATGACTCCAGAGACAGTTTGACAGTTTTTCCATAAGAGGAATCCTGAACTATCTTGAACCTCTGAAAGATAATGCTTTTTTATGCTGGAGTTCCTGGAACTTTTGAAAGATAGTGCTAACTCCTAGTTAAAAANAGATGGTGTGTCTCAGATCAGCCTTAAAAAGAGTTTGGTTTATGAGACGATTAAGAGATTTGCTTCCTTTTGATTTTTAATCTTGAGAGAACAAATGTAATGAAAATTGTCACCTTCCTATTTCTAGCATACATTAAGTTTCTATAACACCTTACAATGACAATCCTTCTTATTCTTCCCCGCTGCTGTTAAAAAGTCCATTCATTTGGGCTAGCATAAGCCTTTATTATATTTCTCCCCTCATCTATCCTTCCGTTAATAAAACCATAGGTGGTAATCCACAGTGTTTTTGTCCCATTTCTGTGTACAATATGTGTGTAACTGTAGTGGTTCAGGGAATAGTCAATGGACATTAACTATGTTAAACAAGAAGCATTGTACCCTCAAGCATGAACCACAGATTCCCACAGAAATTCTCTAAATCAAGTGTTGAGTAGATTTTTGTCTTCCTGGCTATTTTGTTATCTCTGTTGTAAGACTCTTGGTTTTTTGGCGGTTCTGAACAGATATTGTGATAGACACCATGGTAAACAGCTCTCTTATTGTATTTTGTACTAGGATATTGAACATTTTCCTGAGCAAAGTGCAATGTGATGCCAAGTATTTCCATCCCCTGCAGCTTCTTACAAAGGGAACCAGTCCACAGCTTGCTAATAGAGATGGAGGAGCTCTTCCTTGTAAGCTTTCAAAATAATCCATTTTAAAAGACTGTTTCAGCATAATAAATGCTTGGTGACTTGAAATCCCAGTGGGTTTTGAAGAAACAAATACTTTACTGTATATGCCGAATCTGTACAAGCTTTGCACTTGAAATACTGTAGACGTGTCCTTGCACTGATAATAACAGTCTTTTCAGGTACAAAAGAACTAATTTATCCTTACAAATAAGAAACCAGAATTAACTGTGATTTAATATTTTTTGTACGTTGCATGTTTTCTACCATTTTTTATAACTAGATATATAACTTATTCATTTCATAGGTATGATGTATGATGCGCATAGGAGGGAAAAGAAACATGAATTAAAGAAACATTATGCTTGTATCCAGCTTATGCTGTTTAAGTACTGAAACTGTGGTTGAAGTTTAATGGCTTTGTGTGCGGCTCTGATTTTTTTTTTCCTCTCTCTTTGTTAGGTTAATTCAGCTTCAATAACAAGCCTTTTCTGTCCTGCTACCAAATACCTCCAAATGTACAGCAAGGGAAACTGGCATTTCAAATTAAGGGAAACAGTGAACCAAAACAAGAACACAATAAAAGAAAGAGCAGGGTGATACATGTAAATGATGTACTCACTGGGAACTAACAGCGGTAGCTTGCAGTGAGGGGATTTAGCTCTCTGTTAATTCAACTGATAGGGAGGCAGGCATATTTGGGAAGAGGCTTGGCCAGGTTCCTTAAGTTCACAAAAGCTTTAGTGGTTACATCATCGGGGGGCTTTGGGATTTTTAAAAAACCTGTTACTGTAGTTAGGCTGGTAAAAAGAGAAGAGAAATCTTTCACTTTTATATGATGGAGATACTCTGTCTTCATTGAAATTAATCTTTTAATAACAATCACCTATCAGTTGAAGCCACTTGAAGAATTTTAATTTTAGCAGAATAAAGAGTAAAGATAGCTTTCTTTCTGTAATCCTGCTACCAGTGGTCTTGTTCAGTTCCTTTAGGAGTCCAGCAGCACAGATTTAGGGTACAAAGTCTGAGCAAAGGGGATGTATCTGTCGGCCTGCCTACTGTATGCGAGTTTCTTCTGCGTAGTAACTGCTTATGGTACCGTACTGGAGAGGGATTAAGATGTTTTATATTCTGTGTGTGCATTGGAGAGGATGTGTTTTACCTAATCTTGTTTAGCCACCATGCAGACAGCTTTGAGGATTTTTTTTTTATCCCAGTTTCCTTTAAAACCTGAAGATCTTTGGAAAGGGAAGGTATTTCCATTTCTTTCGTTTGCCTTTCAAAAGTGCAGAGCTTGGCCTTTATCTTGAGGAGTAAAGAAGAAAATACTAAGCATGGCGCTCCTGCCTACAGGCTTGGTACTTGTTAGACGTTTTGGGCAATTAAATGTAGGCGGGAAAGATTGAACCGCTCTCAGAAATTTGTCTCCATTTTTTTGTATGAAAGCAAAATAATATGTTCTTGAGTTCCTTGATGCTAATTGGATAAAATATAGGTCTACAGATCCAGTGTCCTTGAAAGTATAGCAGATGTTCATCGCTTTGTCTTCAAACAGCCACGTCTGGCTCCTTTTTCAAAGCAATGACTTCATGTTGGAGGACTGACTGCTGCTTTTTTTTTTTTACGGGGTACTGTGAGAATGCAGAGGTAGAAAGAGGGTAAAGGAAGAAAGCAAAATGATCACCTGAAACGATGGGATTAATTTTGAAACAGGAAATTTGTTGCCAAAGTTTGAGATATTTTAAAAATCTTCAAATGAGCCACAACTATTTGAGCAAGAGAAGAATTGCAAAGATGCCCAAAGGGTTTGCAGGGCCTGAGAGATATCAAGGCAGCAAGTTAAAGAACTTGAAAGTTTGGAAGGATGCTAGAGGGTTTCAGATGCACTAGGAAATGCAATATGATTATTAGAAAGCAAAAAGGTAACTTGCTTGTTTCTTGTCTCTGCCAGGTTGCTACTACCACAGTAGCATTTGTGTTATTCTCATACCAGATTCTCACATTTTTAATCCTTCGCTGGGACCTGTTCCGCACTTTTGCCATCCTTATATCCCTCACTAAGGGTGCTGCCACTCTTTGTTAAATTTCTCTTAGAGAGTCACAAATTCCTCCTACATTACTATTATCTCCTAAGGTATGAGAAGGTTTCAGGTGGCATTATGTGAAAACTATTAAACTCAAAATAGTTCAGGGAATTTAATCGAATTAGCGTATGGGTGAAAAGTCTCTCCAGTAACTCAGCCTAAAGATACAGCTCACTGTTAGTGTGAACAAGGCCTTCTATAAATAGCAGACAACCCAGGGATGGGAATTTGGACAGTGCACTCATGATTCCTGGGTGCCAACAGGAAAATAAATTACATTCCAGCAATGGCACAATTCACATGAAGTCATGATAGAAGAAATCCCAAAAGTATTCTGATCAGAACTATTATTATGCATGTTAGTTCAGAGACATAGTCAGTCTGCAAACTGTGGGTCAGCTGTCAGTGATAGGACTTCTCTGTGTTAACAGGAAGGTGAGTTCAAGAGCTAATGGTAGAGGTGTAATCCCAGCTCTTAAAAAAAGAAACTGTTTAAACACCTATTTTCCTGATAGGCAAAACAATAAGGTTCTCTTCGTAGGAGAACAAACCAGCCTCAGAAATACGTTCTAATAATTACAACAAAGGTTGACAGGTGAAATGGAGCATAAATTCAAAGCAAATGAAACAGACAATGACTAAGTATGAAAAAGATTGAAATGTTGAAATGATTGCTATATTGTGAACACACTCATAAGACCGAATATTACTGGAAGAAAGCAAAAAAAGGAGAATTTGAACCCAATGTGTATGAAGAAAAAAGGTGGTGCAAAGAAGGTTTTTGCAAACTGGTGTTCTATGTTGCTGCTCAGCACCAGTTTCTCTTTAGTATTCAGAAATGGGCTGTATGCAATTCCTTTGTCATCCAAAAAGGGCAAGTTAGGTAGAACCTAAGAACTGTAAGAGTGAATTAACATAAAAATTGTCATTGATTCGATCTTTATNTGAAAAACACTGGATTACATGCAGTGTGCTGGGAAACCTCCTTTCAACATCTATATCTCAAACATGGAGCAGTCTTCAGGGACATCTACACAAAGGTGAGGAGATCGTAGCTAAGCTTGCCTTGTGCAGAAATCAGCTTTTCTTTTCTTCTTGTGTTGTCATAAGATGTTGATACCAAAGGGCTAAACTATTAAGGAAAAAGAAAAGTAGACAGGATGTTGCCCTGCAGAGAGAAAGCAAATACAGAGCACAGGTTCTGCTTGACATATACATAAGGAGGTTTGGGTCCTGGTGAGCAAGTATACAAAACAGAATATGCTTTTCTAATTGTATCTTTTTGAAAATTAATTGCTCAGGGACAGCATTATCTTAGCTCCCACTGTAGCTTTTGGTACCTTGATGGAGGAAGAAGGGAGGTGTAAGCACAGTGCCTGTCTGTCTCACCTACTTACACAGAAGGATGGGTGTAGATAAAGGAATCTGTTGTATCTCCATAAAGATATACAATAATAAATATGCTTTTTCAGCACCTCAAGGCTCTAAATCTCCACAGGTCAGCTTCGGAGAGCCACAACTGTTATGTTAGAAGGAGCAATACCATTAAATTCATATATATTGAAATGGAAATCATCTTTCTTCCTGCTGTAAACAGTCCTTCCCTGGATAGGCACAGATTTTTGCTCTAATAGGACAGCAGAAATATATTTAAAATACAAAGTAATTCCCAAGGAGAGTGAGATTTAGAGAATACTTAGAAGAGAGTTAAGGTAACATATAAATCTGAGGCTATTAACTTTAAGGAGGAAGAAATGAATCTATTTGAAGAATGGTGAAGAGACCAGGAAAATAGCATCATTTCTTTAGATCAAAACCAACGTAGAACACTTTGGCTACTCAAGAATGACTCAGTTGGATGATATATTCTGGCAGTGGTGGAAACAGAGATTTAGCTTATATAAATTGGCTTTAATTCCTCTAGAGTCACTGGAGTTAATTGCAAGCTTAAATCTTCTAATGTTCTTTCTCCTGAGTCACAAGTGTGTTGGGAACTAGGCTCTAGGAAAGGAAATGTCACACTGTGCACATTTCTGGACTAACAGGTCTGTCTGATGTCTTTCAAGGATGCACGCATCACCACATTCACCAGAGAAATGTAATTATACAGTTATGGTGATGAAAATAACATCAGCACTTGTCCCAGGTAGGACTGTGAAGGATGTTATTCTTGCAGACCTCTATGGGGTCCCTGAGTGATTTTCAGTCAAAATCTATGCAACAACATGGAGAGTACAGTATTGTTACTAGAATTGCCATAAGCCTTTCTGTAACAGCTGTCCATTATCCAATAACAATTTAACATTTCAGCTACTCACCAATTCACAAAAAAACCCAGGATGTGCTCCAGGAGTTTCAGTGATCAACTGCACTTCGATGATTTGAGTTACTTCTCGGAGATGATGAAATCACGTTTTGGTTACACTGGGAAAAGTAGTTTAATTTGAGTGCTGCTTTGTTGATCTTTGTTATCTCATATATATGACATTATTGTATATCCCCATCATAATGTGTTATTCTTTAGTTACTCCAAGTCCAGTCCAGGGTTAGCTCACCTCATATGCCACGCAGGAATGTATTAGAATATGTACTTGTGAGACTGTATGGCAGAGAATGACTCTAGCAGGGAAGCACAATTAAGAGATTAACTTTAATTTTCAATCCCTCTTTAAAACATACCAAAGGATTATTTTCAGATTGTTATCTAAATTAATAATAAGAAAGTTGAGAACATTTTGTCAAGTAAATGGTAAAGTAGTAGAGATTTAGTGGATTGCACTTATACCTTGCTTCTGCAGTCGGAGGTTTATGGAAGATCTGCTGCACCTTTTTGAAGGTCCAGAAATTCAAAAGAGATAAAGCAGATCTTCAGGACAAGAGCTTTAAGCAATGCATCAGAAGGAAAGCTGTTACCATCTGTAATACTGACATTAATTTGCTGGCACCTCTTTCCAAAATTATCACCTGTTTTTTTCAGTTATTTGTTTCAGTGCTAATCATGTGTGATACTGTTTTTGTATAAATGCATTAACCTACACTGAAACATGTTAACATTGATCTAGTATAATTCTGGGAGAACCTAAGCTTTATATATTTATAAGGTATATATAACTTCAGTATGACTCAAATGTAGATAACTCAAATACAATTCCCATTTCTGAATTATTTTTTTTAATTGTTATTTGCTTGCTGACATGTCACATTTGTTAGGAGTATGTATTTTCCAGAGTAATTATTTTGATCTTTTCATTCCATTATAAAGTTTATATCAAACAATAACATTTTGGTACATCCCTAGCATGGCAACTCAAGAATTTATAGATGTCAAACACTATTTCACAGCCATAAAAGCTAAAATAAGTTTTCTCCAAAAATAATGTTATCAAATAGTCAGGTCTCAGTTTCATCCCACTTCTCTTGTCCAAGTGCATATACATACATACACACAAAAAAGTGGATTTTCCACTAGTTTTGATTATGCTAACTAAGAATTTCTTCTCTGCATTAATTCTGGGTTTGAGAATAATGGAAAGATGCAGAGAATGAAATAGTCTGCTGCATTAGTTGGTTCTGAGGAAAGGTGTTGATAGTAAACCTTACTCTCTGCTTCCTCCATTTAAACTGATCCCGAAACAGGACCAAGATTCAACTTCAAGGAGCACCTGCAGATTACAGATGATGCAGTTATCCTTCTAAAGTTAATGCTGCTGTTTTGATGAGATTTGCAACAAATGGAGACTCTTCCTTACAGTCTCTCTGGAAACTCTGCCATTCAACTCCATTTAATTCCTATGTCAAGCAATACAGACTGATTCACATCCATGCTGTTCAACTCTTATTCTGAATCCATCAAGGCAAACAGGTTGTATTCAGACTGTATAGAGTCAGGAACGCTCCCTGGGACTAGAGTTATCTGATCATTACTCCTGACAGCACGTGCTCTTCCAGTGTGCACCTCATTCCCACCTCATCTGAAAAGGTCTAAACCTCTTGGAATAACAAACACAGTGCTGAAAATATCCATACTCTGTATACATTTTTGACCACAGAGTAGATGGCCTGTTTGTCAATAGCCAAGGTCTTCCAGCAAGGGAAGTATCTGTTTCACACAGAAGCAGAATCCAGCTGCAAACCATTCTGCAGGCAGTTGTGGATACCAGTGGGACTAAGACCTAGTGTCAAAGAAATACACAACATCCTAGCACTGAAGATGCCCATAAGTAATAAAAAAGGAGGAATAATAATAAAAAGGTAGCCTTATATGTCTCCAGCACTCAATGACTGGGCTCAAGGTCTGCTTCTGACCTAGTTTGACATGCAGTTGAAGCAATTGAAGCATTAAGGGTGGTGAGGCACTGGAACAGGTTGCCCAGGGAAGCTGTGGATGCCTCATCCCTGGCAGTGTTCAAGGCCAGGCTGGATGGGGCTTTGAGCAGCCTGGTCTAGTGGGAGGTGTCCCTGCCTAGGGCAGGGGGTTTGGAACTAAATGATCTTTAAGGTCCCTTCCAACCCAAACCATTCTGTTATTCTGTGATTCTGTGATTTGCTAAAAGTAACTCCTAAGACCATATCTAGGGACCAGAGATAGGATGAAACTAATATCCAGTGGCACTCCTTTCTCTAAAACCTTATTAAATTCTCCTTTCTTCTGAAAGCAAGTATTGCACTGAGTGATATACCATTAGTTAGTACAAAATCAGTCAGTATCCTAGCAAATGAAGACATATTTCCAGGTCCAAAAGTCCAAGATGACCAAAGCTTGCACTTAATCCCACAAATACTTTCAACAGGTCTGAGATATAAATGCATGGTGTTATATGGAGAAGCTAATTTCTAGATCCTGAATTGCTTTGGCTTCCTTTGCAAATCATTTTGAGCTAGTCTTTAGTGCTTTATAACATTGAATAAGAGTTGCGTATCAACAAGGCTTTTCACAGATTTTGTTATCCTTGATGGAACTTGCTGAAACTTTGTTTTACAACATCTCGAGGCTTCACATAAGCTTATACCATACAAACTGTAATTACAAAAATATTCAAATCCTCACATGATTACTCAGTTTTGTTTTAGTGCTTCCTCAGGCAAAACTCACTAGCCTGCAGACAGAAATGAAATCAATGGGAAAACTACAGTTGTGATTGCAGGACCCTTAGGACGTAACACTCTTCAAAGGACAAATTTGTGACACTGTTGTGTTTTGCCATCTGAAACACAGTATCACTGCAACCCACTATTAATTACATGTCAGCATGCTTTGTAGGAGAGTGAGATATAATTATGCTGAGCCATCTCTAGCTACGATTAGAGGCTTCTCAGTTGTCTGCAGCCCTTGCTGCTTCAGTAGACAAGGCTACTCCAGTGATATTGGATCACTTGAAACAGGTAACGGCAGCCCAGAATTTCTAAGACTTGAACAAATGCACTACCAGATGCATTAATCTTGCTTTTTAATTTTTTTTTTTT